>VZTD01002607.1:45765-141725 GCA_013397725.1 Rhagologus leucostigma
CGGCACGGCACGGCACGGCACGGCACGGCACAGCCGCCGACACCCGTCGGGGTCGGTCCTCCGGAGAAGGTATCCTGCTCACCTACCCCACTCACGGATTGCAGCTCCAGTGTGGAAAGGTCAGCGTCCAAGACAAAACTCAGTTAAAGAAACAGACGCGGTAGTTCAGCTTCATGTTAGGACGTGCACCTGCTGGAGCGAGTCCTGAGGAGGGCCACAAAAACGACCAGAGGCCAGGAGCACCTCTCCCGTGAAAACGGAGAGCTGGAGTTGTTCAGCCTAGGAAGAGAATGTCCCAGGGAGACGTTACAGCATCTTCCAGTGCCTAAAGGGAGCCCACAAGAAAGATGGAGAAGGGCTTTTTACAAGAGCATGTAGTGATCCCTATACCCCTATTACAAGGAGTAATGGCTTTTAACTGAATCAAGATGGGTTTAGATTAGGAAGAAGTTCTTTCCTGTGAGGTTGGTGAGACACTCGCACAGGTTGCTCAGAGAAGCTGTGGATGACCCATCCCTAGAAGGTCGGATGAGGCTTTGAGCAACCTGATCCAGTGGAAGGTATTTCTGCCCATGGCAATTAGATGATCTTTAAGGTCCCTTCCAACCCAAACCATTCTATGATTCTATGTAGAGTATAAGTTCTGTGACACAGACCTGCCCACATCTGATTCTGTCGTTTTATTGCTTTCAGAAGGCTCAAACATACAGATTCTCATCGTATGCTTTCCCATCTACTTCAACTGAACAACTTTTTTGTTTTTCCTTTCACATCCCAAACAGAGTAAGACTTTATTAAAAAAACAAAACGAAACAAAAAAATCTTCTGAAAAAATATTCAGAGAAGTCTGCACAGAATAGACATTTACTAAGTAACAGCCTGTGTCAGCATGATGTTCGTGACATTGTAAGACTGTCTCAACAGAGCTGTATCTGATGCACCAAGCAGTGGAAGATTTTACGTGCATCAGCCAAAGCCAGAACGGCTGCAGATGAACAGAGGAAGTCCTGCTCCCCAGGGAAGGATCACTGTCTGGCAACAGCTTAAGTCCTGTGCTCAGCGTGACAGCACAAAAGAGGAGTTTTGAACTGTTTGTAGCCAAAACGGCCAGCTATCTTTTTTACAGGAGCAGAGCATATAACTAAAAGGAAGAGTTGCACCTCTTCGCACACACATACTCCTTGAGCAGCTGTGCCCTCCTGCAGAATGTTGTCAAGGAGATGAAGACACAGCAACAGAAATGACCTAGAAGAACATACTTTCCCTTTGCTCCAAGATAGTGGCATAGTGTCAAGCAGTGCTCCTTGTCCCTGAAGACACAGCTGGGAAGGGTAGGAAGAGTCAGCACATCTGGGCTCGGCTGAGCAACACACATTATGAGCAGCATGCCAGACACTGCTATCAGTTGCCACTCATGATGGTCATCCTCACATTCAGAGTCGCTGTAGTTCCAATGGCCATCAGCAGAGCTGCTGGAAGGAAGCCTGGAGCTCACGTAGTTTCCAGCACTCGCCAAAGAACTGCTCTAAAGATTGTGGGCAGCCAAAAGGCATCTACACAGCCAGAGCTACTGAAATCTTGAGGGAATTATGCTCTGGAGAAGAGGATTTCAAACACTTGGTGGCCTTCATGGTCTTCATTCTCCCTGGAGATATTGTACATTGTAGGATAGTGGCTTCAGAATACATCATTTAGCATTATTAACAATGAATGACATAAGCCCTAAAAAGGTTGAATAACGTTTACATCCAGAGCAGCCTCCTGCTGACCTCAAAGAACAGCATTTTCACATTTGATTTCTCTGTGAACACCACTGTATTTGGAGACATTTGTTATCTCTGTTGCTCTCAGAGATGGAAAACGTGCCTGTGTTAGTGTTTTGAGAAGTGGTTTCAGGATCTTTCCAAAGTAAGCAAGCAGACTGAGCCAGAAGAAAAGAGCTGGTCCCTTTGGCCTCACATGGCCTGACCTATGGGACATAGCTCTGGGAGCACCAGGAAAAGACTTTGCAATGACTCTGAAAGGTGATTCCTGTTCTGTGCTCTGGGGATGAAAAACTGTTTCAGGCTCATTTAATGTCCCTGTGACTGGTAAGAGGAATAGTTAGATTGCTGGAATACTGCACTGGGCAGGGGAATGTGCACAAATGCTCCTTTAGCATAACGAACTCCTATTTTAAGCTTTTTCATATCTTCTGTATAGGGTAGCACAACCCCTTTATGTTCTACCTAGGTATGATGACTTGCTTCTTGCAGACAAGGCATTTAAAGACATATAACACGTCTTGGTGTAATGTCTCTGTTTTGCTGTCAAGTCTGGCTCTCAAACCTGTTACATTGTCTCTGCTCCACCATGGACTGTGCTTTGCACAGAAGACCCGCGTAGCTGGAGAATTAGATGTAGCACGTAGGACTCCTGTGAAATTCTGCCGTATGTGATGTGTTTCCTCAGAGATACCTCGGTAGAGACCTTCACACTGCTGTCACCACGCCCTGTTCATCAAGACACTCCCCTCACTGTCCTGCAGGATGAATCCCCTAGCACACACAGCTTTCAATCTAAAGGATGTTTCTAAGAAGCAGGCTGGGGTCTACAGTGGAAACACTTTACAGATGCGTGTATCGCTGTTGTTCAAGGCCTAACAGAAGCTCATGGGGAGAGGTAAGGAAATTAAGTAAGCAAACTCAATTTTAAATAACAATATGGCTTTAATCATTCCCTTTCGTATAGCTTCAAGGCGTGCTACACTCAACACTTTTGAAAACAACAAATACAGGTACAACATTCCGGCCAAATTAACTTTTCTAAGCAGCTGATTGCTGACAGTGCAGTGTAAGCTTTGCTTCTCTCTTTTAGGGGAAGATTTCATACTGCACTGGCAGTCAAATTGGAGGCATTTTAACCTTATCATATATAACCTCATATGCAGAAAAGTATTCGCAACAACTGAAGTATAAACAGCATTCAACATATAAATATATACACATAAGCCTTCATTCCTTCCATCAGCAACAGAACATATGTAATTACACAACTACGTATGTGAATTGCACTCTTGCCTTTCAAATGACTTAAAAATATCTTCATAGATACACAATATCCAGGATTTTGGTATTATTTTACAGTAACATGGCACAGAACTTAAAATAGCAAAGTTTCTATGTTCTGGACTTTATGAATATGGAAAAGTATTTTCCTGTTCCTGTATTGACAATGTAGCTCTGCTGTTTAAGCTCTGTCTGAAAAAGCTCTGTGGTACCATTACGCGGACAGAAAAATTCCTCCTTCTCTGAATTTGCCCTTTGCGTCTCATACAGAGGCGCATCACAGCTGTGCTCATGGAGCGCACACTCTCTACAGAGCGGAGAGTCATTCAGTGCAGATCATGCCAGGTCATCCTTGTGCTCCTTCTGTGTATTGTAATGATGCATTGCCATGTTCTTATTGAAAAACAGAATTTTTTGATATATATCAAACCCCCTGAATTTTCCAGGATTCACTCATGCTGATACTGGTCATTACATTATTCATACTAATGAGAGGAATCAATTAGTGATTTTAAGTTTTGACATTACACGTTGACTTTACACTCTCAAATAAGAGGACACCTGGGGCTTGCTCTCTTTGTGCAACAGAAGAGGTGCATGAGGTGAATCAGGGTGTTTCTTCTGAGTATGGGGAGAAAAGGCAGATGAACATATGCATAGCTGCAGAGCTCCAGAATAATTCTCTACTTTTTTCATAGATCTGTCTCTAGTTCATTACCATGCTGATAAACACAAGGAAACTCAAATGTTAATAGAGCACTCATCTGGAATAAGGTGTGCAATTTTGGGGAGGAAAAACAGAGATTCACTGATACCAGATGAAAAGAGTTACTTTTGGAAGTTCAGGAGAATGGAAAGCCTATCTTAAAAGTGGAGACTAAAGGACTGGACTTGTTTATCTTGGCAAACAAAGGCTGGGACAAGGTTCTCTTTGATCTGTAAAATGAGGCCAGACGAGAAGAAGAGCTCCTTAAATAACTGGGCATCAAAGAGGCAAAAGAAGTGGGTAAACTCATGTGGTCCCACTTACATGACTGTGAGAAATAATAATTTTGTGATGCTTCTGCCTCACTTGAGGAAGGGAGGTTGCAGAATAGGTTCACACAAGCCTGTGTGGGCCGCATGGGGAAGGAAGGGAGCTGCTGCTGAAGGGGACTGCACATCAGGGAGCTTGCAGGAGCAAGGGATAGACTCTCTGAGTCAGGAAAGCCTTTCAGATCTGGTAATGGATAACTGCCTAAGTACAGGAAAAGGTGTTTCACGTGGCCTGCCCTCCTTGAGGATACCAAAAGGAAAGAGATCTGAAAGAGAAAAGGCTCCCTAAAATGGCTTTTTAACTTCCGGTACTTTAACACTGGCCAGTCATATGCTGGAGACTCTTTTCCTGACCACAGTCCTTTCAGCACTTTTAGGAAGAATTTTGCGTTTTATTAGTGGCTGCCCAGGCACTTGGAAATGGCAGTTTCCATTCACAGCGTCATTCTCAGTTTTACATGAGTCTGTGACAGTAGCTCGGAGGCTGGAAGATTTTGAATCTAAAGAAACCTGACTAACAGCAACACTGCCTGCGCTCTTAGAAGAGTAAGTGTAAACCATTTTGAGAAAGGCAGATTTTGTGTTTGTTTCTTGCTTGTAAATGATGATATAGCATTTTGGGAGAAAAGTGCAGCAGAGGATTCCATAATTAGATATTAAAACAACGATGATTTCCACTGCTGGCAAATATTTGCCAAATGTAGTTGCATAGACAGGGATAAATACAATCCATGCTATAAAGTAAATTAGCATGCCAAAAGTGATGAATTTAGCTTCATTGTAATTCTCTGGCAACTTCCTACCTTTAAAGGCAAATATGAAGCAAATAAATGCTAGAGCAGCGATGTAGCCCAACATAATCCCAAAAGCTACAATAGACCCCTCATTGCATTCCAGAATTATTGCTCTTGGGATTGAGAAATTTTGATTTACAAAAGGTGTCCTAAATATTAGCCAGAAGGTGCAAATGATAACTTGAATTCCAGTGCAGGTGACTACAGCGGGAATAGGTTTATACATGCATTTCAGGAAATTTTGAAGCTTGGGATCAAAGCTGAAAGCTAGTAAAATTTTTAGTGACTTTATTAAAATACATGAAATGCAGAGTGTAAAACTTATGCCAAAGAGTGCTTGCCTAGTTTTACATTTGAATTCTGTGGGTACATCTATGAAGAAGACAGTGCTTAAAAAAATTAAGAAGTGGCTGAACAGAATGATATAGCAGACGGTCAGACCACCAGATGCCTTTACAACTGGCGTGTCCAAGTTTTTGGTAAATATTACACAAATTGACAAAACCAACACAACTCCAAAAGTGGAGAGGAGGAGGAGGAAGATAGCAAACCAGTCAGTCCAGGCAAGGAAATAGATTGTCTTTCTGTAGCACGTGGTGCTGTTGATGGGAGCCCAGTAGGTTTTATTGTTACATCGGTAGCAGTAATCCATATCTGGAAGCAGAAAAAAAAGGGAAGATATCTTAGAAACCCAAAGTTAATAAACTGCAAAGTGGATTGTAGGGACTTGAGATACAGGAGCAATGCGGGAAGGGATGCTAACGGGAAAAGACGGGTCTGACTGCTTCTGACTCCTGCTGTCGCTGTCCAGGCGGAGGAGCTGCAGGGCTGCGGTGGCTGCGGTGGCTGCTGTGGCAGTGGCACAACGAGCAAAGGACAAATGCCTGGAGCTCCCTGCCAGCTGGGAGCGAGCCTTGCCTGCAGCCAGGGGCAAGGAGGGAAAATAACCAGGGTTCTAAAACTGTCTTGGTCATCACTGACCAGCGAAATGTGACCTGGCCGGAGCTCTGTACAGGCAAACTTTAATTGAAACCTGCACAATGACTCCAGAGTAATCAATTCTCTTGCAAAAATTCGAACTATTTTTCTTTCATTTATCTATTTTAAGAAGAAAACACCCCAACATTCTCTTTACAGATAACTTTTAAAATACAACAGCAAGAACAAACATTGCTTTAGATTATGATTTGAAAGGTACTTCTGCTTTGCAATTCCTATCCTCTGATATGGAGAAATATCACAATTAATTGATTAAGAAGATAACATTTACTTTCTTTCTGCTCTCAGGATATTAAAAGTACATGCTACCTTAATTTTCTCAATTCCATTTCTCTCCTCCATATATAATTTTCCCCTTTAAAATTTTTTGCTTAAACCTTAAATGAACCAGTGGTTAAGTATACATCATATTTGATACTAGAAAATATTACTGTACAGTTAAATCAAAATACACAGTACTCCGTGGTAAGACACAAAATGTACTGCTAAGGAAAATACATAACCCTTGAACTTCATAGGTTCAGAGGCTTGTAGAATGGTTTGGGTTGGGAGGGACTTTCAAAGATCATCTAGTTCCAACTCCCCTGCCAGGGGCAGAGACACCTTCCACTACACCAGGTTGCTCAAAGCTCCATCCAACCTGGCCTTGAACACTTCTAAGAACGGGGCATCCTCAACAACTTCTGTGGACAACCTGTCCCAGTGCCTCACCACCCTCAAAGTCAAGAAATTGCTCCTTACTGGACTGGGTTTCTACGGAAAGACAGGGAGGAAAGGCTCTATTTAATGAGAATCAATCTCAGTGATAAATCAGCCAGAATTTACATCCTAGCAAAGGGTAATGCCAATTGGCTGGACAATCTAATTGCTTTAAACTTGGCCTTCTAAGAAGCATTTATACCAAGTTTTATAGGAAACTGAGCATAAACAAATATTTAAACAAATATTTAAATTATTCCAAAATTTCACCCAAGGTTGTGAAGGCAAATTATATCCAACCAAAACAATTGCATTGATGTATAAATGAACCCTTATTTGGATCACAATTCTTTACCTGTTTGGTTGCTGTAATGGTTTTCTGGGCAGTAAATACATTCATAGCAGCATGTGTGTGGACTTTCTGTAACCTTTTTCACCTGGCCTGGCCTGCACTGCTGGGAGCACGTTGACTGAACCTTCTGCAGTGTGCAGAGGGAAAAAAAAGAGATTGTCATCTCAGTCACAGCTAATTACAAAGGAACATAAATGTAAACCTCCAGGATTTTTGCAATTTGTATTTCTTTGGTATCATGCATATTTTAAGGAAATCTGAAAATGGTGTTGAAAGAAAGACATTGTAAGGTCCATATTTCTTGTATATCCTCCACATAGTCAAGGAGTAATAGAATGGGGCATTATTTACCTGACAATTTTATTTTTGGCGCCTGAATACCAATCACTGGATTTGTATGTACCTTTAAAATCTAGATCAAAGTGTTTCATTCAGCTTTGAACCTGTATTTAGACTGCAGAGGATCATCTTCAAAGAATGCACAGAAGTATCTGATGGGGAATTTGAGTGAACTGCTTCACAAATGAGATCCTGAAACCCTGCTCAGCTGCTCTGAGTCCAGGAGGGACACCTTGGCCTGGGGGAGACAGTTTGGAGGGTGCTATGTACTGCAGCTCTGACATTCCCGACCCTTCCCAGCTTATCCCTCAGTCACGAAGCTCCACTCCTGGTTGTGTGACTGGGGCCTTCTCTTGAGGTCTCACTTCAAGTCCTCCTTCCAAAGACAATTTTTTGTCAAATGATCTGTCCTGAGGCACACTGCAATCTCCTCTCCTTCCAAGACAGTGCTAACAAGGAGGTGGAGACATTTCCTTGTGCCGCAGAGGGACAAGGTTTGAGGTTTCCTTCTGTCTTCAGCTCAGTTCACATGCAGAGACTAGAATTCTGTCCACCTAGGAAGCAGCCTCTCCCTGTCCCATTGTGCGGAATACCTTGCAGCACAGAGCTGCACCATGAACTCAGACCTTCACCCATGCACAGAGGACAGATTGCCCAGCTGGAACTGGCCAGGGCCAACCACTAGTCCTGTCTACACCAGTGCTGGGGCTCCGGGTGGCACCACCTACTCATGTTGCTGACCCCAGCTCTAACAGGAGCAAATAAACAACAAAACTTTCTTTTTTTTTAAACAATAAAGTCAACACATCTCAATCTTCACGTTAAAAAAAGAAAAAAAGAGGTGGTATGTAAGTGAGGGCTTTTTATACACTATCATTTTTTATTTTAAAGTCCCTTTGTAAGATTCTGGAAAAGCATCCTTAGGAGAGACATAACCTTTTAAGGGCATTCTGGATAAATAAATAAATTTTAAATCACTGACCCTGCTCACAGGCTAACATGCATCTCGGGGTGCATGAAAGGGGTTGAATAAACTCAGAAAGGATTCTTTGCTCTTAGAGGAGAACATTACACCACACAAGAGATTTCTAGCTGACACATGCTTCAGTTGCAAGTGCTGCAGGAAGAAGAAATAATATGAAGCAAATTTCACATGTTATATCAACAAATTAAAAGTTACCTTTAAAGCCAGAAAATCTTTTTTTTTCTCTTCATCCTCAAAGATAAAGCCACCTTTCTCTGCGTCATATTCTGCCATAGTGGTGATTTCCATGTGGCCGTCAATTTCTTTCCAAAGAAGGACATCATAACTGGTGCTCATATCTCCATTGGAGTCAAACTTGACTTCCTTATCATCATCAATGACTGTAACTTTTTTAAGTTCTTCAAGGAGCTGCACATAAGCGTAAGGAATGATAACATATCATGTCATCAGCATATCTCAGTATCATGTCAGTGTGACAAACTCAGTAGTTTAACATATGTATGATAATATCAAGTTAAAAAGAAATGCTTTTAGGACTAACAGAAATATTAAAATTCAAATTCATTTTGTTTACAGAATTACATTATACAGACAATTCTGTTGGCCTTAAAATCTATTATTAAAAAAAAATCATAATTTCGTAAAATCATATTAATAGTATTTTTTTCCAGCCTTGAAAGTTTTGCTACAATGTTTGGAGAGAAAATATTTTTGCTTGCAAAACCTAAGAGTCTTTTGGCACATCCCTTCACGTAAAGAAAAGTGGTGGATGGCGCTCCTGTTGTTTCTTTACTGTCACCAGAGTCAATCTGGGCAACATTTGCTTCCAGAGTGAATTCCCCCAGCTGTGACTGTGACATTCCCTGGAAGTATCTAGAACTATTCCCAGCTGTGACTCTGACTGAAATTGTGTATGACAAGGTGAGACTCAGAACCGTTAATAATCAATCAACAATATATGTCAATTTGCTCAGATGGGGAGATCAATGGCACAGTGGCAATGAACAGGAAGGCCGTATTCGATAGGTCACAGGAAGTACCAAACCAAGGATGCTTTGGGAAGGCAACTCTCCAGCTTCATATTGCAATTCGTTCTGTTCGACAGGGCAGAATTTCTGCCCCCCTCATCACAAACAGACAGATCAAAAAGGTCTGTGTGAATCTAGAAAAGGACAGGTTAAGGCACGTATCACGCACTCCCAGTGCATGAGGAGATCATAGAAGGACTCCCATTAGCTACCATGGTTCTTAAATGAAGCAAAAGCTTTATTATTTTGCAGGCCTAGTGATTTTTAGCAACAGTAGTTAACTGACAAGAACAAAATTCGATGTTTGGTGAAAGGCTGAGTTCAACTGCATTTGAGAAACGTGCTGTTACATGGGTCCATTTGTGATATTCATAGCGTTTAACAAATGTGCTGACAGTTATATTACCTCAATAGACTTTGTCAAATTTATCTAACACATCTGGTGTATATAATATGCCATTTTTTCATGTATAATGTAATTTTTTCAGTGTTTATATAATTTATGAAGAACCAGTGTGTTTCTAACCAATTTGATTGGTGCATTTGATTTGGATGCTGCATAGTTGTGTGGAACTGAACAGGATATTTTTATTGTATATACTCAGACTATTCATTTAATTTTTCTCTTCTCCACTTTTCCAGTTCCTCTAACAATATGAGAACACCAGAGCTTTTTGAATACATCTTGAACTTCAGACAGAAGGGGCTATTATTTAGCAACATTTTGGAGTAACTGTTTATTATTTTTGCAACGTCTGTAACACCAATCACTCTATTATTTCCCTGTATACGGAGATGCGTGATATGGAATATTTGGATCCTAAGATTTTTCTGTACCTATATATCTCCCTTCCTAGAGGGTTGAATTTTCATGTAGAAGAAACATGTTATGAAAACATCACAGGGGAAATAATTATCTCTTTCAGTTCTCTTCATGAGTGCTTAACAACTTTAAAGAAGTTTTAATTTGGACAGTTTGGGATTTAGTTCAGTAATGATGTAAATGTAGCTCCATAAAGCTGCATTCCTACAAAGCAGTCCTGAATTTGTCCCATTAGTGTTCACTAATCCATGCAAGAGTCTGATTGTTACTGGGTTATTGGTTGGTTGGGTTTTTTTTTCAGTTCCCGTATCTTGGTTCGACCTGCCCTGACCTAGGATAAGAGGTCAGAGCAAATCAGAGTGCTTCAGAGGTTGTTTGACTTTTAAATGAACATTTGTTTAATCCTCTGAGTAAAAGTGTGTAAAAGTGAATAGTCCTGAGCAGGTTCTCGGGTAAAAGGTCAGGTCAGGTTTACTTGTCTGATTTTTCCTCTTCTTTTCCCACCCAGTAGAATGTGATAACGAGTACCTCACCCATCTTAAAGATTATGTCTTTACATATAAGTCAAGATCAGGCAGAGGAATAATGTATTGCATTTTCAGTTTCAAGTAGAGACTCATTATAGAGGAAAATACTCGAATTAAGACAAAACAGATACAATGGTGAGAGAAAGAGAGAGAGGAAAATTGAAACTCTGTGATGAACGCTCCTATCCTGCAGTATCCCCGTCTCTCAAGAGCACTCATGATGTGTATCACAGTGGTTTTCAGCAACGGCACCAACCACTAGTAGTCGAATAGCTGGTAAAAAGTCATTTAGTAAAAGGACTAAGCTTTTATCTCCAGGAATATGGGAGCAAAAATGAGATGAAATTTAGGCAGAGAGAATGACACCTGAAGGAATTAGCATCATACCTCCCAGGGAGTGAAGGCAGAGGGATCCTTGCAGTCTCTGTCTTTGCATTGCCCTTTAATGGCATGAGCTATAGCATAGACTGCAAGCATAGTACTATGGATAAATCCCGGTTCAATGTTAGCATTCAAAAAATCATCTCTCCAGATCTGAGGTTTACTGCCATCATTTTCCAGTAGATCATCCTGGGACTGGTTTGCAATGCATGTTTGAAAATCATGATATTCCAGGTGTGCACAAACTGACAAAAGCATAATATATTCATGTAAAAACTTGTTGTTTTCAGTGGGCTTTTCACGAAGGTTTCTCAGAAACTCTTGGAATGAGGAGATGTCTCCACTTTTAAATCCAAATCCCACAACGGTTCCCAGCTGTCTGATATTGGGAATTGTACTGATCTTGACTGCAGCTGACCAGTTATCACTTGCAATCCAGATTTTTTTAACATTCATCTCAATTGCCTTCTTGAATAGTTTGAGCACATGGAACTGTCTCATAAAGACAACAATAACATTTACTCTTGTTTCCTTGACAATCTTCTCAATTGCATGATCAACTTTGGTGTGAAAGGTGCTGTCAGAGAGGTAGGCTGGCAGCATCTCTTTAAAAGCTATGCAAACGTTGTTCGCCATGGCCTGGACCCCAAAGCTCTCCAGAGCGAACCGCCCATTGTCATCATCGGTGGCTATTACTCCTATCCAGTTCCACCCAGATTCACAGATCAAGCGGGTCATAGCTCTTGTCTGATGAAAATCACTGGGGATAGTCCTGAAGAAAGAAGGAAACCTGATTTTGTCACTGAGGATTTCAGCTGATGATGCAGGACTGACCTAGGAAGAGCGAACAATTCAGTTACGGATGTGGTCTTCTCCAAAGGATGCCAAGAGATCCAAAGCTGCCATGACTGCTCTTTCTTCCCACCCGACCTGGGCTCCCTCCTCCTATGAGTGAGCATCAACAAGCTGCAGCCAAAGGGGGCAGGTCCTTTCTCCCTGCTCTTGGGATGCAGACTCGTGCCCAGCACCAGTTACACCTTTTTTATCACTCTCTTCCACATAATTCAGCGAAGGCCGAGAACAAAACTTTTCAAAATGGATATGGCAGTAATGATGGTATAAAGATTTTGGTTCAGTCTGTGCAAATACCATCAGCATGTTCTTCAAAACAACATTTAAAACATCAGCTATTTTTTTTATTCTCTATTCAAATTGCTAGTTCTCTTATATTTTGGACTATTTTCCTATCACTGAGTGTGTTTGTATGGTTCATCCATATATATATATTTTCTCTCCAAGACTTAATTATTATATTTCAAAAGGATCATTAAATCTGTTAGAAGAACCTCACAGAAAAACAAACAATAACCAATACTACAGAATGCTGCAATTCTTTCAAACAAAAGATCTATTATCTTTTTCTTGTGAATGTAGCTAGAAAAACATTAATAGAACATTGCTATTTAAATCTCTCCAGTTTTAATCCTTTTTTATTTTTTTGTTGGAACTTTTTCCCCCTGTATTGTTGACAGTCCTTAAAAAATAAATCTAAGCTTTCCAAAATGAGAGCCACCTGTCTGGAGGGGATACCAAAATCTTACTGTGTCAGAACATTGCAGATGGTATTGATAAGAAAAATATGTTGGGTCCCATTTTCCATCTATGCCCTAATGCAGATTTTTTTAGTCACTTGCCTTTTGATTATGTTCAAGTGTGGCATTTTAGTTTTCATACTTACTACAGCTCCTGTGGTGGCGTTGGAGGTCAGAATTACTTCCTACCATTGCAGAGGAGAAGATTCAGTTAGCATTTGTCTTTAGTTCAGATTTTATGTCTTTTCCATGTACTTGGTTAATTTATACCTATTTCCAAAACCAAAGCGACTAAAGTGCAAGACAGGATGGTGTGGAAGTGGATCTGCTTCTTCCTTTTTAGTCCTGGCCTTGACCCCAACTCTTTTACAAGGGTGAAAGTAGCAACGTAAGCATAGGCCTAAGCACAAGTGTGGGACTGTACTAGTCCTAGAGAGGTCAGAAATAGGGAAGGCTATTTTGGGGACAACCAGTGTAGATCTAAACTGTTGTATTCTTTCACTTCTACAATTGTTTGAAGAGTGCCAGGAGTAATTCTTTGTTTTAGAGCAATCTTCCTCACTTCCCGGTCCATAGTTTTAACTGACTCCAACATTTAATTTCTCTTGGGCAGGAGAGAATTTCTGAATTTCTGGCCAGATTTGACCTGGTCTCTTGTTTTTTTAGCTTGAGATTGAGTATTGTCATATTCACCACCAGGCAGACTGGACACGGCAGCTGTGACTTCGCTGCCTGAACGAAGTGTCATCTGAGGTACATCGGAGTAACAAGGACTGACTAAGGGCACTGCCAGGCTGACAAGAGCCCAGCATCACCCTGGAAGAGCACTTGGATAAATGTGCCTCGGGTATATAAAATATCCCTTACTGCCTTTGTTCAAAGGGCAAGCGAATCAAGCCCTTCACTTGGAGCTGAAGCCTACCCGTCCTGACGTCCTTAGGTTAAACCAAATCCTGCCCTGTAGTAAATGTGATTTTGCAATTCCTGTGATCAGAACCTTTATTCTAAGCATGGTAAATCTGAACCTCTTTCCAAAATAAAATAATTCCCTCAAACTTACCTGTGGGATTAATTGCAAAGCCAACAGCCTTGACACTGCCATCGACACTTCCGAGTAGCTGGCTCCAGTGACTGCCTTGACTCTCGGGATGTAGTCTGAGTAGTTACACTTGAACTCCACGGCATCCTCAGAAGAATTTAATTTAGACAGAAATCTCAGAGCAGATGCCATGGCTTTTGTAACTTCTGCACACGTGTCGTAGATTTCATAGCCCAGAGTAACTCCAGATAACAGCGTTGAGTTGTTGATGGTTTCAATAGCATGTATCATTGCAAGTGTCTGAAGAAAAACTTGAATTTCAAAGCTGTCAGGAAACATAGGCGGTATTTTTTAGAAAAACTTTGTTGAAAGCAAGGGTGAAGCAAAGTCTTTTAAAAAAATGTATTTACTTTCACTAAAAGCATGAAGCAAAGAAAAGGAAGTACTAAATATTTCAGAATAGAAGACAATATTTCAGAGGTTAAGGTCTCCAGTGGTTGCGTTGGTGTTTCTAAAATACTCCTCAGACCTGATGAAGCTAGCACAGCTATTTTCCCTCATCTTCAGTGGATGTTATAACAGATGATTAATCAGAACTGTGCTAGCACAAAATGTCTGCAATATAACCAACTCTCCTCTCAGACAAGCTTCTCTAAAGATTACAGATCTTGTGAACTAAATTAAATTTCAGACCGACCTGAGATAATTTATGTCTCCATAGAAAAATAATGGAAGACAGACAAAATTATCAACTTAATCAACATTTTGAGATCAATCCAGATGGATACCTGCATGCCTAGCTAATTATTAGATTCAGATGTGGGATTAAGTTGTAAAATTCAAATAAAATTTGTGGATTTGCACCAGTATTTAAATTTTTAAAAATGCATATTTGGAATTCCTGGAATTCTTTGGAATTCTTAGGAAAGGTTTATTATGTGCTCAAAATGAAATTCTTCACCAGGTCTCCTTTTTATGCATTCCATAAAAATGGGTGTTTCAAGCACAGTAGGATTTGGAGCCAACAGAATAAATATTCTGATGCACAGAATGCATGCACGATGAGGTGTTTTTATGTAGGCTATCCCATAACATAAAGCCACAATTTTAATTCCAAATGTAATAATTATAGCAATTTTAAAAATAACTACAATGTCATCAGCATGGTACTATCATAGATTATAGCTGAGCTGCCTGAGAGATGGGAGGCAGACTTTAGTTTGGGTTTAGGTAAAATGGAAGAGTCTGCCTGTGTTCAAGTCATGTAGGTTTGGCTTCATAACAAATAACGAATAGCTGCCCAGCAAACCTATAGCAAATTAGCATTTCCATGGAAATCAGATGATAGCACAAACCTCCAAGGCTATCTGATTATCTGTGAAGATTGAAATAGGATCAAATGCTCATTCCCTTCCTCATTCAGCCACGGTATTTTTTATTGTAGCTTTGCCATACTTTGTCATTCTGTATTAATTTACGTGAAATTTATGTGATGTCCAAGGAATTTTTAAAGACTAAGCCAAGCAAGAGAACCAGAATTTGTTGACTTTAATATAAGAGCTACATGCCCAATATCAGCGCTCTCTTCTTTGCTATATGTGTGATTTCCAGTATTACTCACCCAGCACAATTCTGAATTACTGGCTTGATGGGATCTTCTTCTGGATGCAGCATTTCGCTATGAACTGCAAACAAGCCTCCAATTATGATGTCCCCCGGAGAACTGGCACCCACAAAGTCATCAGCGTTCTGGCAGGAGAAAGCGATGTTGGTGCCGATCACAAAGCAGGGGATCAAAAAGATAACAAATGCCATGTTTCTGTTTTCCTCACTCACTCCCAGCTTTGAGTCAATCAAGCTGCAGCGCCAACAAGGGCTCCTGTGTCATCTGTAAAGAGCAGCAAAGGACAAAGGCTGCACTCAAATGTTGGTCACACCTCTAATGTGCTTGTATTTGCCTCACTGGCCAGGGCTATTTTATTGAAGGTACTAAAGCAGTGCTGTCACATAAAACATGACAGTGCAGCGGTGTGAGAGTGGAGAAGAAGGGAGAAACGTAAATGAGTTTAAAAGGAAATGCTGGACGTTAAAACTCTTACGTTGCGTTCAAAGTTTATGATATCTTATCTGAAGCATGTGGCAAATATTTTGGTATAAATTTGGGCTTGTTTTGAATACCTTCCAACAGAGTGCAGGGTGCAAAGAAGAAATCATGTAATATGGTAGTAGAGATACTGCTGTGACAATGTTTCAAGAGTCTGCTCCAAAGAATGCTAAAATGTAAAAGACCCCCCTGTCACAGTGTGCTTCATATCAGACTCTGGTTCAAAAATCCCACCCCCAAACTACCAAAAGACTGCTTTTCTCTCAACCCTTTTCTATGTTTTAAAATCCTTGTATAAAAATTGTTTGGACAAGTTAATATTCATGGTTCTGAGCCACATGTCCTAGGGACTTCAGTGGGCTTCGGATCAGGTTCCATACTTACAAACCAGGCCAAGTCTGCTGCTGGTTAATGTGATAAACACAGAACAGTGGGAAATAATAACATTAGTCCTAGTTTTTGCTTTCTTCCCCCTCTGACTGAGGATACCAGTGCACAAACAGCAGTTCCTGTGCTGTGGGAGGAACGGGAAGTGGCTGTTCTCACCGCCACTGTTCCCCTCAGATTCACAGGAATCAGATGCTGTGCCAGAAGCAAACTGGAGGAAAACAGAAGCAGAAGCTGGACTCTCAGCTCTCATAAACCCCAACCTTAAACATCAAAGCAAACCTCCTTAGGACAGAAACACAACTTATGCTAGTAAACAATACCAGTTCATGTGAGGGACACAGATCTGACAATAATCCCTTTCCGTTTCTGACAATGGTTTATTTCTCTGTTTTCTTTATAATGGCTTCTTCAGATTTTGCTTCTTTTGGCAGTATGCCAAAACACTCCCAAAAGAATGGGTTCAGTCATAATGTTTATTGTCTGTGATTGTATAAAATTGAGGTTTTACACAGAAAATTTGAACCAAGGTTTATTTACTGGCAAACAAAATTAGAAATGGAATGTCTGTTATATATTCTTTCTGATAAGCATTATACATACCATATAAATCATTCAAATTATTATATTTTGCTTGTTTTCTCAATTGTCTCTTTGTAGTAAGAGTATCAATTTACAACCAAGATATTTCTTGTAAATGCAAATGCAACAGACAAAATACTTGCAAGTGCAAATGTTAATCCCTAGTCAGGTAAACATCTGGCTTCTTCATTATAATATAACAGTTTGTGTTTCTTTCATCTGCCTTCTTTCTTTCCATGCGACATTCTCACTGCTGGGTCAGTGCAGATAGTAAACAGCTGCCTGCCTTTTCTTTAATGTATCTGACTACATATATTTATGGGCAGATGTTGATACCAGTTTATTCAGCTTCTGCACTGACTCACAAAAATTCCAGCTATTCCAAAGGTTTTCCTCTTGACTTATAACAGCATTAACTGTAGTTAGATGCTGGCCCTGAGTTACGATACATTCACCTGCAAATATTCATGTACTCAATCCTTGCCAGCCGTGTAATGCACCCTGAAACCTGGTTCCACATACTCTAGTGTTTCCTTTACCTTGCATATAATTCTGTAAATAAAACTTGTGTATACTTAGATGTAAGTAAAGCAGAAGACTGGAGCTAGACATTTCCTTAAGCAAGTCACAAGAAATATTAGAATAAAATATAACTTTCAAGGGTTTAACTCTAAGTATTGTAATAAGGACTCAATGGAAATACAGTACTGATCATTTGAAACTTCAAATTAGTTATGATTTATGATTAGAAGCAGAAAAGGAACTTTACTCTGGTCAGTCTCTAAAAACCTATCAATTTCTATAGAAGAGGATTTTACCTACAAATAAAAAATCCTTACTTGGTCACTTTGGAAAGTGTAAGTGGACTAAATAAACATCACTTATAATTGGTGCATAATTTTATGTTATTTATAAAAACACCATCAAAAGAGGTGTGCTTTTAAGTCAGCTACACAGATTTTATGTCACAGTGCATTTTCAAAAGAAAGAGGGTTTATTGTTTTTGTTTGTTTTCAAGGCCTAGATCTCATAATTTCTACTAGTGATGAGAAGTATGTATCAGTCTTACTGAGATACCTCAGCCTAATCTAGTATTGCAGAATTTACTTCAGCTGTTTGCAAATATCCTTTTTCTTTGGCACTTAAATGCAATAGAAATAATTGTATAGTGCAAAGTGTTCCTTGTTTCAAATTTAGTGACATATCATGGACATAACACTAGGCTTTCACTGTTGTCAGCATAGGAGTATTTCCTGGCAGGTAGATTCAAGTGTAAGAGTCAGGGGAATTTCTTGAAGTACCATCATCTCCTGAAAGCTGCCTCTAATGGACTGTGCAAAGATGGTAAACAGGACCTAACAATCTCAAAGCTACTGTGAGACCCACAGGTGAACTGTAAGAGACTCTGGAGGATCTTGTGGGAGACAGAGAGGTCTTGTCAATATCTCTGCATGCCCCAAAGTTACCTGTTGCCATGCCAAAATGGTTACTTCTTCCACTTGGACTTTGAGAAGCACCAGGACTGGTGGGGTTTGGAGGATGGACCTGTCAAGACCTCAGCACTAATTCTTCAGGTGACTTCCTGTAAATTTATGCCTAATAAATTTTTGGCAAAGTGTTGAAAGGACCCACAATTCAAAATGTACAAGAGAAGCTGGGGGACTTGAGTGTGAGACCAGCAGAGTGTACCCTCACAGCAGTGGACACCTGTGAATGGACCACCTGCTCCTCCTGTCTTTGCAGCCTTTAGACCTGGACAGGTTATGGCTTTCGTGCAGAAGGAAGTTTTGCAACTCTCAGTTGCTTGGTCCAACAAAGAGAGACTACACTGTACATGAAACAAAGAACAACATTTTGGCTGAACTTCTTTGTGCTAGCTGTTGTTTCTCATGGAGAATAATGGCTTAGATTCCAACAGGAATATCTCTTCTCTGAAGACCATTCAGTCAGATACTGTTAAAGGAGAAAGACATTTTTCATGACTTTCTATTTTAAACTGGTTTTAATTGTGCTGTTTCCAAACCAACATACAACAGATAGCAAAATCCTCTGCCAGGCATGCACAATAGCTAAGGGAAGAAAGAAAAAATTTGGATATTCTCACCGTTATTCAAAGGAGTAGGGTAACTCCCGCCCCACTCAGACAGGACTTATCCTGACACAACGGCAATTGTCTTTTTTGAAGAAACAGCAACATTCAAATAAAATCCCATCATTTGCATTAAGAAGATTAAATATTGGTTAGGATTGCCAGCTTTCTTGATCAATAAAATTGTAGCTTTAACTCAGTTATTCTGATTTACTAAATTTCTTTTAAGGAAGTTTAAACAATGGGAAAAAAACCAAAAGAAGCAGGTATTTCATTACTTAATTTCAAGTACCTTTTAAAAATTCTTCTATTTATTGGGACCTATGTAGCTTAATATTACATATGAAAATTAAAGAATGGGAAGACAAATACCCATTTGCTTGATTTGTGGTCTGTTATAAAAAACAAACAAAGATAAAAATTAAAAATACATTAACAGTGAAATGGAATTTGGAAGGAAGCCAACAGTTCACATTAATTCCTGAGAAACAAACTAACTCAATTTTCAAGTTCATTGGGTTTGTCCTCTAGAGGGTGTCAGCTGAGCTGCATGATGGGAAGGACAAATCCTGTTTTTCTTTGTCAGGTCACAATGTTGTAATGTGTCTCTTGACGTTCCTTGAAAGTTGAATTTCCCCTGATGCAAATGACCTTGTTGGAGTACTTCTGGTGTAAAACTGAGATGATGGGGCATGGCAGTGCCTTCAACCTCCTCCCTGGGCTGTCAGGGACATCCTGGGCAGTCTCACAGCAATTTATTTTACAAAAAGTGTTTTAGTACATAGTCCATGTTGTGCATATCCAGTGCACCTCTGCTGTTCACACTAGAAAAAGGATATAAGAAATTAAAACAGAGTTGTGAAAGGGCCTGCATTTTAACTAATGCCTATATTTTTTTTTAATTCAGATCAGGTAAGTTTGTTTCACTTAGCTTTTCTCTGACATTTTAATATACTTAGATTAAATTTCAAGTCAATATAATTTTGACATCAAAAATCAAGGGGATTTGAATTTTCTGATGCTGACAGAAAATTTTTTTTGCCATTCCAAAATTGAATTTACTTGTAAATTACCTGGTTGTTTTTTTTAAAATAATCCAGCAAGGCTGATCCTATCCCACCCAGCCAAGACAGTCAGCTGCATACTCTGGATGCAGGAAAATTTTTCATAAAAGCCAGCATGGTAGGAATGACCCAGCTTATTGAGATGACATTTTCAGAATTTGTCACCAGGTTTTATTTCTCTCCTTTGTTTCATCTCCTCCTCTCTTAATTGAAAAACAAGAGAGTAAAAATGTCATTCATCTGTTGACAATGCAAATATTTGGTCCCAGCCTGTAGTGAAAGGGTCACCCAGAGGGAAAGAAAACCTCTAGCTTAGGTATTTGGGCTTTCTCCTGAGGGGCTGAAGGCCAGGGGTCCTTCTGCCAGCGACTGCTCACAACCCTAGAGTGAGATATTTGCTACATAAATGAGGGGGCTCAAATTTTTCTTCTCCCAGTGTCCCCTACTTACTGGAATGTCACTGACAATTTCTTTGAGAAAGTCCTTCTTGCCTGAGCAGTAAGAACCCTCCTAAGAGACTCAGCATATTCAGAAAGTCCTAGGGTTGTATTGCCTAGTATATTTGGCATGGTTTGGAAATGCCTATCAGCAAGAAAGTCGGGCTGGAGATCATCTCACACAAAAATGCCACTGGCAAGCAGGTATGAAGTTGGTGCCAAGCGTCTCACCATTATTAAAAAGCAACACAGTTCAAAATAAAATTAGGTTTATAAGAATTTTAAAATGTTAGTGGTTACAGGTTTTAGACATCTCCAAGGGTATTGATTGTGGAGGATCTGAGAGTGTTGGTTTTGAATACAGGCTATTAAAGGGGCAGACAACCACATAAATCAAGATAGCCATCTTGGTGACCTTGTGCTTATTCTCATTAAATCACTTTTGCAAATAACACTTAGTGATTTTTTAACTCTTGCACTGCTTGTCCCACATAAATTCCTTTAAAAATAATTTCTCTTCAGTAAT
Organism: Rhagologus leucostigma; assembly: GCA_013397725.1. NCBI lineage: Eukaryota > Metazoa > Chordata > Aves > Passeriformes > Rhagologus > Rhagologus leucostigma. Next base: position 66,595 of record VZTD01002607.1, read on the forward strand.
TTTGGAGGTAAAACAGAGCTGGTAATATTAAACAGTAATTTGAGTAAAAGAAATGAAAATAGGTTTTGGAAGCAGGGACTGAAAGTCAGGTGGACCCTAATTTTAAGGGAATGAAAATTAAGGGAGATGAAACATATCATGAAAATACTCACCCAAATGTTCAACTCTATGCAAATATCAGCATAAAAAGAACAGAGAATTCATTTGCTTTTCTCCCTCAGCATATTTTAATGAGAACACTTTTGGAAAACATGGGTTTAAGACTCCTCAGATAGAGAAGAAAATCATGTCCATGTCTCCCAAATGTGCTGGCTGACAGGACCTAGAATGGCACACCAGGAAAAGAGCAGGTCTTTACTTCCCCGATTTCATAAATCTTCATTTTGTCACTGTCTTGAAACCACATATCTGAGCAAGTACAAAGCTTTTTCCTGAATACTTAGTTATCTGACACAGAGAAAGATACTTTGGGATTGGACTGGAGGATTTCCAGGTGTCCCTTCCAACATCATCTATAATGTAGTTCTGTGATAATGCCACACTCAGTGGTGTCTGGAAGGTATAGGTATCCATAGATGCCAAACTGTAGAAGACACAAGTGGGATTTGAAGCTCCTCTTAGGACAAACTACTGGAGGCAGTCCTGAGCTCAGCCAGCAGGTCTTGGGGAACTCTGTTTCTGAGAACCTACATCTCCTTATGTTTGTACAGGAGATAAGCTGTTAGGAGCTCCTTACCCAGCTGTGAGGAGCTCTGCAGGCAAGGAACAAGATTCCTGAAGGTAGATAGGTTTTATGCCTCAGCTAGCTCAGTGCAAGTTTGATGCTTATTGATTCAAGGTTGTCATTGTCACCCTTATTCCGGATTTTTTAATTTACTTTGGTTTTCTCTTTAGATCTTAAAAGATTTCAGTTCACCTTACAAGATTTAACTGATTGTGTTATAAAAGTAAACATACACCTGCAAAGAGAGTACAGGCAGAACAGGTGACACTCATAAAAATTCCTTTCAGATAAGGAAAAGAACCCAAAACAGCAAATCCATGAGTCACTCCAGAGGCTGACTTCAACCTTCAGATTGAAAGACTGAGGAAAAAAAGAAAAAAAAGTTTCACACATTAAAACCATTGGGAATGCTTAGTACTAAAAAGTTCACTGCTATAATTCTGTAGAGTAACAACATTCTACACACTTCCTACAGAATATTGTGCACTGTTGGTTAAGGATAGCTTACATATTTAAAAATACTGCATTACTGACTTTGACTAACAAGAAAATAGGAAAGAAAATTTTGCTGTAAATAATTTCTGTTCCCTGACAAGAAATTGTCTTTGAAGACATACCTCAAGGACGGATAAACCCATTAATCTGCAGTTGCTCTCACAAGCATTCTGCTTATACACATTTTTTAGAAATACAATATGAAACAGCTACCAGCACATAAACCCACAACTGATCTTAAGTTTGGTATTAAATCTCTTTGCAATCGCCCAGCCTTTAAAGCTGAGGGTGATAGAACCCACTCTAAAGTCTCCATTAATTGGAAGAAGAAGTAAGTTATGTCAGCAGCTATCCAAAAGACAGAAAAAATTTACTAGAATCAGCCAAGAACAGAGCAAAAAATACATTAGCTATGCGAATTTTTCAGGATTTTCTTTTACTTGTTGCCAGAGATTTTTCGATATTTTCCCCAGTAGATTTTCAGGCATTCAATTTTCTGCAATTTTCAAGTACTTCCATCATGACTACATAGATGAAATGGTTATTGCCACACTGCCAGACAGAAATTTCATGATTTTATACAAAAGCAAGGAAACATTATTTTAAAAAAGAAAAAAAAAAAGTTACTATTTTCCTAGAGGCATACTTAAATATTTCCATGTTTAAAAGATAGGGGTATGTACCAGTCTTTTCTGTTACATGGGCCACTCTAAAGTCTGAAAGGATAAGTATAAAACCTGGTACTACAGGTTGTTCTAGGATTCCCCTTCTTTCAACAGAAAAAGGGTTTTATATAATTTTTAAGTAATCCAGAAGGGCAGCAAGAAAAAAGAACTTAAGGAGTTTGAGGCCACTGCGTATAGTGTTTTTCCACCTGTTGCTTTGGTTTGGGTTTATTCGTTTGGTTGGTTTTGTTTGGTTTTAAATTAGAATGGTTTCCTTCTTTTCACACATCAATTCCTTTATGTAAATTCCCATCACCCACTGGGGAAGCTCTCTTTCAACGTCACTCCTAGCGATACGAAAAATCATATTTTTGTGTCATCTAATATCCAAATTGTTAAAATCCTTCCTCTAAAACATTGAAATGCAGATACTGCTTCTTCTAAATCTGTAGAATAAATGTACTTATGTGGATGCAGAATTTTTTGACATTCGTCTAAGCAGTTGACAAAGGGCAGCAGATTCTTAGACATATACAATGGTTTGAGCTGAAAAGGACCAATAAAAATCATCTAGGTCCAAACCTCCTGCCATGGGCAGGGACACTTTGCACTAGACCAGATTGCTCAAAGCCACATTCAACCTGGCCTTGAACACTTTCAGGGATGGGATATCCACAGCTTCTCTGGGCAACCTGTTCCAGCGCCTCACCACCCTCATCATAAAAAATGTCTTCCTTATATACAGTGTAAATCTACTCTCTCTCACTTTTAAGTCATTGCCTCTTGTCCTGTCACTACAGGACTTGCATAAAAGTCTTTCTTCATCTTTCTTGTAAGCTCTCTTTATGTACTGAAAGACTGCAAATGTTTTCTCATTGTTCCTGAGGCAGTATCTTGGTTAGAAAAGGTAATGTCATTATTTCCACACAAAAGCATTCACAAATCATCAACCAGGCACAATAAAAACCTGATGATGATAATAATGATGATGATGATGGTACACAGCATAGTTTCCATTAGAGTCTGTGAATATATCTGTAGGTTAATGAAAGGTGATTCATAATATCGTGATTACAAGAAGTGAGGCAGTAAGAAAGGTCTCTGCACAGGTGCCACATCCAGTTCTATCTCATTAATGAGAAATTAGGAAACAGAAAACTAAATTATTTTCTGCATTACACCAGAGTAATTTACAGCCTAATTCTGCAGAGATGTTTAGGCTACACTCAACTGTACCCCCTAGGACTGAAATATGACAGATCTCCAGATTAAGTGTGAGACTCTCATGTTTAGAAATGCCCCAATTTGCCTTCCAATTCAAAGCACAATGTGATCTGTTAAGTACCAAGGTCTTTGAAGACAGAAGTTTTAATACATGGCAATGTAGCATATGCACTGCACTACTAGGAAATAAATGTAAAAGGAAACATGAAAGTAAAGAAATGGAAAGTGAATTTTAGGGTCAGAATTGTTTAATCCCATAGATCCAACAAAAACATTTTGAAAAAAACCCATAGTCTTCAGACTTTCTCATCAGGAATTTAATTCCCATGAGAGCTTTCTCTCTCTCTAAAGGTCTAATCCTTCTTCAGTCTGGTTTATTTATGTTATTTCCAATTTGTAAACAGTGCATTTCCAAGTGCCTTGTTTTTAATGAAGTGTAGCAGTAGTATTTGATTGGAATTTAGATAAACGAGCAGATAAATCCATGCATATTTTCTGCAAGCTTATATACAAATTTATGAAAAATTAAAAATATAGCTAGATAAAGACCAAGGGCTAGTCTCTGTTGCCATGTGTTATCGTTCTTCACTGCAAAACAGAACCTATTATGAGCTCTACGAAGTTTCTCTGTGGAATTCCCCTGACTGTTGACATAATGTGATGTGCTTTGGTGGCTATGGTGGTATTCAGGCAAAGGTTGGACTTGATAATCTTGGAGGTCTTTTTTAACCTTAATGATTCTATAATTCTATGAAAATAGTCCAAACAAGGGCAACAGAACCGGTGAAGGGCAAGTCCAACATGCTAAAAGCATGGAATAAAACCTATCTCTTGGAGCACCCTTTACTACGATCATAGTAACCCAGGCAGTGCTTCAGGATGCCCTTAACTCGAGTTAGTTCAGATTGCAGTGTGATGTGCTGCTAAATCCTGCACAAGTGGTCCGTGCGCTTAATCACAGAACCCATCTGTTGGCAAGAGACACAGCAAAGACCTTTCTGGTGTTTTCAAAACATGTAGCAGATGGAACAGGTGGCGTTGAACGTGTTCCGGCTGAAGGAAAGGACTAGCTCAGGCTGGCTGGAGCTGAGGAGATATGTGTGTTAAACAGAGTAGGAAATAGGCAAGGTGGCTTATTTAATGTCTGTGGTTTGGGAAGTGCCCTGACCACCGGGAACCTGAATGTTACTCAGCACATCCAGTATCTCTTTACCAAGGAACTCGTATCAACTTAGATCCTCTATGTCATGCAAGATTTCATACTGTGCCCTCCCCAGGGCTTGCCTAGGTTTCTGTCCACTATCCCAGCTATCCCAAGGATCTTGTCCTTGGCCAGGATTTATGCTCAGAAATACTGAAAACAGCACGACCACTTTGTGGTTGAAGTTAGATCTTTGACAGTAAGCAGTATAACTCCTCTTATGCAGTTATTTGAATTAATTTTCCTCCAGAGAAGATTCCAGAATCTGTTACTAGCAAGAATTCGTGATTTTTCTTGGAGCACAATACTTCTGTGACCGTGTACATGTGACGAAGTGAACTTTTATCTAGTGTTTGCTTAGCAAATAAGGACCTAATCAAGAGCCCATTGAAGTCAGTGGGAAGAATACTATTGCCTCTGGATCAGGCATTGAATTGTTCTCACATTGTCATTAAGTATAATGTATATATTAAATGCTTTTAAAAATATTGTCCAGATATATAATGAAGGAAAAAAATTAATTTTTTTCTTCTGTCCCAAAATTTCCAAATAATTGGCTCAAACATCTTCATTACTGGGAAATACATTTCATCAGTGACAAACAGGGGACAGTAATGCCAAACACTTGGTTCCTGACCTTAGAAAATACTTGCCTGAAGTAAGAAAGACTAGCAGTGCATGAATGTCTCTCCATCCAGGAAACAGTCTCACCCCCTCGTCAGTCAAAGTCTCACTCCTGCATCTCAATACAGAGCATATGCTACAAATGGGAATATGCAAAGGGGCAAGCAGTGGTCATGTTTCCAGATTAATTGAGGGCCTGAGCAACTTCAAAGTGAAGGCACTGTTTGTCCCTGTGGCTCTGTGTAGTGTGGCTAATTGATCTCAAGAAAGAAAAATGTTCTGGAGTGAAAACCAGATTTATTCAGAGCAACAGAACACCAGACTCAGATACAGAGCACTTGGTAAATTCTTAGTGCAGCATGCTTCTGTTCAGGCCTAGCTGGAAGAACATTGGTAATATTCCTTAAAAAATAGAAAGTCAAGCCTGGGAAAGGGAAGGGAAGGGAAGGGAAGGGAAGGGAAGGGAAAAGAAAGAGCACCCAATGAAAACCATATCCAATACTTCTCCAGCACTGCTTGCATGAAGTTTCTTGGTTGCCANAGAGGAGAGGAGAGGAGAGGAGAGGAGAGGAGAGGAGAGGTAAAAGGAAGAGGTTTGTTCTACATGACATAATTGTAAAGTTGCGCAAAAATTGTAAAATTGTTGTTGTGTGAGATTACTTGTTCAAAGGTAGATGCATTAATCTAAAAAGCACCTTTAGCACATCACCCATGAATAGGTCTGCAGTTCCACAGGCAGTTCAGCAGATTTTACTGCTGCAAAAGTGAGGAAATCTTGCTCCCCTGCATATATCCTGTCCCTCCGCTATCCTGCCCATTTCCTCAGTCCCAGTTGTGCCATCCCACCTATATTCTGTCTCTGATCACACTTCTGGGCTGATTTAACTATTTGAAATATTAGAATATCAGAAAGCTCTTCATTGTTTTCTCTTGGCCTTGTTTTCTGTTATTTCAGTGAATTAAACTGACACAGAAGTGTCTATAAGTGCTGAAAGTTAGCAGAGACAATGTGTGGCCAGGAATAGGGTGGACAGAGAGACACAGAAGGGGAAAAAACCTTGTTTTGAGTAGTGGTGAGCTATCTGCGAATGCAGCAGTTTTGTGAGCTGTACCCAGCTGGTGGTAGAACCTTCAGGACTCAGCTTTGCATAGAGAGAATAGTCCCTTGACTTTAGCGGTTTGCTTCTGCTAACACCTATTTAGAAGTTGTTTGCAGATAGGCTAGTTATACAAGAAGAAGTGCTGCTAATAGAGCTGTTTGGAGTATCTGCAGAAACTCTCAAAATCACCTCTTTAAGGGTGAACATATTCTCTAAGCTCGGCTCTATTCTTGGATCATTCATAGAGGAACACAAGATGTTTGTGTAGCTGCCCAGTGTAAAAACTTGGCTGTTCTTACTATTTTTTTCCTGAATGCTGCCCACCAAAGCACAGTGCAAATACATGAATGGTGAAGTGGCTGTTCACTCTGTAAGCTTGTAGGAGCATGTACTTATATGAATACAAACATTTTCTCCCCATTTGGCACAGGAAAAAAGAATACATACTGAAAAATGGCATTTCAAAATCAAGATAAGTAACCTGAGACAACTGTTTAACATCAAGTCAAGAGAGAGGTAAGCACTGAAATTTTTTACTTACATGTAGCTACATAAGGTCAGAACTATAGTTTACCTCGACTACCTACAGAGTGTAGAGTCTCCCTGGGTTTGTAGAGGATAGAGACATGTGAACTGTGAAGGCGTTAGTGTAATATATGGTTTATTTATTTTGAAGGTTGTTCTTTGGGAAGAAAAACAGAAGGGCCCACTTCTATACAAAACATAGGTTTTCATTTAAAGATCATAGGAACAAGCAGTGAGTAAAATATCCAAATGTAAAGAGACAGAGAGACAGGTCTGGCTTTATCAGCTGGAGACAGAGCAGGAAATACATTATTAAACATCACCATCTACTGGATGCCAGCAATTGTTCCTTACAAAGGAAACCGTAAGCTTCTATGCTGAATTAACTTGTCAGACAAGCCACTGCTTTCACAGATCTGGCGCTGCTTGCAAAGTTATTGGCAGGGCAAGGCTTGTGGATCTTTTCCATTCCAAGTTGGGAAAAGATTTTCAGCATTATGAAACTCAGAAAGTTCAGGGTGATATAATAAAAGCTATGAAATTGCTAATAAGGCAGAATGAGAACTCACAAAAAGAAGGTGGGAATAGTCAGGCATGGGGGCAATAGCATCCTTTGGGTAATCAGTTTATTTTCTTGTGGTATTTTTGTGTAGATACGCACACACGTGTACCCCATGTAGTTGAATGGGTGTCCTCCTGGGTAGTTTGTGCTGATTGCAGTTCCATAGTTTTGAATATTAACTTTTCACTCTATTGGCTGCAGAGATAAGGTTCAACCATATTTGTGTGATTTTACAGCATCAGGACCGGCAGTGGGTTTTTAATTGTCAACTGAGGTCAAAAGGCACTAGTGCAGGTTACACTCCCCTGCTATAGCTGCTGGGCTGGACTAGCTGGGCAATGAAGGATGTTCTTTCTCTTCCCCACTGAGAAAAGAAGTCCCCAGTCCCACATTTAAGGATGTCACTTTCCTTGCCTGGTGCCCTCCCTTCACTTTTGCATCTTTCTACTTCTTCTACAAGCACTAGAGAAGCCACAGCACAAAGTGGCAGCAGAGGGTGATACAATTATCCTCCTCCGTGGTAGAAGGGAGATCCAATGGAAAAGTGGTAAAATTTGAGGGCCCTACTCTTTCTTTCCCTTTGCTTTCTCTAAGGTTTCACTTGGTTGCATTCACAGAACTGCTGACTCAAGACACCAGACATAAGCAAATTCTTTAGAGAAATTAGTTAGCAAAACCTGCTGAAGAACCTTTAGAAGAGCTCAGAAAAAAAACTGCAAAGGCAAAGAATTTTTCCTTATCACTGAGTGATGTTCTCAATCCATCATTACAGTTAATTTATCAAAAGAATGATTCAATAATTATTAGAAACAATAAACCTGAGATGTTCTGAGTGATGTTCTCAAGTCATAATTACAGTTAATTTATCAAAAGGAATGATTCAATAATTATTGAAAACAATAAAGATAAGATTCTGGAGGATGTTTCAATGCTTTGGCTCTTTAATTAATAGAGAGATGCTTATCTAAAGAAATTTTTGTGCTAAAAAAATCTATTCCTCGATAAATGCTTTCAAAAGGTGTTGCCACTGACAGCGTCAAATGCAGGAGATCTCAACTTAGTGCACTGATTTTTTTTTTTTTTTTAATTGTCAAGACCAAAATACTCTCAAAAAGTAAACACCGAGATGTGGAAAGGACCAAAATAAATGGGAAAGCTATCTTGTTTGAATTGGTGGTGGTTAGAACTGTTTCTTGCAATGGGTCACAGAAAAACAGAAATAAAGTTTCAGGAAGAGCTAAATAGATTCACGCTATGTCAAAGCAGAGAGAATGACAAACATTGACAATAATGACAAATAGCTTTATTATATCCTTGTAGAATACTGGTATGTACCATACCGTACTGTTATTGTACTATCAGCATATTTGGAAAGAAATAGGTGTTAGAGTCTACCAAATAGTCCTGGTATCAACACCGTTATCAGGGCTTCTGTGTAGTTCATTTGTCTGGGGAGGCTATGAGGTGAAACAGCTTCCAACACTTAAGTAAACATCATGCAGGATTACACAGGAACAGATCAATAACAAATTGTATTTCTATTGATGCATTTATCTTCCAAACATTTTGCAGTTCAAAACAGAGAACCCCTCAGGTAGATGGTTGTTAACGGCAAGTCACACTGATACGAATAAAGTTGAAAAATGTTTTGTTTTAATGTGCTATGTTGGCAACAAGAAAAAGGAACACTGCAGCAAGATGAAATGGTGCAACACCTGAGTGCTGGTATAAAAGATATCTCACATGTAAGTTATAGAAACAAATAATTCTGTTGTCCTCCAGAGCACACGTATCTGATCATTTACTCCAGGCTATATAACAGACCTTGTTGAATTTTTGTGGGATTACATCATTACAAAATTCACCTAAAACCAAGCAAGGCTTCCTAGGCTCTCAGTACAGACCAGGAAGGGAAACAGATTTATGATAAGATGATCTGTTTCACTGGGTAATGTGCCTGGTATGAATTACCCCTGGGAGACACCTTTTCTCCTCCACTGACTCTAAAGGGAGACTGAGGTGAACAGATTAGACGAAGAAAACTAACTCTGAGACAAAGTTAGGCAAGAGGTGTCACATGCTTCAAGTACAAATTATAGAACCATAGATCAGTTTGGGTTGGAAGAGACCTTCGAAGCTCATGTATTTCAATCCTCCTGCAATGTGCAGGGACATCTTCAACTACATCAGGTTGCTCAGAGCCCCATCCCATCCAGCCTTACTTTGAATGTTTCCACAGGTGACGCATACACCCATCTCAGCATTTATCTATGTGTGTATGCATATATAGATGTATAGATCTGTGTGTGTGCACAATTTTTGAATAGAAAAATTCTAAAAAAACAAATACATGTGGATATATGTTTTAACATTTCTACTTCATAATCAGATTTTATTCAGTAATGAGCAATATGGTCAGGACCACAATTCTCAAAGGACACATCGTAGAATGGTAATAAAAATTTCTAGGCACTAGAGGTGCTGTAACGTCCACGGTACTTGTGGTTCCCGCTAGCCCAATTCTATACCTGCCCCATCCTCTCTTGTCTCCCAAAGGCTGAAATCATACATTTGGGTGGACTGTTGACTCCAGCAAGAGGGAGCTTAAATGGGGGGAAGGATTTTCCACCTCCCATAGGTTTTGGTGTCTCTCCTTTGCTTCAGCAGAATTACAAATGGTTGTTGCTCCAGGGTGGAAACTAACCGGTCCCTGGGCTGGACCCCTTACTCCATTAATCCCTGTGTTGATGAGGGATAGAATTCATTAGTGTCACTGAGGATATTCTGGCATCCCAGCAAAGGAGAAGCTTGCCCTTTAAGAACAAATAACTACATTTAGCTCCATAATACCAAAAAGATCCATGCCCAGTGTCAGATTGGATTTTGCCCACAAAAGATTCAACACAACAATTAACAGCTGAGAGGTTTTATTATACCATGGAATGTGGACCAAATTGTGAAGTGCTCAGGCCAGCCAAAAGTCAGAGTGTCAAATGTGATTCTACCACAACCTCAAAACAAAGCCATTGGACCCAGAAGCTGAACTGTCCCAGTGAGTTTCCCTAAGAACTGACACAAGCATGTGTGGTCAAAGCCATGTATAGTATCACTTAATGAAGTAAGAAGGGAACATGGAAGCAGTGAAGAAATGTTTGAATGGCGTAAATGGTAAGGAAAGAAATATATTTTACACAGTGGAGGAAAGAGGTATAAGCAGAACAGCAGAAAGTTCAGGCTAAATGGCATTTTTGACTCTGAGACCCTCTCACAAGTCTGTCTGCCTCATGTCTGAAGTCCATCATTTATACTTATGATGAGGTTTTGGGCCTTTTGGCATATATAGGCACACCTGGAGTTCTGTTAAATATGGATTTGATAGATGATAGCTTGTCTGACAATGCATCTGTGCAGGAGTGGAAGTGGTCATATTCTGCTGCCTTGTAGTGCTGGTGGGATCAATGACTTGAACTGCAACAGAAAACTGGAACAGAGCAGAAGGAAAACACCTAGTTGTTCACAAACTTTGTGTTTGTGGCAGCCCAGCACCACTTGATGGCTCGAAGAATGCTTCACAATTCAATATAACATTTCAGGGCTGCTTGCTACCACGAGTCATACTACAATTTCCCAGTCCTTATCTGGAGCACAACACCTAAGATTTTGCTTTAATGAGAATTTATTAAAACAGTGGATGTTGCAGTGATCAGACTAAACTTCCATCCTACTGACAACTTTGTTCTCTGGAAAAAGCAGGGACCATCTTTCTGCGATTCTCTCCTGCCATCTCTCAGTCAGCCAGCATGCTGAAACGGAGCAGAACAAAGACACGTCTGCCAGATGAATGTACAAAATGAAGATGTTTTGTTCCATCACCCACAAAATTACGCTAGGAATTAAGGGAATACGGACAGTGACAGCCAGTGCCCAAGAGGGTCCCACGTCTGCGCCTGTCAGGAGGCAGCTGCGAAGCGCAGAGCGCCCGTCAGTCACCCCTCGGCCTCCCCCGGAGGGGAGAACGAGGAGAGCCTCCGCGGCCGCCTTTTGCCCTGAAGGGACGCGGGGACCCTGCGGCCGCCCCTTGCCTTGGCTGCGGCGGGCCAGGAGCTGCTCCCTGACACCAGCCGGACCCACCGCCGGCGGGAGTTAATCATTAAATCCCCGGCAGATCCGCTCCCGGCCGGCTCCCCTGAACCTCCTCGGCCTTCAGCGGTGACTGTCCCCTTCTGGCCTGACCGAACACCGCGGCGGGAGGGGAAGCGCAGGCAGGGACGGAGAGACCTCCCCGCCGCCGCCCGACAGCCGCCTCCGCGCCCCCGTGCGAGGCGGAGCCCCCTGGGCGGGCGGGCCGTCCCTGCCCGCAGGGGAGCCATGCAGCCTCCCTGGACGGAGCCGTAGGGCACACCTGTCCCCCGCTGCCGCCCCTGCATCGCCTCTCCTCCCCTTCACGGCTGCGCTTGGCCGACACCGTCTCCGGCCGCGGTGGCAGAGCCCGGCCCACGNCGCCGCGCCGGGGCAGAGCCGGCGCCGCTGAGGAGCATGGCCAAGGGACCCGAGCAGGGGGACGCCTTCCTGCACCTCCCGGCCGCGCAGGCGGTGCCCGCCGAGGCGCAGGAGGAGCGCTACGCGAGGCTGCTGGGGCGAGGCTTGCTGCCCTGCGCCCGGGAGGCGCTGCCCGAGCCGCCGCTGTCCGCCGGCATCAAGGCAGGTAAAGGCGGGGAGCCGGCAGCGTGCCCTGCTCAGCCCGCGGCGGGGCAGGTGCGGACAGCCGGGGGAGGCAGCGGGAGCCACTGCTCGGGGTCTGGCAGGGACGCGGCTGCCGGGCCCGTCCCTCAACCCGCGGCGGGCAGGGCAGCAGGCGGGACGGGCGGCGTGTTGCAGGACCTTAACGATGCCCTCGGGTCTCTCTTCTTGTCCCCCGCGGCGCTCAGAAACACAGTTCGGCAGCGAAGCCCTCTCCTCGGACGAAGAGGATGCGGATGCTCGCGACGGCGCGCTGACAGCTGCCGACCAAAGCCCGTCTTCGAAGAAGAGCATCACGCAGATCATGAAGGACAAGAAGAAGCAGACGCAGCTCACCCTGCAATGGTAGGGCTCTGGAGAGCCCCCGCTGCCCGCCCTGGGGGGCTCCAGGCCTGAGTCGGCTTGTCCGTCACACTCAGAGGGACCTTTCTCTAACAGCTGAGCTGGCAAGGAGGGCGACATCTCACAGTTCTTTTAGAAAGAATTTGTCATTTTTGGGGTGTTTCGTTAGTTGGTTTTTGGTTTTTGTTTTGAGGGTTTTTTTTGGATGAGCCTCATCCACAAATAAAGACACCCATCCCCAGACTTCAGAGTTCTGAAATTATCAGAAGTTTGTCACTTAACAGAAGTCTCGGTCAGATTCTCACACTATGTGGCTATCAATGAAATGTATCATCAAAATGTAGAAATGAAACATTTAAGAACTGCATCTGTGAGTGGCTGCTCCTTTTATTATTCTTTAAGCCTGTGACAGATTTTCACTCTCTTATAATGCATTTCTTTTACATTATGTTCTCCCACCCACTGATGCCCTAACTTTGGTTTATTTTATCTGGGGAAAAAAGTTAACCAAATAAGAGGTCAAATTCTGCAGACACTAATTGATAAATGTTTCTATTAAAGTGCGCTTGAAGTTAGGAGGGAGTGCTGTTGAATTAAATGGGAACTTAATTACCAAATGGAGACTGTCAATAGAGATATTTTTTTCATTCTAACTGAAAAATTAGACTAATCCAAATTACTCAGTTTCTTATTCTAGTTTACATCTGACTTCTGAGTGTAAATAGTTAAGGATTTAAGTCTGGTGAGTCAGTGCAAAATTATTCAATATGCAGTGCTTACTACACAGTATTTTCTTACAGATTTACGGAATTTGAGAAACAAATTTATTGCGCTTCATTCCAGGAATAGTGGACAATGTAAAATGATAAAGAAAAAAACCCAACAGGACAGCAGTGAAATAATCAGCTGTTACCAAGGGTTCTGTTCAAGTGAAGACAGTCAGGTTTTTGCTTCAGTTTTAAAAATTTTACTTTAATGACCATCACTCAACACTTGTATTCTGTAAACTGATAGGGGAGCTACACAGAAATTAATCTCCTTCAAAAAGCTCTGTTCTTTGTTTTTTCACTGTGGTTTGGAGCATTTGCAGGTCCAGAGTGGAAATTAAAAAGCAAAAGGAGGAAGAAAAGAGACATTAGCTCAGATGTTGAGGATACAGTGGGACAGAAGACACAAGTCCAGGTCCCTGCTCTTAAATCCTTTCAAAAGACTGACTTAAACCCAGGTCTTTCATAGTCTAGTTAGTGCTCTTATTTTTGGACTGGTGCTGGCTTTTAGGTGGTGATAATTTAGTTATTTAAGTAAAGCAAAAAAGTTCAGATATTGAAAAAGACTCATTAAGAAAAGGGATCTGGCTCCAGTTATTCCATATTCTGCAACTAGCCTAAGCACCAAGTGTGGAGTCAGTCTGTACTGTCTGTCATGTTCAGGAGAAACTCATCTGTGTGCTCTGATGGAATTCTTAAGTGAAATTAAAAAAAGAAGTACAACCAAAAAAAAAGAGAGCAGTACCAAAAACTGGAAAATGCAATCGGGAGAAATGGCAAATTGCTTCTTACTCTGGCAGTTTCTTTCTCTACACAGGCTGGAAGAAAACTACATTGTATGTGAAGGAGTTTGTTTACCAAGATGCATCCTTTATGCACATTATTTAGACTTCTGCAGAAAAGAAAAGCTGGAACCTGCCTGCGCTGCAACTTTTGGGAAGGTAATAAGTAATTTCCTTCAAAATTTGTTCGATCAATTGTTCGATAGAATCAAAATTTAGTACACCTGTATAAAAGTTCTTCTGAAATTCACATGTTTTCTACTGCTAATGTACATGGAATCAGACTAACTATAACTACACTGTCTCCTATGAAGGAATTTCTTAACATCAACTTTAGGAGATTGAAGCTGAAATTCCCTTTGATTTATTGTTGTTTTTATAAAAAAAAAAAAGGGCATTCTCTCTGAGTGTTTTTTTTCTTTTCCTTTTTGTTGCTGATATTAACAGGTTCTTTCCACAAAACCAGCTCTGATATGGAAGACACTTATACTAAAGGCAGTGTAAAGTGAGATGTGACATAAGCAATACTAGAAGGGAAAAGAAATTAATAACACAAAAAGCTCCCAAATGAAAAATTGTTGATTCATTCTCTTTTCTACCCTTCCCTACAATTAATCCTGAAATAACTTAATGAAAGGGAGATGTGAACTCTCCAAATTAAATCCTGAGTATTTAGTGAAACAGGAAACCAAAAATGCTTCAAGGATCATCTTTTTTTAAACACCACTGATCTAGTAATGGTTCATACATAGCAAAATGCATTAATGTAATTAAATAATAATAGTGGATTTAAAATCGGGTTCATAAAATGTTCGTTTTCTATTTTATTCCTCTTAAACTGGGTATACTAAAAAAACTGGATATCTAATTTTCATACACAGTTTCAGTATAAATGAGAAAGACAATAGGTTCCATTTCAACATTGTTTTGACAGTGATCTGTTTATTAGACAAATCTATTAGATCTACCTCTATTACTGAATTAATTTTTCAGATCACACTTTCAAAAAAAACCAATTTATTTCTAGTTGTTTGTCTTTGAAAACAGAATAGCTAGACAACAGAGTTTACTCTGGTTTTGTTTAGATCTCTGAAGCAAGAGATACAGTTGTACTTTAGGAACTCGAACATAATAGAATTCTGGTGAAGGAAACTAGATTTTAAAATGTAAAAGTGAAAACAGAAAGGGAGAACGGGTGGGAAGACTGGAGATACACAGCAAGATGGACAATGATGGAAGAAAGCCTGAAGTGTGAAACATGGCCTGATCATTTATGTTGTGCCATAAGTATCAAAAATATTTGTTAAAGAACTATCTTAGAACATATATTTACACTACGATTTTTCTGTAAACAGATTGCTACGAAATTTTACCAGTGTTAGAAATCAATGCAGTTATTTTCTCTTTAGACCATTCGCCAGAAGTTCCCTCTCCTTACCACAAGGCGGCTTGGAACAAGGGGCCATTCAAAGTAAGTCACAATTACGTGTGCATCTGCTCATAGAGCTGATTTTAGGAATGATGAGTATTTCCATGTCTCCTTAATATGTACTAATTGGCAGAGGGCTTTATTCAGATGATACACTACAAGTGATAACTTTCATGTACGCGGTGAAACTGATACTCAAATTCAAGAGTTTAAGTTTGAAAACATTGCTGCCGGCATAATTTCTAAAATTAAACTGATTAAGCTTCTAAATCTTGTCATTGCATTTATAGACCCATGCATATGTTGCAAATATATGTCAAAATATTAAATATAAAAAGCATTTATAATACATATGTCTTTTTATAGCTGCTCATCTTTCTATAAATAATGATTTTATTTCCCTTTTGCAAGCCTAACAACTTCCATTGTGTTCTCTACGTAACAATATGGATTCACTTAAATACTCCACCAAAAAAATCATTGTGAATAAGGTATACTTCTGCTCGTTGTTGTGGGTATCTTATAAAACTCTGAAAAGTACACAATTTATAGTGCAGTCATTTCATAAATAATGTATCCTATTAATTTGTATATTTGATCTGTGAAATGTTAGGTTGTAGGAATAGATCCTAGACAATTCTATATCACCTGGTGGTAAAATTTTTATTAGTTCTGGTTCTGGCGTTATGCTTTTGGCCATGAATAATTTCGTGTAAAACTGTTGTGAAGAGTGGTAACACACATATTCCCTCACATCCATTTTGCTAATGAATAAGATAGAAAACCGGAATAATGATAGTAATAGAAGAAACTCAAACATTCTGTTTTTTGGGAAAACTCTTCATTTTGAGCTACTTAGCCTTGAAAGACAAAGTTACTCATGTCTTTCAGTAGTTTATAGCAAAACTCAAAACAAAAGGAGACTGAAAAGAAAAAACCTACAAGACTCATCTTCCTAAGTGATACTAGAAATGTCTGAAAGATAAATTTTTATGCTGATAGTTTTGGGAGGTTGTTAAATGTTGTTCTACTTGGTTTTCTTCTTGCCTTAGAAATACAAGAAGTAGATAGTTGATTCCACCCTAGTTTTGCTGAAGAATGAATGAGATGTCATTTGTGAATTTTAGGTTTTTTTGGAGAAAAATGAAGGTGGGGAAGGATTTAAATTCCAAATTTTTGCAAAGACATTCTATTTCTTGAGAATGTCTCAAGCATTTATTTTAAATAACCATTAATAAAAATGAAATCCAAAGGAAAGAAAGTCTTCATAGAACATTATTCCTTTTTTTGTTTGGTTTTTTTTGTTGGTTTCAACAGAGGATAATTCTTGCATTGTGTCTATCACAGTCTTACAGATTTGTAATCCATTAATCTCTTTTAGGAAATAGTTCACAGTGTGCAATGTATAGGGGAAAACTGGAACTGAAGTTCATTTCTCCTCTTGTAGGTAACCTACAGATGCTGAGTAGAGGGGTTTTGAGGAGAGTGATTATTGGAAAGGTTA
This sequence comes from Rhagologus leucostigma, assembly GCA_013397725.1. NCBI lineage: Eukaryota > Metazoa > Chordata > Aves > Passeriformes > Rhagologus > Rhagologus leucostigma. The sequence continues at coordinate 83,279 of VZTD01002607.1, forward strand.
TTTATTAGGGAAAAGAGGGAATTTATGTATTGTCTGCTGTGATGAATTTAAGATGTGATTACAGGCATAAGACGATGTAGACATAACTTTGGTCTGGTGTTGTGTTTAAGATTTTAAGAGATCTGGCATTCACAATTTGTGCAGGAATGTTTGACAACCTACTAATTCATCAATGCCTTGGTGAATTCTTGGTCAGGTTCATAACCCAACATATTTGTTGAACCACTTAGTTACAATGAACGAGATAATTCAAGGGAGAAGTCTCCCACATGCTCATTATAGATTTGTTCTGACATATCTAACAGATTGATAAACAGGATCCAATGAGGATCCAAACTTCCAAAATATATCATGTGTCTGCATGATTTAAGCACAGTAGATCAACCTTTATTAAGTAAATGAATACGTTTCAAATATGTATATAGCTACAAAATTAATTGTGTTGGAACGTGTGTCACTATATTCCCCTTTTCTCAATGACATTAAACAGTATTAATATAGAAATAACTCATGCCCAACATTTCTTTGGCAGATCCCATATCCTTACTGACCTTGTTGGTATTATGTGCTCTATTTTCATATGGATTAACTATTCTTGAGCAATTTCCTCAAAGGAACGAGGCATCAGCAGCTTTTGTTTGAACATCTGGCACTTGTTTCTCTGTATTTTTTCATCAGTTTTCCTCAGAGGCTTTTCCTCTGCAATTCTTATTTCTGCTAAGATGCATTTACCTTGATCTTGCTGTGCTAAAAAGGACCTCACAAAAGGCACAAATGACAATATTTCCAGTTCAGAGACTGAATATAACAGCACGTAGTCATAGAGAAGTATCAGTATAAATCACAGAATCATAGAGGAATAGAATGATAGAATGGTTGGGGTTGGAAGGGATCTTAAAGATCATCTGGTTTCAACCCCCGTGCCACAGGCAGAGACACTTTCAACTAGGCCAGGTTGCTCAAAGCCCCATGCAGTCTAGCCTTAAACACTTCCAGGGGTGGGACATGCACAGCTGATCTGAACAATCTGTGCCAGTGCCTCAACACCCCCACGGTAAAGAATTTTTCCTAGGATCTAATCTAAAGCTACCCTTTCTCAGTTTAATGATCTCTGATAATCTATTTTTCTGTCTCTGGTGTTGTGGGCCCCTCAGAACTACAGACTCACTGAGGAGCAATTGAATTTCTGATTTCACCGGACAGCAGTTAGTCACACAAATATCATTTACAGAACTGTTTCCATTAAATTAATAAGAAAGTTAAAGGAATGTAATCAGTTTCAGTAAATTTCTAGTTATGCTCTTTTTATGTCAGCATGGACTCTAAATGTTATAAGCTGTTTCTGGGTTACTGGGACTAATACGACAGCTCTTACTAGTGATTAAATCATATTTTTTAAAGCATGATAGTGTAGTGACATTGTATTATTTTTATTGCTGCTATCATTATTACAATATAGTGCTAGTAGGAGCAGTATTGGTACTAGCTATTCCTGACAGTGATGTTTTATATGGCAGTATTGCCTAGGAGCTCTGATCATTGTCCAGGACTCCACTGAGTCAGATGCTGCAAAAGCATGGAAAGGAAGAAGACAATTCTTCTCCAATGGAATAATTATTCATATATTTTAGAGAAAAGTTAGCGCCCCGGGATAAAAGTGCCTTCCTGGACACTGCAAGCATGCACAGCAATCTTTTGGTAGAGCCTGGCTGTGATCAGAGGAAAGCAAAGAAAATAATTTCCTTTTTCCACCATCTTCAAGGTGACGGAAATTGTTTTTCTCCCACACTGATACAAGCTCTTTCTAACATCCACATGAGCACGAATTGGATTTGATGAAAAGCTCCTGCACTAACATATGGAATACAGTTGCTGTTCTAAGGCGTGTGATACACAAATGTTAGTTCCTCCTCTGTTTCCAAACAGCATTTGGAGTTTCTAGTGCTGGGCAAAGGACAAACTTAAAACTGAGTCTAGCAATTCCTAGAATTCAAGTCAGAATCTCTCTTTCTCTGTGTTTACATCCAACAACCCATTTGTACAAAAATGTCAATACAAACTCATTTAAACATTTGGCCAAGAAGGTCCAACACATTGGACACAATTTTGTTAACAAAATATATGAATCTCTCATGCCCATGCTAATCACTCTACATAGCTGAAAGTAAGGGAAATTTTCTGTATTCCTGCTGAGTGAAAGAAGATGCAGCACCAGAAATACTGCAAACTTCTCTCCTAGATTAGTATTTCGTAAGCAACAGTTCTCTGTTCTGAATCCACCTTTTTGCATTGGTAATGTTGAACATACTGTGGTCACTGCTAGAACTCAGTTGTAACTTGCACAGTACACGAATCACCTGAAGCAGCTATTTGGGAAAACATTCAAACTGCTCAGTCTATACACATGGAAGACTGTTTGAGCTCAAGTTACAATTTAATTTCTTTGTAGACTTTGATCAATGATGAATTTTAGCTTTTATCCATCATGTCTGAAAACTATTATCTTATTTATTAGGAGTGATTTAGTGGGTTAATAAAACTGATATGGCAGCTGGCCCTGTGATAAGAAGTTATTGCAAGTCCCTGAACAGCTTAAGCCTGTCATTTCCTTATCAGCTATCATTTGTGTCAGTGTATGCTAAAATCAGAGCTACAAGTCGTGTAGGAACATATGTTACAACAAACCACTGAAAATAAAAGAGAAAAGTAGTCCAGCTTTTTTTATAAAATGTTTGTGTCAAAAATTGAGAGTAAATTTCTTATAGTGACTGATTGCATTTAATTAATTACACAATAGAAACACTAAATAGTAAAATACAAATATACTGTATATACACATAAAAATATGCACATAAAGAGACAGAAGGAGGGCATTTGAAGATGTAGGTTAAAGATGTTATCAGTGTGTCTGGGATGGGTATACTACTCTCAACAGGGAGCCCAAAATAAGCTATTCAACTAATGACTTCGGCTTGTAAGAGAATAATAATCTTCATACCCTATTACTCTGTGGAGTATGCCAGACAGAGCTTGGAAAGTAAGATTATATTATTTTTAATTGTTTTTGTGCCGTGAATGGAAAGCTGTATTTTTTAGCACTAAAAATTCAACTATACATTACTGAAGAAAAATAGAATGATACCTGCTGTGCCTTTAATACACACAGAATATGTACTGAAAAATAGCTATTCTCTACGTAGCACGATGTCTTAGTGATAAATTCTGGTATCTTGGGGCATTCCAGCAGGAACAAGTATATTGTCTGCCACTGGATACCTGTGGGTCTAAATCATACAACAGTTTCTGTTCCTAGCCCAAATGTATTAATATTGAATTAGATGTTGAATAATCTAGATATCCTAACTTTGTAAAGAAATAATGCTTTTCCTTGCCTCTGGTCTGTTCCAAACTTAGCAAGAGGGAATGCCAAATTTATGGTGAAAGTGTAAAAGTATTTTTTTTAGAATTTAAAAAATGGCATGTGATTGAAGCTGGGAGATTTAAATTGTTGGAGTGAGATGTGTGCAACTGCTTGCTTACATTGCCAATGACAAATGTGCAGATAACATTGTTAAAGATGCAGTCACAGCTCTATTCTGTTTTTCATCCTGTTCAGTGGACACCCTTTGCAATGTAAAGACTAAGTAAATGCTGTTATTTCGAAGAATCCATAAGTGTATATTTTCAATACCTCTTGTGTCACAGTGAGGAAAGAGGGAAGAAAATTTTGGCTTTTCTAGGAGATGACAGGTGGCACAGTGACCTAGCAGTGTTACGTAGACTCATCAGTTTCAGGAAAGCAGTAAAAGTGGTGGTGCCACTTTCTGTCATGTTTCTTGGCTGTCAAATCCTGAAGGCACACAACAGACTGTCCAGAAACAGAAAAACCATTTTAGCTGAGATTGTCAAAACTACCTAGGCTAGGCAAATATCCTAATGAACATTTTCTTCAGCATAATTTGTATCTAATGCCTTTAACCAGCTTTGTAAATATAAAGCACGTGAGGGTTTTGTTCTTACCTGTGACAGTTCTGTACAAGAACAAACAAAATATTGTGATTTTTTTTTTAATGGTCATCATCAGGATAAGCAAAGATGAGATGAGATTATCACTTTTGTTAATGTGTTCTATGAACTATTTGCTGAGGCTTTGTGTCTCAAAAATGCGTTTCTTCAAGCTTTTGGGGAGTTTTGAAATCAGTGGAGTGTGTTGCAAAGTGCTGCTTTGAAGCAGCTCAGTTAAACCAGCTGCCATGGTATTTTCAAACTAATTTTAGTAAAAAACAAATTAACCTTTGTATTCTATCCATAACAGTCTTAGACAAATTCGGTTACACACAATCAGTTTTTAAATCTGTTGAGTGGAATTTATAAGGCAGGGCCTATCACCTTTGATAGATGAACTCAAGCAAACTTTGCTATGACCGGTAAGGAAAGAGCTGCCCCAGCTTGCTCTCCTGCCCTTCTCTCAGGGGTCACTTATTTTGTAGCAAAATTAGTGGAAAGCAGTAAGTAGCTACTGCAGAGCCAGTTTTCTTAGCACCAGCCCATCCTCTTTAGCATCTGTGGTGTCTTTGGTTAAGGTCTTGGGTGTGAGCACTGGAAAGGCCGAGCAATGTTTCCATTTTCAAGCTGTATTTGGGAGCAGTAATCTCCAGGAGAGGAACGGGGGAGAAAAATAAGGATGGGGAGTGCCTAAATGGCTTAATAATTTAGAGTTAGTCAGCCTACAACCTGACAGAAGAATGAATGAATGACGTATTATCATTATTAGTCATAGGAGACAGAACATTAAGTTATAAGGTGCACTGGCAAGCTGTTTTCAGCTGAGAATAGCTCTGAGGGACTGTCTAAATGTAACGGTGGCAAGCGAGATGAAATGAACCTGGTAGATCGAACTCTTTCAAACAAATGAAGTAAAATGAAACAGAATGCATATTAGAGAAAAGAGATGTAACATGTTCCTGGATTTTCTGTTCCAGCTACATTCTTGTAAGAGAGAAAGTATTTTAAATTTAACCTTTGAATTTTGGATCATATCACACCAGATTTTGTTCCATGTCAGTGAAAGGAATAGACACTGTATAAAAAAATTTTCAGAAAGCATTTAAAATCAGTTTGACAGCTTTGTTTACTTGACATGTCACTCATAAACACTCCTCCTTTTTTTTCCCCACAGGTATCACTATTATGGAATTGGCATTAAAGAAAGCAGTGCATACTACCACTCTGTGTATTCTGGGAAGGGCTTAACCAGGTAAAATATCTTCTGAGGCTTCAGCAGTGAAGGTCTAACTATAACCTTCCCTTAGGAAGGTATTTGTAGGACTCTAATTTTTGTTTCTACCAGAACTAGTACTGTTGCTTAGTGCAGTGTTTTAAGAGGTTGATCTGTATATTTTGTTAGTGTCTTCCAGTTTGACCCCACCACAGTCAGTGTAGAGCTGCATCAACTTTTAACAGCAGACCATTTGTTCAAGTTTGTATGAGGGAGCAAAATCCCATTTCCAGAACACTTGTCCGATTTTGTTTGCTTGTGTGTCACCCTGTGAGTTCTTTCCCCAGGACAGCTTTCCATTATGAAATGTCTGGAGAATGGTGTGAAGCTGGCACCTGTGGGGCAGGAGGGAGGGGTCAGTGTAGATTAATATTTACAGGTCCTTTGACTGGCTAATATCAGTTTAAACCTAACCCAGGAAGCTCTAATTATATTTATTTAAGGGACAGCTAGCAGGATCAATACGTTACGATAGCTGCCTGTTGGTTTGCCAAAGATTAATAGTTCGTGAAACAAATGGCTTTGTTCACATATGGCTTGAATGACGGCTTTCATTGTCTGTGGCAGTATACCTGGATAAGTGGGACTCTGAAAAAAGAAAGGAATAAATGAGTTTATAATCACACATAGAAAATTTGACTGCTGGCAGATTTAGGTTATATCCAAAGAGACCTTTTCAAAACAATAGGACAAGTGTAAAAATTGAGGGTAATGCTGCCAATGATGCCTAAAAAGGGAGGGTTCTCTCCACAGCAATACTTAGAGTGTAATAGATTGAAATAGTCTATTTCTTTGTCTGGTATTTATCCAGAGCTGTGGAGGTGTTGCTGGTACACAGTGTATTTTTCTTTCATAATGCAGAAATTATCTTGAACAAATTGTTCATTTTGTTGACAAAAGACAGTTATTTTCATTTAAGGGGATATAATAATTCCTACTGCTCAGCTTTATATCAGGCAGGCACAATCTAGCAGCAATGAGTGCAGAGAAAGTGGAGGTTCTGCAAAATTCCCCACAGCTGGATTTCTGACAGCGTACATTCACATAAAGATGTTACAGATGCTCTCTAAGATTTTCGGAACTACTCACTAGATTCACGAATTAGGAAACTTTTGTTTGTGTTAGGACCTGTGCTGTCCTGTATGTGATGCTGAATTTGCAGGATCCAGCAGTTCAATTGTCTCCCTAGCTGAATTAAAACAGAAGCTCAGATGCTCATTTTGCACAGTCTGGCCCATCACAGTGGTTGGATTTTTATGTCTGAAGAGAATGATGCAGTAGCCTGCAGTTAAGAATAAGCTTCTGGATAAGGAAAGAATCAGGCAGTGTAGGGATTCAAAACTGAATATCCCAGTTCTTGGCTGCTGCGTATAGTGATCCATGAAATCTGTCCTTACGTCTCTTCTAGTAGGGGAGGCTCTGGAAGAGCAATGCTAGCAGATGCTGCCTCACATTTTTGCTGTACATTCCATGTGCATTTTGCTGAATATGGGGAAACCCAGAGTCCAAAACAAATACATCTAGCCTTGAAGTTAATTAGATCCACGTTGTAATCAGCTGAGTGATGCTTTCATTTATACTTAACTATCAACAGGCAAGGGAACTGTGTAGGTAACATATGCTGGATTATCATGTGATGGGAACTGTCAAGCACCTGTGCCAGGCCTGGGCAGGAGGAATTCCACAACTGCTCAACCTCTGGACTTTTGAGAGCATCTCAGAGAGCAGGAAACAGCCAGAGAGCATCTCAACAGCAGGAAACCATGATATTGCCACTAATAATTATGAGACTTCATATTGCCCACAGTATCTTATCAGTTGGCAGCTAGTGGTACAGGAAATAACAATAATCAAACAACATTTATCATTATAGTGATCCATTAGAATCGCTGTTATTACACATTCTCTACTTTAGTAGTTATAATTTAAAATATTCTTTCTGATTTCTGCACTGAAGGGTTGTCTAATAGTCCAGTGACTTCACTGGGAATCTCAGTTGTCCTCTTAATAGGACATTCACTGTACTGCAACACATTTTTGCCAGTTAAAGAATCTTTTATCTCAGGAATGTATTTCATTGCATCAAAACAGTACTGTAGTGAAAAAGAATGGGAAATCACTATGATTTCTTAATTTTTCCAAGAAATGTAAGTTATATATATATATATATATACTACTTCTACTCTGAGTTTACTCATCTCAATCAAAAACTGTGTATTTCCTTATGAAGACATTATGGATTTGCACCTATGCTACCCTTTTGCTGTTTGTGAAGGGGCAAAGATCCAACCAAAAACTTCAAACTGGATTTTATACTTTACTGTTTAGTCAGTGGTCTTAATTTTCATGTTTTGTAAGACATCAGTAGGTTTCCTGTTATCCCCAGGTATTTTAAAGTCAGTGGAAGAAGTTAAGAAAAAAACCCATTAAAACCCCATTAGAACCTGTAATTGCATTTGGAAAAATGTGATAATTTTTCTCGTAGATCATACATGTATATAGATATATAATCTCTACAAATGTTCTGTTTAGGAAAAAAAATAATCAAATGTGTTTACTTTCAAAGGTTCTCTGGAAGCAAGCTAAAGAATGAGGTAAGTGCTGTAGTCTGTTTCCTTTTATTTCTGTTATAATCCAAATATTATGTAACCTGTGGCTTCCTTCACATTACTTTCTTTGAAAATTGGAACATTATTTTTCATTAAATATTCGACTGCATAACCTTTTTTAACAAAGCTGAGTATTTGCTCCTCTAAATATTCAAAGAAAAATAAGATTCGAAAACACCTTCTAGGGTTCCCATTGCAGTCCAGTTACCTATCACCATATTTAAGCAAAGGATCAGGCTCTAGCTTTATTTTTTGTTACATGTTACTTTTGCAGGAGGGCTTTTTCAGTATGTCATTTGTCTGACTGGAAGCTGAAAAGAAATTTTTTTAAAATAAACTGAAATTGGTGCCTCCTAGTCAGGATTGCCTTTCTCTATTTTTTGCTCTTCATGACATTTTGTTGTATTATGCGTTTTGCTGCTTTTGCTTGCTGGATGGGAAACAGCAGCTTTTAGTAACTTCTTATCAGCCTTATAGCCTTCCACTGTACTTGCTCTGATTTGAATATCTTTAGAGTAAAATAAATCATAAAGTCTTGTAAATGGGATGTTTCCAATTCCTATTGGAAATATCCCTTCTGATGAACCCTTGAACTGGATCTGGTTTTGTTGTTTTTTGTTCTCCAGTCCCCCACAAGTAGTCTACATTTTTACTACTGTATACTGTGGTATAGTCACTGTCATTCTGGTCATATTTATAGTTGAAAATTATGGCTTATTGTACGTTAAGGGTTAAGGGTTGATCACAGTATTTTATTTGGCACTGAGTTCAACTGGCATGGAATATCCTGCATCCATGTTATTAAACTCCTGAACCTGCAAAAGGACATAGGGACAACCCTGCCATACTGTCACGAAGAAATGTCCCTAATATGCAGTACCTGTTGAAATATGACTAGAAGGTGTTTAGGATACTGCTAATTGGCATGGGCCAAAAGAATGCCGGAGGTCATTCTGAGTAATACTGTTCCAGTATTGCCTGAGAATGTTTCCTGACACCATTAATTTACTAGACTAAATATACCTTCTGTGATCAGCTGATACACAGGAAGCCTTTCACCTTTTTCATTTCCAGATAACCAACTCCTAGCTGATAGCAGACATTTTTATTGGTCCCTGAGAGTGTAGCTTTGCTCTACTGATTTTCATCCCTCTTATTACCATTATCTCAAAGCCATCCACATCTTTCTTACGTGACCTCTTAGTCTTCCTCTGTTGGTGATTTCATTAGCTCATGTCAATCAGTTTAATCTATGAAATGTTCAGTGCGATCAGCCCCAAGTCTGATCTTTGGGAATCTTCACTTCAATCCCTTTTCAACCCAATAGTTTCCCTGTCAACAAAACTTGCTGGCATTTCATGTGGAGTCAGTTTCTTAAACATTTTTACATTCTTTTACTAATCCCCACTCTCACCAGCATAACTGATCATTTCCCATGGTGACACCATGTCAAGTATTTTAGTGAGGTTCAGATAGATTAGATCTGCTGCATTTTCCCTGTTCAGATAATTGGCTATCTTATCAGAAAAAGATAGTGCTATGCCATGGGATATCCCCAACATACTCAGGAGCACTACTGCGGCATTCATTTGTTCAGAATTTTGGGATTGAATACATCTGGATGTAAATGGATGCATATTTTCTTCCGTCTCTGATGTGGCATTCCCAGTCTGCCTTGGAATTGACAGTCCCACAAATCTGTCTTGTTTCTGCCTCAAAGTTCCTTTGTCCTCCCAGAAAAAATGTTCACAGATAAGTCAGTGGAAATAAATGAGAAAGGGCACATCATTGTGAGTTCTTTATTGTCTAGCTCTGTATTGTCTGAAATTATTCAGACAGGTCTTAAGAGAAAAACAGTATTTTCATGGTCAAAACTGAATTATAATAATCTCAGTGCACTGAAAATCTGGCATTATATTTTCATTAGTGTGAACAGGTGATAGATACATCCTTCTTCATTTGCTTGGAAGTACATGCAATTAGGTATTCCAGAAAGATTTACAATGATTGCATAAGGTGTAATTCTCAGTAGGAACATAAAGACATTGAAAAGATGTTAAAGCACTGATTGTCTAAATATACTGAGTAAATGGCATTTGAATGAACACTTATTGAGTGCCAGGGACAGTGTTTACTTCTGGTATGTTTTATCACATTTTCTAGTATTCTCTCTGTAGGGGGAGATATCAGCAAATTCTTTTATCTAAACCAGTTAGTGCACCATTAGAGTCTGCATGGTTAATTAGGCAGATAATATTACTGTCATTATCTTAATGTTAAATGGCCGTTAGAAACAGATGGCATTAAATTGAAAGGGCAAGTGGCAGCAGGTTAAAATATTAAGCCTAGAACTGAGGCACAGTCATATAAGTCCATTAGCAAGGTAAAAAAACATTGCAGATTATCTTCTCTTAAACCTCCCACCACCATCACTGCCTTCTTTTAAATGAACAAATCCCTTTTAATATATTTCATGGGTAATTGCATAATAAAATCATTAAGATTACTCCTGTTAAAAAAAAATACCCTCCTTATACTGATAGGCAATTATAACACTACAGAAGTATTGACATGAAGAAGTACTAGTGTTTCTAAATTTCTGCGATTTCTTTTACTTAGAGCTTTATATGTGTTTGAATAGTAGATAGCACAGGCAAAGTTAGTTTACATGGTGTATGCTTTTGGTGTTTTGCTGTCTGTTTTGTCAGACATATCCCCTTATAAAAATAGGGCTATATTTATGTTGAATAAGTCAGTTACAGCTATGGTTTTCTGAATTCAGTATTTGAGAGAATTTCACTTGAGACTGGTCTCCAAGTAATGAGTCAACATTTACAGAAAAATAGTCTCATTTGCACATTTTTACACTGTAAGTTGCACTATATACCTACCATTCCCACTTCAGTGAAATCTACCTGTAGGCAAAGGGGTAGGAAAAGGTCACTTCAAGTTCCATTCAAATGCCTTGTGCGTGATCATAAATTTCATCCATTAGTACAGAGGGAATATGCACAGAAGTCATAGATTTTCCACAGGAATACACAGAAGGCCAGCTTGGGGCTCTGCACGCTGACTTGACATAAGGACTGGTTAGGCTGAAATAGAACAAAGGGTTTCAGCCAAATGGTCTTCTTTAGGTTTGAGTGCAATCCTATGAGAATACGAACAGTTCAGCCGGTAAGGACAGAACCATAACACAGATTGTATTTCTTCTCTTGAGGATGAGGGTTTCACCTTAATTGTAGCATTTGAGACCTTAAGAGTGTTTGGTGGAGTTTAGATCTAGACACATATTCAATAACCTTCCTGAGCTGGTGTTCAGATCTGGATAAGCATCAATATTTTTGAAGGATTGTCTGAATGCAAGTATTCTGGAACATTGAGAGGCTCATGAGATAATATACAAGTTTAGCATGAATTGTTGGTTTCAGATATAACAACATTAGCTATTTCAATGTTCCTGTTTTTTCCCTTCCATTTCAGGGTGGTTTTACTCGTAAATATTCTCTGAGTTCCAAAACTGGAACACTCCTCCCAGAGTTTCCAAGTGCTCAACACCTTTTGCTTCAAGGGTGCATTTCTAAAGACAAGGTAAAATGTGAGCTGCTCCTCTTCTGTCTTAGAGATCAAAAATTTGCCATAGAATGTTCCTTCATATCTTAGCCTTTGAGGTATTGACATGAAAGAGCCAGAAATGTCCATTATCAAACAGAGGTGACTGATTTATAGAGGGGGAAAACCTTTACTAACACCGATTAACCGGCTTTCCAATGGAAAGGTGGTTGAATTATTTACCTATTAACTGACCCAGTGTTTTACAAACTGATGGTATGTAAGCCGGGGAGAGCCAAACAAACAAATAACTGAGAGTTGTAGTCTTTACAAATGCCTTTGGATTTAAGGTAAATTTTGGTCTAATTAGAACAGAACAAGTAATTCACAACAAGTAATCAGATAAATTTTACTCTCCTTCATTAATTGTTTGAAAAGAGACTAAAAATCTGAGCATGTGTGGGTTTTTTTTAAATTACTTAAATCATTCCTCAAATCAATACTTGGTATTGCTTATCCTAAGGATAACTCTTCAGTTGGAATTATCTCTCGCATGTTTTATGTCCTTGACTCTTCGCCTGTGTGTTATGTGTGTGTTGTTTCTGGTCACATTACAGGCTGCTACATGCCTGCACTGTGCTAGAAATCCTTTGACAGACATTTTGAACTTTTCAATTTAACCTCCAGTGCAGATGATGATGGTGACTGGTTTGAGACATGTTACTTTAAAACTTTTTGTTTTATGAGCCCCTCCTCCTAAGCTTGTTCCAAGAAAGTAATGAAGCCTAGGATTCCTGTAGAGAGAAGCTACACAAAAGGACCCATCTTAGCTGGAAATCTTAGCCAGAAATCTTACCATTCCTAAAGAAAGCCCAAGAACTGGTATACTCAGCAGTGTGCACCACCTGCTGCTATAGTCTCCATCAGTGAAGTGACATCTCTCATACAGACAGCATTCTCATTAAATTTAAATCTGGCAAACATTTGAGGTTCCTTGAATACCCAACACAGCAGTATAAACAAAACTGATTTTTACTGCTCTAACAATGGAGAAAAACTTGCAGTTCACTCTGTCTTCATTTTTGGAGCAGCAGCATTATGCATGACTGTGTGGGGATAGATTTACTGAGTTGTGAGGAGACTGTGGGAAAGATGAATATCTGTGTGTCTCCTGCGTTCTCTTTCCTTGCTGGTTTTTCCCCATTTATTGTTCTTTTATTTCCTGTTTTCTTTTCATACTGCCTTTTCCCTCCTTCAGCTTACCTGACCATAGGTTATTGAACCTAAGATATTTAGGTACTCTGTTGAAGACAGCCCATACATGAAGTTTGACTCCTGCATCAAACTCCTAAGGAATTACTTGCAACTCAGACCTCTGGAGAGTCCATAAATACACTAGTCTGCATTAAAATAGATGGGAAATTCCTGCATTTAATGTTTCTGGAGAGGACTTACCCAAACTTTAAACTTCCATCAACTCCTTTCAAAAACAATTCTTTGAAGTGTTCTTGAGTCTCACACTTTGCTATTGCTTCTCAAAGATAAATAGTTAGAGAAGCAGCTCTGAGAGTCAGAAAGGTCCATTTTCAAAGGAATCTGCATCCTGAACCTATTGCAATAAGATGGCACCAGGTTCATTCGAAATCTGATACTGATTTGCTGGAGAAGTTCACAAGCTGTGGCAAACCTTCTGTGATTCAGGACCATAAGAATGGTTTTGCTAGCACTTTTCCTTCCTTAAAATAGTTTGCTTATTTCTTGTCTTATAATTTGCTACAATTTTTAAAAATTACGACTTCCTTTTTTTTGTTGGTTTTTTTTTTTTGAAATAAGGGAACACTCCACTCAGATAAAGTAGCCTGATGAGATGAAAGGGAGTTCTGCTTTTTAAAGTTCAGTTCATGTGAGGCGGTGATTAAACTTTGACCAAATGACTGGCAGCTATTTTCTCATTTGTCCAACTAGATGATGTTTCAGAACACTCATAGACGCCTATAGTAGCCTAATGATTAACTTGCACTGCTCTTTGGGATTAATCTTAGCTTCAGAAAGGTGAATTTACTTTGCCATCTGACTGACTAATCTAGCTATTGCCTTACTCTATTATCTACATTTTCACAGTGTATGCAGGTTCAGATGCTATATTTCTGACAACAGCATCAGTGCTTGACTTACATAATGACTTAAATAATGCTTGAATAATAACAACATAAAGCTGTTGCTAAAAGTAGAGATGAGTGATGTCCTTATCACTTCTGGATATACAGGCTGCCTATTTGTAAATGTGCATTGCAATACAGTTTATATTATGCGTTTACATACTAGCTACAGAAAGCAGAAACTTAGATCATCATAGCAGTAAAGGAAAGAGTTAAGAAACTCTGTTTAATATTTCTTTCTTCCAAAACAGGTAGATACTCTTATCATGATGTACAAAACACACTGTCAGTGTGTCCTTGACAATGCAATTAATGGGAACTTTGAAGAGGTAAGGTTGGTTGAGCACGCACTCTGGGTACATATGCATGGGAAGCCAAGAAAGCGTGATTTATGTCTATGAATCTTCCTATTCCTTTAGATCCAGCATTTTCTATTACATTTTTGGCAAGGAATGCCTGACCATCTTCTTCCCCTGCTTGAAAATCCCATCATCATTGACATTTTCTGTGTCTGTGACTCAATACTGTATAAGGTAAGTTAAGCATTTAGCTACGTCGATAGTTTCACCCACAGTACAGCTTTTGTATCTGTAAAAAGATAGAATGACAGGATGCCATGACTGCTTTCTGCTGTAAATCAGCAAGGAAATCATTGAAATCAAGAAATAACATGGGCACCTATAAGAGCTGAACTCCAGTCTCAGCTCTGCTGAACACCTGATACGTGACCACAGGCAGCAGACTAACAGTGAAACCCCAACCTACTTGCTTGAATGTAGCTAAAAGAAATGCTCACGTGCTCGCTGACAAGGCTGACTAAGGTAATCCTGCATGAAAACTGAAGCCTTGTTTCCACCGAAAAGATTATTGCAATTTCTACCAGGAAAGAGAGTCTGTGGCACATCGGTAAGGTGATTCCACATGCCAGTCTGCTACTCACAGGTTATGTCAGGCCATGGTTTCATGTTACCAAGCTGGAACAATACTGGGTTAGGATATTCTTGCTTCTCCTGCCTGCTGCCTTTCATTTCTGTTCCCATGCTGCTAAATGTACCGGCAAAACTGCTACACTCTAAACTGCTCTGGGTTTTAAAAAAAGTTTAAGGAATACTTTTTTTGCAGAGCTTTTGTACCATATGAGTTCTTTGGTCTAGCTCATGGCATGATCACGTAAAGAGTTGAAACAAAGTGACCCTTAGGAGTGTTGCAAGGTCAGGAATAAGTTATAGAGCACTGGGGAAAAAACAAAATAATGCCACCAAAGTTTCCTGAGTTTTTCTCTTGGAAAGTCAGATCAGATGATTATTTGGTAGATGCAAAGTACTTAAAGTTCCTCTGATGGGACGTGCCATAGAAATAGAAAAGGATTGTCATATAGGTGTCTCTCTAACAGATTTCACATCACATATTCATGAGAAGAAATAACTATTGGCTTAACAGTAAACACCAACCAGTCAAAGCAAAAAAGTTGAGCTTTTCTAGCTCTGATGCCTTATTGTAATCTGTCATTCTTTACTGTACAAAAATATGGGGGAAAAATCCAGAGAAGATGAAAATATTTTTTTCATAGAAGCATATAAAGCTGTAAAGTAAGAGGTGTTTTAGTTAGCATAGTAAAGCAAAGGTAATTAGCATGAAGAATCGTAATTACTACCCAGGAGATGGGTCATTAAGCCTCATTTACTTGTAGAGGTTATAATGTACCTTGAGTTTATGAGTTTTTTCCTGCTCTAAATGTGCTGTCTCAATAAATTCAATATTAACTTTATTCATGATAGATTTAATGTGACAGAAGAAGAAATACTAGAGGAGCATTAAATTATAAATTGAATAAGACTGAATTTCTCAAAAGTTCGTAAATTTATTATTGTGACTCTTCTTTGTCTCTCACTATTTCTTACCTATATCATGTTAGATATTCTTGATGTCACAGCTGACAGAAGGAAGAAGGAATTACACTGGATTGTTATCAAACTATTTACTATTAACAGTGAAAGGTGATTTCTGGAATATTGGCTAAAAACTTTGTCCTCCACGAAAGTTGGGGGCATGCCAGATGGCACAGTTTTTTGCCAAAACTGTTCCACACCACACTTAGCTACAGAGAACTAACTGTACGGCTAAACTCTGAATGCCTGCAGTGCCGTGTCCAGATTGGCAGAAAGAAGAGTCGACAGCACCCAAGGACATGGGAGATGCTTGAGTATCTGCTTCACAGAGACTTGGTGATGCTAGAAAAGACAAAGTGTTTATGCATCTTCATTTCTACTGATTTCCCTACTCTAAGATGTGGGGGATAGCATGTCTTGTTTGGTTTTTTCTCGATTTACTAGTATGAAGATATTAAGAATGGGTGCTATCTAAGTATATGAATATCTCATGTGTTCCTGTCTAATAGTGATTGGAAAAATCCAGGCATATAAATATCTGGACAGTAGGTTGAATGGCTTTATTCTGTGTAAATTTTCTGTACTTATCACTTTGCAATCTAAGTAGACAAGACAGACATGAATGAATGAATGAATAAATGGCTAGTGGAAGCATGATGTCATTTTCTGTTAACTTTTTGAAGGTTCTTACAGATGTACTCATCCCTGCAACAATGCAAGAAATGCCAGAAAGGTAGGTATTTGACATTAATCATGGCACATTCTGATTTTTAGGCATATTCCAGATAAATACCAGTAATTCTATATTCTAGAGAAAGTTCCTCACAGTATTTATGCTCATTTTTAGAACAGTGGAGTATATATGGCAAAATAGTGTCAGCTCTGAGGGCAGCTATAGAACAGCCTTAAAATATTAGAGAGCATTTTAATGTCGCAATTGGCTTACAATTTTTCCCAGAGGAGGAGAGGAGGTACATACCAGTATGTAGTCAACATATAGATCAATGATTGATCATTTCCTGTTTCTTCTGGTAGCACCTGAGGAGTAATTCCCAGATATGTTCAGAAGTCTGTTAGCCATAGATTGAAACCCAATTATTTAGACTAATGCCAGACAATTTTTGTTGGTGATTCTGTAAATCACTTTTTGTTTCCCTTACAGTTTACTGGCAGATATAAGAAGTTTTGCAAAAAACTGGGAACAGTGGGTTGCTTCCTCTTTGGAAAATCTACCGGAAAGCCTGATAGATAAGAAATTGCCTATTGCACGAAGATTTGTTTCCTCCCTGAAACGACAGACATCATTCCTACATCTAGCACAGGTAAACAGAATAAGATTATACATTCAAAATTTTGTCAGTTGTATTTAGTGTACCTTTCTGGCTATGAGATACAATGCATTATTTTTTCAAGGTTGACCTTTGTCCATGGAAGACTTATATCTTGTGGTTTTATCTGTGAAATTAGAAAGTGGCCATGGATAGATCTGATCAGGACTTCAACCTTTTGTACCAGAAAAGAGAGAAAAGACCGTGGTTATAATGAACTGCCATCACAGGAACCTTTTTTAATGAGATGATGAAGTGGAATATGTGTGTATTTTGTTTAGTACCAAATTGGAAAATATCAGATGATCCTTCTTGCCTAGCAAAGATTCGCTGCTTTGTCCATGATGTTCTAGTTCTTTTTGAGTTTTGAGTGAAAAGAAAAAATGGGAGTGACAGGTAGCTGGGGACTCCAAGGCTGTGCTGTCAGGATACAGGTATCTGCAATTAGGAGTCACCTCCATGTGATGGTTTTATACAAAAGGATACCGTGCCTTTCGTGGAACTTCCTTCCATGCTAGCATCTTGGGTTTTGAGGTGGTAGTCCTCATGAATAACTGTAGACACACCACATATTCATCTTGACTTGGTTTTCTCTTTCATAAATAAAAGCAGCAATATGGGTGGTATTGTGAAGATAATCTGATAGGAAGGTACATTAGAAGAGAATGAGGAGTCTAATGAAAGGGAAACATTATCTCATCTGATCTGTGATAAACCCAGCCATGACAATAAGATTAAACATAGTAAGATTCTTCTCTGAGGAGTTTTTTGGGTGATCCCGGGGTGTGGGCATGTACGGGTTTTGGCTGGGATAGAGTTAATTTTGTTTGTCATAGTATGGGTCTATATTTTGGATTCGTACTGGAAACTACTGATAATTCAGATCTATTGTGGTTACTGCTGAGCAGTGTTTACACACAGCTAAAGTCTTTTCTGCTTCCTACACCTGCCAGCAAGTAGGTTGGAGATGCACGAAAATTTGGCAGGGAGCGTAGCTGGGACAGCTGGCCCCAGCTGATCACAGGAATATTCCATACCACAGATCAACAGTAAGACTGTGGAGAAGTTTGGCAGGAGACCACTGCCCAGGGCCTTGGTCAGTTGGGCGTTGGTCAGTTGGGGGTGAGCAATTGTTTTTATTAGCATCACTGGTCTTTGTTGGACTGTATTTTTCTCTGTTGTTTTTTGGGGCTTCTTTTAAACTTTTAAATTATTAATGTTATTGTTATTATTTTTATTTTTATTATTTCTTGTAAAAAGTTATTAAACTGGTTTTAACTCAACCAACAGGTTTTCTTACTTACACTCTTTTAATTCTCTCCCACGTCCCATGGCAGGGTAGGGAGTGAGTGGCCATGTGGTGCTTAGCTGCCAGCTGGGACTAAACCGCAACAGGGTCTCAGCATTTTATCTTGCTTTCTCTTGCAGATTGCTCGGCCAGCTCTTTTTGATCAGCATGTGGTGAATTCCATGGTGTCGGATATTGAAAAAGTTGATTTGAATAGTATTGGTTCTCAGGCCCTCCTTGCAGTTTCAGGGAGCACAGACTCTGATGGGGAAGTCTACAGTGAATGTAAGTCCATGGTGATATATTTGTGCCATTAAAAATACTTCATTCTTTCATTCCATGCCACACCAGTCTACTTGGACTGACTGAGACAATGCACTCATAGACTCTGCATTCTCTGATCTAGTTCACCGTAAACTTCAGTAGGTTAAGAAAACCGATTGGTTGCCCTAGCGTGTCCTACAAGAACAGAAGCTTGTGCTGGGAAGTCAAGCCAGCTAGATGACTTTAAATGGTTGCTCAAAATTTACATGTAAGCTTCAAACCTCTTTTGAAACTTGGTCCTAATCATACGGGGATATTGCAGAGATCAGATCTTGAAAGATTTGTCAGAAATTATGGCTTAATGTAATGGATATTTGAACTAGTTTACTTTTCTGTAATTAATCTGATTTTTTTATGAAAGTTGAGCTTTAAAAATAGATGTGTAAGTTTCTATTTAGTGTAGGAGCTATTTTCATACACAAAATAGAGTGCAGTATAAATTTTGAGGTTACTTCTCATATACATTGTTGAAAAATAGATATAGCCATTTTCTGCATTAAAAAGATAACTTCGTCATCGGAGTCCTGTTGATCAGAGTTTCAAGAGCTGAAAGGAATAGCAATGTGTTGTCTTGTAAATATTATTACTTCGATTATGAAAGTTTGTTCTCTTTAATGGTTCAAAATTCTATTCACATTTTCATTTGAGTTGCCTATTTCCTACCTTTTTTGTGTAGTTATTTTTTATTTTATTCTTTTTCTTCTTTCACACTGGTTAAAAAAGGAGAAGAGAAGTAACTGTTCATTCAGGCACTTTTTTAAAAATGGGAACTTAGGAAGTTAACTTTACATGCTGTTGTGAGAAACTTGTAAAATACAAAGGAAACATAAGACACTGCAAATCTGCCATATTACAGAGAAAGCTTTACTACTCAGCTTAGTATTAGAAAGGTTTTCAAGGTTGAATCTACAAAGGAATGGAAGATATATATATAAAAGAATATATATATATTCTTTTGCTTTTATTTTCTTAAAAACTTCATTGTCTTACAACCTGTGTCATTGTAATGCTTAAGTAGTTAAAATATGTGTGTGATGGATGTGTGTTTGCTTGCTTTGCTGGGGATTACTTACTTCTTCACTGCTCTAATTCTTTGCTTTTCCTTTCCATGCTACAATATTGTCATATGGCTGGTGAGTGGCTTTTTCTCATGTTCAGAATAGTGTGCGATGATATGTTCTCCTTTTTACATGGTAGATGACTCTATTACAGTGTTCCAAGAACTGAAGGACCTTCTGAAGAAGAATGCCACTGTGGAATCATTTATTGAATGGTTGGATACTGTGGTTGAGCAAAGGGTTATCAAGGTACCTTTCAAATGTTCTGCCTGACTCCAGACTAAATCCTACTCCCCTTACTCCTTACATAAACCCTTATGCAGTCCCAGTGATTTTCCACAAGGGATTTTCATCTCTGCTCCTATCTCCTTACTGTAACAGGGAAGTTTGTCATTTGGTGTCAAAGATTCCAGTGATATTAGTTCTAATTAATCATGCTGAGCAGTCTTATTTGTGTGACAAACTAAGAAGTATTGTAATTAAAACACTGAAGTCAGCACTTTCACAAACTATGTGAAAGAAACCCTCCCACTTTATGTGTGCCTGCAGAATCACAGGGAGATTGCTCCAAGGTGAGCATAAGTTGTTCCTTAGAGAAGCAATTCTCTCTTCCATGGCATTTGGGTAGTACTGTATGTAGTATAAGTTACTGCAGCAGGTGGATTCAGAAGGAGCTAGCCTCCTGAAGGATTCCAGGATGGAAGATACAGTTTTG
The DNA here is from genome assembly GCA_013397725.1 of Rhagologus leucostigma. NCBI lineage: Eukaryota > Metazoa > Chordata > Aves > Passeriformes > Rhagologus > Rhagologus leucostigma. The sequence continues at coordinate 103,479 of VZTD01002607.1, forward strand.
TAGCTTTGTAAGGTGCTTAACACAGTAATTGGTGGTTTTGATGGAATTCCCCTGCACACCTCCGATTTACAAGATGCATTTTCATCACAAGTATTTTATATGCATGTAGTTATGTAGGGATTAATAAACTACAGCTCAGAACAAAAGAATTTATTTTTGACTTACAGCTAAGTAGGAGATATTTACCCAATTTGTGACTAATTACTCTAAACTAGCAGAATAAGATGTTACATATTGTTGGCTGATAGCTGAACACTGGGCTTCTCATCAGGCTTTTTCTGTCTGAAAATGCAATATCTTATTCATCATTTTAGGTAGGATCTTGATATGAATGGATACAAAAGGATGACACAGTACAGTTAGCATCAACCGGCTGGCAGCAGAGAGACTGCCACTTACAGGAAAACCATAGGCTTGCCTTTTTTCCTTTATTTGCCTGTTTTCCCAAATTTCAGTGGAGACAGTGATAATTTCTTTCTTTTTAAAGTACTCTGAGTTTCCTAACAATTGCTGACATATGGGAGCAGCACAGTGAGGAGCTTTGGATGACTCAGGGCAGCAGAGCCAAAGCAAGTCCTCATATACACAGAAAACTCCCTAGGCAAAAAAAAAACCATTGAAGCTGAGTACTCTCAACTTATTTTAGACCAGAATGATTATGGTCTAAATTTCATTCCACAATTTCAGAAGACAATTCCTGATAAACAAGTCAGGCAGAAAAGATGAAGCAATTTTCCATTCAGAATCTACCATGTGATACCGTTTTACTAAAGCTAACAGGTATGGTTCCTGGCATTGTTTTCCTGTAGTTAGGGGAAGAAGTACCAACAAGTTCTGCTACGAAGCTAGGTCAACTAGAGCAGAAGCTAATAATTTACAGAACATGTAATCCTTCCACTGCTGTCTGCCTTCTGTTCATGCTAAAGTGTGGCTACTGTCAAGCTCACACAACAGCTTCTTTCTGCTTGCTGTTTGAGAAAGTAACAGGGCATATGTTACCACACGAACAAATCACTCCCAGAGCAAAGTGGCTGTATGAAATGAGCAGTATTAAAAGCATCACTTTGATCATCACAATAGTAACATACCATTCATTAAGAGAAATTCTGACCAGTATTATACAGATTAAATTAAAGTACAAAGACTAATTTCTCTTCCCTGTTTTTGTGGAATAACATAGTGCCAGATGGTGGGAGCTTTCTCTCTCTTTCTCTTTCTTTCTTTCTTTCTTTCTCTCTTTCTTTCTCTCTTTCTCTCTTTCTCTCTTTCTCTCTTTCTCTCTTTCTCTCTTTCTCTCTTTCTCTCTTTCTCTCTTTCTCTCTTTCTCTCTTTCTCTCTTTCTCTCTTTCTCTCTTTCTCTCTTTCTCTCTTTCTCTCTTTCTCTCTTTCTCTCTTTCTCTCTTTCTCTCTTTCTCTCTTTCTCTCTTTCTCTCTTTCTCTCTTTCTCTCTTTCTCTCTTTCTCTCTTTCTCTCTTTCTCTCTTTCTCTCTTTCTTTCTTTCTTTCTTTCCTTCCTTCCTTCCTTCCTTCTTTCCTTCTTTCCTCTTCCATCCATCCTTCTGTCCGTCCTTCTGTCCCTGTATAGAACAACTTGGCACCTTTAATACTAGGATATGAGGTAATTTATGTACCTTCAGGGCACATCAGGGCCCAAGCAGTAAGCAGTTTGCTTCATCCAGCACTGACAGACAGTATTCTATGGTTGCACTGGAAAGAATGAAGGCTGCTCTGTTTTACCAAGTTAGGTCACACAGCAGGAAGATAGTTTGAATCAGGCAGCTTGGTTCACTCTGCCACATCAGCCTGAGTCAAGGACTCCTTGAACTCTCAAGGATATTTAGTTCTTCTCTCCCGTTTGCAGAAAGCAAGTGAGCATACTTAACAGTATTTTACTACTCTCTTTCAGGCAAGCAAGCAAAATGGGAAGTCTTTAAAGAAGAGAGCTCAGGACTTCCTTCTGAAATGGAGCTTTTTCGGTGCTCGAGTGATGCATAACCTAACTCTAAACAACGCATCAAGTTTTGGTACCCAAGCTTTATAAAAACACTCATATTTTGTACATATATGTTAGCACCTACCAGCTTTCCACCATTTCCCGTGCTGAGGAACCTATCCTAATCTAAAGATTCTTTGATCAAAGCCACAAATACTGAGTAATGTGTTTTTCAAACTAACATTTCACAGTAAATGCTAGCAGTATTTTACTGCTGACCTGTGTCACAGGTTTGTTTTTAAAAGTTATTTTTCCTTTAAATTGCCTTTTGATACTGCTTTGACATTTAAGTGCTAGAAACCTTGTTTGCTTTGATATGGCAGTGGAAATGTAACTGCATATCTTAGTATAAGAGACAGAAGATTTAAATTACTAGTTTCACTTGTGGATCAGTCTGGTAAAAAATTACTGTTGTATATAACTTCTTGTGCATGGCATGTTTTATAATAAAAGCAAAAGGAATTTGGCAGTCACCACACACTTAATTCTGGAATCAGCAGATGATCAATTTAACAGTGTTTGTGGCTTTTAAAAATTAAGGCTCATACATCCATCTTTAGGAATGTTTATATTTTTGGGAACACTCAGAAAGAACCTTTTATAAGAGAGAAGATGGCAGAACAGGTGAAAAAACTCTAGTATGTAGTTTCATATGTTTAGCCATAGGTACATTGTTATCTAAAATTCAGAGGATATTTGAAATGACTGTAGGGACACATACATTTTTTAATGTAATATATCCTTGAAATAAGGTCAAAGACTTCACCAGTTATTGTCTGGTTATTTAGCACAAAGCAAACAGAAATAGAGCAGAGGCATTCTAGGCAGACTTCAGTCTTATCTAGTTCCACTGTGTGCTCTCCTCAAGTATAAAGCATGTCTCACTTTCATCAGTATTTTTCTTTGATGTAATTAGTGGTCAAATAGCCTACAGGACAGTAAACAATTGAGCTAGGTGGGCCAGTGCAAAGAGAGATTAGAGCTAGAAGTTAGGCACTATTTCTTGTTGGTCTTGCCAGGTCATTTAAAGTCCACAATTATTTGTTTGTTTCCCTGGCTTCTTGTGGAGTGGTGAGAGATGGTCACAAAGATAACTCAGCTACTCTCTCTCTTTCTCCTCCAAAAGGTTCTTTTCATTTGATCCGCATGTTACTGGATGAGTACATCCTGCTTGCCATGGAGACACAGTTCAACAATGACAAAGAACAAGAACTCCAGAATCTACTGGACAAATACATGAAGAATTTAGGTAACTGGAGCGTGATTCTTTTGCATGTACTCCGGTATGTTTAGAAATTGATAGATTTGTTTAAGCAGAAGCAAGTTTACTGTGTTCTCCTGAAGGTGTAGTTATGCGCAACATTGTCAAATTCACCTGAAAAGTTTGTGACCATTCACTCAGCAATTCATTCCCACCTTCCTACCACAGTCCACTTCATAACAGTTTGTTGGAATGTCAGTACTAAGGATCACTGAAATTATCTTGGATGCAACAAAGACTTGTAGGTACATCTGAAGGGCCATGAACTGAAGTGTGAAAAGAGGTATAGGTAGCAGGCAGGGCTACTTAATTCCTAATCCAGTTTTTCTCCAAACCTTAGGTATGTAATTACAACTTGAACTAGGAATTTATTAAATGTTACCAAAATGCAAACATCCCTTCAATGTTGGAACACAAGTTTGGAGCCCTATGTAGCATGTGTCTGAAGTATTACTATATGGAAGAGAAATAAAATTATTTGAAAACAGTATCCTTAACATTTTCCATCTACCAGGTTTCTTCAAAGTTAGACAGTTTGAAGTTATATGTTCCAGGTCCTTTGCTGTAAAAAGAATGAAGATTGATTTGGATCAAGTTCTGGTCCAGGTTAATCCTTAAAAATCCTGTGAAACTTCAGAAACTTGCAGAATTGTTTTTTATTAGCATTAGCACTGGCAATCAGTCCTTAACTTTTGGTTGTTGTTACTCTAAATCTGCACTTTGCTGCAAGAAACTTGTATAGAATTTGTCTTGACAGTAGATGCTGCACTTCTTTTAATTCAGCCGCCAGGAGAAAAACTTGGCCTTTGTGACAGTTGCCTTATCCTTGTGTGTTTGAGTGAAGTACTTGAAACCATAAGGTAAAATCATGGTTTCCACTGAAGAATAGCAAAACTGACTTTATCATAGTCTGCAGAAAGCTGAGGAACTCTTGAGTATAACAGATGCTTTTCTCTAGATACCAATATGAAAAGAGTGTCCAAGCATTCAAAAGTTGCCACTGATAATTCTTTAGGATGAAGTGTCAATCCTGATTCACTCTTAATGCACTTTACTTGACTTCACTGTTGGCATTTACTTCAAGGGAATAAATCCAATTCATACCTTCACTATGATGGCTTCAGTAAGGAGCTGATACTGTGTGATGTAGATCTGTGGTCAGGGAGAACGATACAAAGAGAATTTATGTGCAGTGAGGATACATTGCAGCCAACAAGAATTTTCATTTCCCCTTCCAGACGCAAGCAAAGCCACCTTCACTGCATCACCAAGCTCTTGCTTCCTAGCAAATCGAAACAAAGCCGCTCCTCTGCCCAATGACACTTCAGTCAAAAACGAGTGCCTAGGAGAGCAAACCTACATTTCCTTGTCAGCTGGCCAGCCCAGCAGTGCACCTTCTGGTCTGAACCCCTTCACCACAGGAGATGGGGAGAGTATGCAGCTGACAGGTGTGTATCAACTCTTCCAGCTTCTCCTTCCCTAACTTGCCTGTTAGTCTTTCAGTTCATGATAACATGTTGCTGTAGGAGGAGCGATGACCACATGCATTTATGAAGACCTCTGGTAAATAACATTTCATGAGCTCACCTTCTGTGGTGATTTATAGAAGTCGGCAGTTGTAATTACCCTGCCAGTAAAAGTTCCTCTTGGAAAAATGGTGAAACTATCTTAGAACTCTTGACTTGGTGAGGTTCTTGTGAGGAGAGAATGAACAGTAACACCTGGAGCACATGAGGGTTGTAACTGCTGGAAATTCCCACTGAATGTGGCATCTCCAAGCTGGAGAATGAAAGGGGAAACTTTATAGCCTGAAGCCATGAAATAAAAGCTGTGAATTGTATAGGTGGGAGCCAGTGCATATCTTTTATAAAGGTTTCACATGGTAATCTACACTTCCCTAGAGCCTTTGTGTTTTAACAGCAGTACTGAGGTATGGACACTAATCATGGCTAATGTTTATTTATTCCAGATCAAATGGAGCTGTCTCAAAGCACTGGTCACCTCATGACTCCACCCATTTCACCAGCCATGGTCAGCCGAGGAAGTGTTATCAACCAGGGGCCAATGGCTGTGAGACCTCCCAGTGTAGGTCCCATGTTACCGACACACTCACAGTGCTCTTCCTACTCAGAACCCCTTTATCAGACTTTGTCACAGACTAATCAGAATTACTATGGAAACAATTCCAATTACCAGGCTATGTTCAGAACACAGGCCCATTCCGCTTCAGGAGTTTACGACCACAGAGCAGAGCCCAGCCGATTCAATGCCTTGAGTGAACAGCAGTACTCCAGAGACTACTTCAGCAACAGCTGTGCCGTGTCTCCCTACAATGCCAGATCTCCTTCCAGCTATGGTCCCTCCAGCATGTCTCAGGACACACACAATATGCAGTTTCTGAATACCGGGAGTTTCAATTTCATGAACAACTCAGTGTCTACATGTCCAGGAGTAGCTTATCCTGCTAATGCTTCCAATGGTATTAATACATATTTTCTTTTTCCTTTTGTTTCTCTTTCATTGCTGAAGTAAAATGCTTTTTCTCTGGTTTTTTTATCTCTGGAAGACGTATTTCAGCTTTTGTTTATACATTCTTGTTTTCTGCTTTTCTGATAACACACAGAGATTGTAAAACAGTTTAATAAGCTACTTAAGGGTTTATTTTCCTCTGATGAATCCTCAGTTGACCTCAAATGCATCTGCTGCCCTATGCTAATCTTCCTTTGGTATCATCACCATGTCTTGCACAAAGGAAGTGAAACCAGGATGACCTTGTGGTTTAACAATCTCTTGAAAAGCCCCCAAAACGTTTGCTATGAAATAGAGCAGACACAGGATAGCCTACCTCTGGGATCAGCATAATGGACCATTCCAGTCAAAGGGTGAAAAGAAGTGTAAAAATATGCATTAGCAATAGTTTGAGACTTTGGCCCTGTCATTTCTCATACTTCAAATGTAAAATTACTGCTTCAGAGGTATAGTCAGCAAAACACCTCCCTCTTCTGGAGGAAAGACACAGTGGAAATGTTAGTTTTATGTGGATTTGTCTATGCAGTGAGTACATATTATCCTGCAGATTTTCTTTCCATTTATGCTTTCCTGGGTTGTAAGCTTCAGAAGGAAGCACTGAACTGTGGATAGGACTGCCCATGGTGTCTCTTACGGCCACTGATAGGCTATGTTTGATTCTGAGCTTAGGAGGAAAGAGCAGCTCACTGAACTGAAGGCATGACTGAACCCTTAGAAACTGTTGGTTTCCTTGTTACCACCTGTCTTTTGGGTCAGTCACTGCATATGTTGTTTATGTTCCTAGGCTGTATGTGTATTTAAATAATCTTATTCTCAAGGGCTTCAGCCAGTAACAAGTACTTTTTTCTGTGGTTTATCACAGACTTGTACACTGCCCAGTAGTTTCATTCATCTTTTTTTTTTTTTAATCTTCAATTAGGCTATTATGGAAACAGCATAAATTATTCAGAATCTCACAGACTTGGAACAATGGTGGACCAGCATGTTTCTGTGATCAGCAGTGTCAGCAGCATTCGGTCACTGCCATCATACAGTGATATACATGATCCACTGAATATCTTGGATGACAGTGGAAGAAAACAAACAGGCTCATACTACACAGAGTCCTCCCCTTCAGCTGTCTGCCGGACCCCTATGCGTAAGTATAGCCAACAACCGAGGAGCAGCTGTGAACTTTTTAGCATCCTAATGAGTTCTGAGTATTAAACTGTAGCTCACATGTACAATATATGAAATGCAACAGAGAGATGAACTAGCTTAGTACTTAGGATGTATCCCTAAGATGTGTTATCCTTAAAATTCAGTTTAATAAATTTGCTTCCATAAGGATGTCTATGATCCATTGTCCACGAGGAGTGGAATGACTGGCCTGAGTTGCACAAAAATATGCACTAGGAAGCACTTTCTGACTATTAAGTAAACTAATAATAGGCTGGGCTTTACTAGGCTCTCTTAGAGATCCTCACTGTCAAACAGAGCAAATGAACCTTGCGTCAGGGGTGTCTCAGTGTATACCTCCTGTGGTGTAGTCTCCCATCCTATGCTTCAGCAACTGTGTGTATTAGACAAAGCTCCCACTGACAGTGAATTTTAGGCATAAATACCCAACCCCGAAGAGTTTATTTTGGTATATGCCTTAAACAAATGGCAACTGAGTTTGGTCTCACATTCCAAAAAGGGTTGCATAGAAGATATAAACCAGGGCACCATTTATTTCTCCACAAGATTACATCTTCCTGCTTACCTGGTAATCTTGCACAGAAGATCAGACATTTCTGTCCTTCAGATGATGTGCCTGGTAGATAGGCGTTTCCATCAAATGAAATTGGATTGTGATTTCTGTTAAATTCAATAAACTGAAAATTTGCAATGACGGTAACCTTTTTTCCCCACAGCTTCAAACTTGCAAACTACATCTTCTTCACAGTGTATGTATGGAACATCTGGTCAGTTCCCTTCTCAGGAAGATCTGGAGGTCCATGCCCCCCCAAGCAGAGATATGGTGTCATCTTTACCACCAATTAACACTGTCTTCATGGGAGCAGCTGCTGGAGGAACCTAACTGGGAGAGACTTGTCTGTGCCCTAAGCTTACTTTCCAACCCCAGACATTAAGGCTATGATAAGAATCCTCTTCAAGTTGGTGGAAGATAAAAGTATTACATAGAGGTGTTAAAGGGGCCATTTTAGAGATGTTATCATCCCTCCACATACAAAAAAATAGCTATATTTAGATTGGGTCCTGCTTGTGAATCTCTCAGGATTGTTCTCACCATTACAGCTTTTCAGTCAGAAATTCAGGGTAAGCAGAAAGAGCCAGTGATTCTTGCACGCAAGAATAAGTTGTAAAGAAATTGTTGCATCTATTCCTAATTTATTAAAAATGCTATTTTCGTCTTTCACTTATATCTTTTTTTATGTATAAAAATGTTTATTTAATGCCTGTGTTGCTCATTATTTATTAGGACTACAGAGTAACTGTTTACTTTCTCATATTTGACAGATTGTCAGATGTATGTATCCTACCTCCTATGGAAATGTTTACAGGGTCAATTTTTACTGTTTTAAATGAAACTAAGTCAAATTCTTAAGTTTTTTACTGTTGTGCTCTGGAAATTCAATTTCAAATGTTTAGTGCCTACTTGTGTAAGTGAAAGTTCTCAGGAAATAAATAAAACATATTACGGAGATTTTATTTCTTTTCCTCTTAAAATAAAACCAACAAAGCATGCAAATATCATAAGCTGACTGACTGCAGTAGCCTGCTTCTGTAGCTGGATAACTGAAGGAAATTAAACTATGCCACTAAATGTCATGGGATTTCAAAATGACCTGTGGTATGAGCCCAAAGATTCTTCTGGTGGAAATCCACAAAAATATGTTCATCAACTTTCATTGGTTTAGGGCAACTGTGTAAACTGAGACCGAAAGTAATAAAGAATATTAAAAAATATTGCAACGCTTCAGATAGCTATTCTAATTTAAAAAGGTGTTTTACAAGTGCCATGATAATCTGTGCACAACCAGACATTTATTTCTGTTTCTGGAGAAGCCAAGAATATTCACTAATGGTATTACAGAGGACAGAGAAGAGAAAACACTTGGAAAACAAACTTCTTCCTACACAGTCATGAAATAGCAGGTGTTATTTGATAGTCACATTGTCCCAACATCAGATTCAAGTTGGTACTTAAATCCAGACTTCTAAGGATATTTGATGTTCATATTCCCATTTAGTCAATTGAATATATGCTGAATATCGTGAAATTGAAGAAAAATGCATTTTTGGGGGGAAGAAAATGGATGATACCATGATGAAGCTTATCTTTCTAATTCTGTATAACTTCCTTTAGTTATCATGAGAAGTCTGACATGCAGAAAAGTAATCAAAAGCATTGACTGGTCTAGGTCATGAATAATTCTGGATATGAAACGCTTTATGTGGGAACAAGACACCATAGTTCAGTAATTGAGATGTGGAAGACTTCAGCTCAATTGCTTCCTAATTCAGGATGAGGACTTACACTGTGACCAAAAGTACCATAATGGTGCAAGAAAGCTTCGGTTTCTATAAAAATTAACAGGGACATGTAGTGGTAACACAGATTGTTCAAACAAATATTTATTGGACAAAGCTTTGTAGCAAATGAAGTAAAGAGTTCTTTCTTCATGACTGTTCAGAACAGGATATACTTTGTCTTAAAGTTGGTCCTGTGAAAGTCAGGTTCCTGCCCTGTCTGTGCAGGTCACCTCTATAGTGAGTGACAGGAGAGGAGATACTCTCCTATTCCAAGAAGTTAAGATGGGGAAGGGAAGTACGAAGGTAAAGGATATGCCACTAGAGCAAGGGATATGTCACCATCCTGAAATCCTTGGTTCCCTCTGCTGACAAATGGCATGGCACAAATAATTAATTTAAGGTCAAAACTTCCAGATTGTTGAATGTACTTGAGGGCAATATGTTGAATTTAGAGAAAGTAGGCGATCACTAGCAGACAGAGTCTTAGTTCATTAGGCTCTACATGAAAAGAACTCCTTGCATCTGTAATTTCTCATATGGGATATGGGATTTATATGCACCATTTCCAGTAATTTTCTTGTTTTCATATGAACAACTTTGCACTGGGGTTTGTTGGGGGTTTTTTGTGGGTTTTTCCCCCCATAAATTACTGTATCTGCACATTATCTGAGATAAGATACAATCATATGTCATTAAATGTGCAGATTCTCCAGAAGGCTGCAGAACACAAAGTAGCATGAAGGATCACACTGTTGTAAATTGCAGTTCATTGTCAATAGCAAAGAGCAATAAAAATATTCTAATATCCAAATAGCCAATTGAGAGAATTCTCTCATAGTGCTACAGAACAAAACAAACCCATAATTGTAACTAGCAAAACCAAATGAGAAATTTCCATTTTATGACCCATTAGTTCAATCAAATACATGGTTTAATGAATTCAGTAGGTTTTGTCTGTATAAAATGAAATACTTCATAGCTTTTGTGAATAGCCCATGGGAAGATTTTTACCTTTTGTAGTGTAACAGCATTACAGTAAATTATATGAAGAATTAATGGAATCGCTATTTGGTGTTTTTGTATTACCTAGTTCAGCTGCATTTTTGTGGATGCATTAATACTTTGGTTTTAATATATACATGTCTGAAAATCTGTGATAAAAGCTGTACGTATTGAGTACAATCAGTGTCAAATGAATATTGCCTAAAGGAAAAAACAAAGAGAAAAAGCCTTTTTTTTCTGAAAAAGAAAGATGAAAAATTAAATCCTTTTGATCTATTTATCAGTATCAATGACTCTGAACTAGTGCTAGGAAAGGCAAAAGAGGTGGGTGAGTGGGTCAAATTTGCTCCCATTTCTAAAGTAAAATTGATTCTAATACAAATTATATCAACCAACATGAAGCAATATTGGAGAAGAACCAATTATCTTGTGTGCCATGAGCCCATACCTAGCTGTGCAGGACGTGTGCTGGAAGAGAGGTGCAGTTCTTTGACCCTGGAGGTAATTAAGACCGTGGGAATATTGCTCCAAACTCAGAATTAGCGAGAAAATTGGCCTTTACCTTTAAATGTGTAGTGAAAACACAGTGAAATAACTTGTAAAAAGTAAACCTGTGTATTGTTCTGTCATCCCGCGTGCCAAATGCGTCTCACTGGTCAGATCAACATCCTGTCTCCATCTTGTATATAAGTGATCAGTGGTCACAGAGAGGAAGGGAGTCTGCAGTGCAGAGCCATTTAGCAGAATCTCATACTTGGTGCAGACTATTAGAAGGTCACAGACACACAGGAATAGGAACAGATGTTTTACATGATGAGCACAGTACTCTTTCCCTCAGTATGGGGTCAGGACTCAGTGGACTTTAGGCTTATGGAGCGAGAAACAGTGATACAAAAAAACACCCCACTCTCAGAGCACTTGGAGAAAACCTGTAGAGATGTTAGCAGTCTTAGAAAAGCAGGTATTTGACACTAAAGAAACAATATGGGTCATTAATGCCATACCTCTGGACAGAGGTGTACTGCCTCAGACTGGGAATCCCACAGCAACAAACATTGCTGTGCTAAAAGTGCTGGTGTGCTAAAATTGGCCATCAAGCTAAATTTGAAAGGGTTGAGGCTGCCTGCTAGTGATTAGATCAGCATAATTTGGGAGGCCTAACCTGGTTTTGAAAACTGAGGATAGATTAGAATTAGTTTTAGGTTTGATATGCTCCGGGTTGTAAGTAAAAGACTTTCGTACAGATAGTTTTGGGCTACAGTTTAACTGGAATCACAAACCTAACTTTAAAGTTTGGATTAAATTTGATATTAGCCGAGGGATGTCATCTGGGCAAGGATGGGCTGGTTGGTATGGGCCTAGGGACTGTGGCAAATAAGGGCTGGTAAAGCTATGCTAAATTTCCTGTCTGAAACAGGTCACAGGTCTCGTTTTTATGATGAAATCTGTTTGTAGGATTTGGGAATAGCTATGACTGGGTTTATGGGCTTGGATTCAGGCTACTCTGTTGGATGGGCCTGCACAATCCTTGAGCTTGGCTTATGGCTCTTGCCATAAAGGTTTGCATGGTGTGTTTAACTCAGTACAGTATCATGAATTAATCCATGAACATTTGATGCTTTCTTCCTAGTTATGTACTTAGGATGGAGCTTAAATCTGAGTTATCTTTTGCATGAGGGTTAACTTCAGAGGTTGGGTCAACATGAAGCTGGGACCACAAGATAGTGTTGGATTTAGAAGTGGCCATCAAGCATGACTTAAAGCTGCTGCTTAGAGGGACCCACAAACTATGCTTAGTTCTAGAAAAAACAGAATGTAGACAGAACAGTATAGATTACTATTGTACTCAGAATTATAATTATTATTTACTTGGGCAGGAACAGGTAGAAGTGAGCTGCATTTAGCAGGAGCTGTTGAGCTTACACAAAGCTTACTGTCAGACCAGATGATCTAGTTAGGATTCCTTCAAGGTCTAGCCTTAAGACTAGAATTAGAACTGGTTTGAAATTTACGTTTGGAAATGAAAGATGATGAGCCATTTAGGATAAAGCCAGGTCTAGAAGAAACAAGTGAGACTAATTTGGAGTTTTAAGTGATGGAGATCCCATTATTGGTCATAGTTCTGAGGCTGGCATTGAAATCTGAAGTTTTGGTTGGGGTTCAGGCCAACATGAAGCAATGAACCTGAACTAATTCTGGATTTAAGACCTTCAAGGGTTTATGCTTATTATTGAAATTAGTAAGAATCATTATTTCAGATAAGAGTTGAAGTAAAAGGCTGGAACTAGGTCAGTAATTGTGTAATACAGGATCAAAGCAACTCTAAGTAGTCATTAGCTGAAACTTCTTTGGTGGAAAGGAGATGCATCTCTCACAGCCTCAGATGAGAATGATATCTTTAATGGAAGGACTGTAGGACCTGTAGTCTCAAGAGAGATGCTGCAGCATTGCTAACAGTTAGACCTCAAGCAACCAACACTACTGGGATGGTGAAAGATCAGGAGAGCAGGAATCATACCACAAACTATGCTGCTTCCACGGTCGCCAGACATTTGCAGCAACTACAAGTTTCAGCAGAATCCCTTCTTACAAGGACCTGAGGCCTTATGCCAATCAAGGCATAAGCAGGCGAAACAGGAGGAAAGCAGGGCTGGGATCTGAAATATTGTGCCCACTGCATAATGAGAGTGACATCAAATACCATTTCTCTACATTTGGATTCTTTGCTATTTGCACAGTTTTTTCCAATTAACAATGGCTGCATGTTACAATGCTGCACGGAGCAATGGTTACACAACTGGGAACATGTAAAAGATTATATTAGCAGCTGAACTAGGAAAATCTACTTCCCTTCCTTTTGGCTTAGTTGATTATTATCCCTGATCAAATAAAGGACCACATGTTCATACTGCCCTTGTGCCCTGGTTGCTACAGTAAAAAGAGACATACAGTGAAATTGTACATTTAGAGTACTATATGCCTTTTTGATTTCTGTCAAGTTTGATTTTCCCATATAATTCAGTTTTGTTCAGACTTTACCATTAGTCACCTGTTTTGCATCAAAATACATAGAGATCACTCTAAATTCAACTACAATTACTTTAAAAAAAATCTCCATTACAGTAAAAATAGCAACTGTGTGTAATACAGTAATAGGCCTTCCTCTCTCTCTATTATGGTTTTTACCAAGCTTCATCTTCAAAGTATGATCAGCCTTCAAACACTAGGCCAGATGCACTGAATCCTCTAACAGCATCATTCCCTTGACTCTAAATGTTTTTTCCCACGTAGGTATGCCATCCAATGACTGACCTACTGGATCTGTGCTCCTCTACACCCAATCCACAACAGCTCTGAGTTTCAGACAGTCCCCAACTTTCAGTTCTTTCTGAGCACTTGCATTTTAGAGGTCACATGGCCAATCTCCAGGCATGCTTAAGATAGCAGTTACCCAACTTCTGGCTCCTGAGAAAGATCTGATGAAACACCTTCAGTGCCCTAGATGTAACAGAAACTACCAAAATACTTGTCATTATATGATTGATAGTATGGGCAATGTTTAAGGAATTTTAGAAGAGAATGTAAAAAGTTTCCTACATGACTAAGTTCCTCCTAGAACTGAGAAGTGAGTTTCATTCTAGATAAAAGTATGTGGAAAAATCTAGGGAAATTAATTTTTAAAAGAGTGAAATATTGAGGATGAAACTGAAATGGACTGAGTCCATTGTACTGGGGAGGTAACAGTTCACTTAAATAAATAAATACTAAATAAGCCATAGACTAAGTTTGATATTGAGCTATTCCAACTGATCATGGTGTTTGCTCATTTGGAAGAAAATCAGATCTCTGATTCTGCTCCAAAGTTTACATATAGTGGAATGGTGCTATCAAAAGAAACTAAAAACATATCTATATAGTCAGCTTGGTTTGCTCCTCTGTTTGCAGAGTGGTCTTTATCTCCTGACTGTACAGCCAACCCTGTAGAGTGTACTCAGGCTTCAGCCTTTAGCAAAGCAATTCCCTTTTCAGAAAAATAGTGAAATAAAATCAATATTTTGTCCACTGCAGGATCCACGTCTACTCTAGATCATCACTGTGGTCTCCATCCCTTCACAGTCTTTCAAGAGGAGCCTCCCAAATCTCCTGCTCTGTCCAAAGAGCTGCGAATGAGGTTCACACTACTTCTGCCAGCAGTCAAGAAGTGATATGCCCCTGAGTCCTGGACAACTCATTCACAAACCAAACTGTGCTATATAGGCCTGGAACTTTGTCCCTTTCTCGTCCATCTCCAGGCAAGATAGAGTTTGGCAGGTGGCTGTCCTTAAGAAACGCTTCAGCTCAGCAAATCCCTTTCCTTAGCCCTTGCTGCTCTTAGAGATTCTTAGAATTGTGGCTCGTATGATTTCCATGAGCCTCTCCATGTATCCTGTGGGAATTCTAGATGCCTCAGCTGAGACTGAGATGTCTGGTTATCAAGAGGTCATGTAATAGTCATGCAGTTAGTACACGACAAGCTTTAAGCCCCTTCGTGGCTGGCTTTCCACCCTGGAAAGTCTCACTGGAGTTGGCAATGTCAGGGTGAGATGTTTGTCCATCTGCTTGGACTACTCTGTGAGCCCCAGCCCAGGCTCACTGCAGCCCTGCAACCATGCAAATCAAAAGAGCTAGCTCTGTCCTTCAAGAAATGCTGGTCACATGGCAGACCAGACTGAACTGGACATCACGCAGCCTCTAAGACGAAACCGGATGATGTCCAGAGAGTGTGCAGTGGAACAGATGTGTTTAATCAACATCTGGCATGTGCTGTATGTCCTCGTGGCTAAGCTGAGAGGTGAGCAGAGAGATGAGCTAACAAGTGCGTAGGCATTTCTGAGTGACATTTGGAGGTCAGCTTTGCTAACACTGATGGGTGCAGAGAGGTTTTGATACATACGAGGAATCCAGTCCTTAATCCTGTAAGTAATAGAAAATATCTTCTAAAAGTATCCAGACATGTAATTTATAGATATCTTTCTTCTATAGCAAAACTTATCTACCTGTCTTTAAAGAAACTGATCTTCACCCTGGCAGTGCTGCACAGAACAACACATGGAAACATGTAAAGCTCCCCTGAGACTGCTGGACCCACATTTGAAAATGCTATCCTCTGTTCTTTCATCTTATTGACAATTCTAAAGGTAAGGCAAGGCTTCCACATCTGCATTTAGTTTCTCAAGTAAGCAAACAGTTCTTCTGAAGTGTTGCACAGTCAGCAATTCCTGCTGGCTGGCATTAATGAAATGGCTTTACCAGGAAAGTGCATGCTGGAAAGCCATGGAGATAAAAAGAACACTCAAAGAGTGGGGGTGGGTGGGTGTGGGCACTGTTCTCACTTCATGTCAGTGGCCTGCAGCAGCACTGGCTCAAATGCTACACTTTTCCACAACTACAGCATGGTACAAAGATCCTGGTTTAGGAAAAGAAATAGAGAGTTACAGTGGGATTGAAATTAGTGAAATCCAACATAATTGATAACAATGGTTATTGCTGTCAGATGGGATTGAATTAAATGGAATTTCTCAGCAACCTAAAATCACACTGCATTCACCAGTTTTCTGTTAGCTTTCAGGAATTTTGGTGAATTAATAAGTTCCCTGTGAGAGGTTCATGAAGCAAATCAGTGGCCCAGGCAGTTTGAGACACACCGAAGGGTGGCCAGCCCTCTATCAGCTTCAGGAGTCCTGGAGTGCTGACACTACTTAAACAGCAAAAATCTGCCTCTCTCAAGCTCTGTTTTATTTACTATCCCTCAAGAAGAGCTTCAAAAGCTGCAATGCCAAACAAAATCAGGCTGAGATCAAAGTGCAGGTCTACACAACCTGTGTGACGGACACGGTATGTGGGAGAACACTTGGATCAGAGATTTAGGTATATTGAACATTTGCTGTCTAATTTAGCACTTTGCTCTGCCCTGAAAGAAAATTCTTCTTTGGCAAACTAGAACAAGAGAAAAAAAAAGTGAATTTCGATGAATACAACCAGGAAGATTCCCTGCCAATTCTCTCTCTCTTCTTTTTTCAGTAACTCAGGTTTATGTGACAAGATGTGAGAGTGCATTTGTCTCTCTCACATATTCGTCAAGAGAGCTCTGCCAGTCTGACTGCCAGTAATAGAATGCAGGTGAATACACAAAACTGGGGCAAGATGAATCAAAACTAAAAGACTTATTTAACCAAGGGGTGCACAAAAATGCCTGACCTAGTGATTTAAATTCAGAGCAGCAAAGCAGGAAGCAGGAACCCAGCAAAACCCCTACTTCATCTCAGCACACATTCAGCATGCATTTGGATCTGCTGAAACTGCAAGCCAAAACAACTCATGGAAACAAAACAAAACAAAAGAATCCCACACAGCTGGGAGAAAAGAAATTGTTTTACCAAGGCAGAGAAAGATAGCCCAGGTTTTAATACCTGTTGGTATTACAGATTCATACATATTCATGTCATAACTGTTTCAACTAAGGTAATCCTCTTTGCATTGACGTAGTTACACTGGTGAAGGCCCAGAATTTGGGGTTGCCAAGTGCTGATGCTCGTTTTGGCGTGAATTGCCAGATCATTTTACCCTGGAACAATTTGCTATGACTTACTCCATACTGATTTAGTGCAACTTGCAGGAG
Organism: Rhagologus leucostigma; assembly: GCA_013397725.1. Lineage (NCBI taxonomy): Eukaryota > Metazoa > Chordata > Aves > Passeriformes > Rhagologus > Rhagologus leucostigma. The sequence goes on from VZTD01002607.1 coordinate 120,440, forward strand.
TAGGCAAATCTTGAGGGATTTGTGCAAGATTATCCAGGCAGATAGGCTACTGTTTAAGCAGCATCGAGAACTTCAGCTACAAGGTATTGGATGTCCTGGTCAGCAGGGGACGTACACAGGTAGGTCAACAGACACAAATGGCTTCACTAAATCTGCTTCTCTCTCTTCTGCCTTAACCTATCTTCTTTTTTTCTATCCCTAAGCACAAAGAGCCCAGTGGTTCTCCAGAAGAGCAACCTCTCTCACCAGGTTCTGCCCTGGTAGACCTGGAGCTCCATCCCCTTTTCTTACTTATCTCAGTGGAAATTCCTGGCGAGGGCTGCATAGTCAGTCAGACAGGGGAGGTGCCCACTCCGAAGCCCTCTACTTTGCTCCTGGGACAGGAGGAGCCAGGAGTGCAAGTCCTACGTGCATCTCCTCTCTCAAGCAGCAATAGTTCCGTGCGCTTTCGCACGTTTTCTTAGAAAAAGGAAATTATCCTCATTTTCCCGTTCTACCCCCATCCTAAGAGGGGCTTTGCAATTAAAAACATGATGGCGTTTTGTTCCCAGAGAGGAGGGGTAGAGTGGGGGGGTGGGGAAATTGCCCATGTACCACAACAGATGGTTTAAGAGCGGTGATTACAAAATCCTGAAGTTAAAATAGTTTAATTACAAAGTCAATACTGCCTCCAACCTCTGCTAAGCCCCTAGTGTAAAAACAACAGACGGTATAGTGCAAACGGTAGGACAATATTTAACCAGAACTTTGCATTAGCTACTGCAGTACAGCTCTCCATCAGGCCTTCAGCAAACGGAAGATCAACTGATTTTCCCAGCCTGTATTTGTTAACCATCTCTGCCTCAGTATCAATGGGCAGCTCTGAGAGAGCCACAAACAACCCGAAGGAAATAAACTGCAATACTGTACTGCACGCAGAGGCTCAGCAGGGTTGTATGCAAAGTCCAGTGTTTCAAGGGTACCTGAGGGAATTATTAGCACCTTGTCAGGAATGAATACAGAGGTAAAAAAGATGATCAGGTTGAGGTATTTATATATAAAATAAAAATAAAATTCAGTGAAATAAGTGATGTTTTATTTCGTAAGCTAGATTCTACAGAAAAAAAAAAACAGGACATGGAAAGTCGTAGGGAAAGAAAAAAGTGACAGTGATTCCAAATAGCCCAAACTTGATCTTTCACATGCAGGGAAAGCAGCAGCTCTACACAGCAAGTTGTAGGGAAATCTCACTAAGCTGTGCTCTTGCAGCTGAGAGCCTTGGTGCTGGTCTCAGCCGAGTGTGTACATATGCTGCATATTCTTTAACAGCGACAGACCCTCCCTCTGTTGGGCTGTGTCCCTTGTAAACACCCGGTCAAACATGGAGCCGGAAGAGTCAGAGCAAGTCTGGCTCTACTTTATTAGCAATATGCTAAAATCCAGTCCCATCTGCCTCCATCATGACACAGCAGGAGGTGTCCACCATCCCCGCTGCACACGAAGCACTGTGAGGCACTGCTCACTCCCCTGTCTGGGTGGGTGAATCAGGCACTGGGCAAGCTGGTGGCAAGAGATACGGAACCATGAAAGCAAAAACCAAAACAGGAAAATGAGAGATCATCTTCAGTACTTTTTCTTACCTCTGACCCCTGAGCAAAATCAAAAAGCAAAGCAAGAGGGAAAATCAACTCCAAAAGTGACACTACAACACGGAGGAGATCTCGTAACTGTGTTTCACCTTTATAATTTTTATTGCAGGGTTTCAGAGATGAAGACTAACTTTGGGTGTTTGGATCATAATTGAAAAGTCAAATAAGAGTTTCTAGCAGCTGATTTGTTTCTCTGGGGTTCTTCATAAGTAACAGCATTTGGGACAGAAAGCTGCACTGGCTAAAATGAGGGGAAGGGACGCTCTGCTGTATCCAAGGGACAATGCTCTTTAATGATTAAGAAGAAAGAGGAAACATTCCTAGGGCCTGATCCTTCAGGTTGCTGTATATTCCAGTCCAGCTTTTAGTAAGTTAACTTTACATATATGAGTAGATTCATTGACTTTCAATTAAGACTAAGTGCATGTTGAAGTGCTTCATTTCATTAGAGTGGAAACAATCCTCTCTAATAACAGAAAAGAACCCCATAAACTAATGTTCTGGTGGAAATCACAGCATGACTGGCGTAGCACTGACAACACAAAACCAATTTGAATTATTTTTATATGTGAATAGAAAATACTTGTATTTTTTCCTAGAATATGATAACAAATGGTTTTGTTACTACCTATAATAGCAAATAGCCCTTTAAAATATATTGTAGAGGACTTGCAAATGTCTAGCAATTCTTTAATTCTCAGGCATTTTTTTACCCTAAGCAGGTACTTGTAACTAGGAAATCAATCCAAATAAATAAGGCATGGCCACAGCCTTATTTTAAAGATTTTAAAAAATCTTAGCTCGGGGCAGAACCCACGAGTTTGTATCCGATCTCAGCCTCTCCCCATAGTGCATGTGTCTGCTCTCAGCATAATTCTGTTTTTAAGCCAGTAGCTCTTTAGTGACTGCTCTCACCCAGAACCACAGGGACTGATGCTCAGTGCCCAGTTCTGAGAGCAGGACTCTTCTCTGCCCAGAGATAAAGTAGACCTTGGACACCCCTTGCCTCAACAGATTCCTTGAGGGAAAAGCTGTGAAGTGAAAGCATCTGCTCTGTCTCCTCCTAAACCCCCACAGGAGCTGAGGATGGAGGCTGCCTTCTGTGAGGACCTGATTCCTACAGGTATACATTATATAAACTCCATAGATAAAAATACATAGGAGTTTGGATACCAAAAGTCCACCTGGGGTTTGGTACCTAAGAGCTCCCCATCTCTCCTGCACCGCCACTTTACAACAGACTTTGTTTCTTTGCCCAAACATCACATCAAGTATCCACTTTTTGGAAGGGGCCTTGTATCTGGAGGAGGACACAAGTAAATAGGTAATTTTGAGTGATTTCAGCTTAGGTACTGCTATGAATACTGCAGTTCAGCTGGGAATTTTGGCTGTCATCATTGCTAGACAAACACAGTCCCAGGAAAAGCATGCCAACATCACAGTTACGATGTGTTTCAAGAAACACAACCGTTTGGGATAAAGTGTGCCTGGTGATGGACTATAACAGTGCTAATAACCAGGCTGTCCAATAGTAGCTGTTTGACACAATGCACATTCAGGATGACCTCCATGGGTTGGCTAGAAACCACAGCACTCAAATTCTGCCTTACTATGCCCCATTAAATGTTGGTTTTAGTAGGAATTTCATGAGCAGATCAGCCAGAGTTAAGTCCTAGTGACTGGAGTCGTAAGTTCACGTGCTCGCAGGAGACTACTCCTGCAGATTTCCATTCTTTGTGGGATCTGTGAGCTCTGAAGGCAGCTGATTTCTCTCCAAATTCGTTGGCAAGACTTGGATACAGAGTGCTGGCACAAGGACTATCAGTGCTGTCATCGCTGTTATCGGTGCTCTCAAAGCACTTGGTGATGCTGACGGCCCTGCTGCTCTGGCAGCACCTCGGGCACAGGGAGGAGGAGGAGGAGAAAAGCAAGGTGCCACCACCCAAAGCTTGCCCTCTGAAAGCCTGGACGTGAAATGGCAGTGCAGGCTTCCTCAAGCCCTCATCAAAAATCAGGGGATCTGAAGCCCGAAATCTATCTGTGCAGTATATAGAGGAAGATGCATTTTTAAAAACTAAGCAGGAGGAATCCTGTTGTTGTAGACTGACCTGTTTTCCTCCCATCAAACATTTACCCGGGGTTGTCTCATGACTGGTCGACTTTTGTAATCCATTAGAAGGTGATGCTGTTGCATGACATGATCAAACACCAAACACAGCAGAAAGGCCATAACTATATCTAAAAAGCCTTTGCTTTGTCAAAGCCTTTCACTAATGCTAGCAACAAAATTATTGAGGTCTGTAATGAGCTGATCTCTTGTCAAATAAGCCTTCTTATGAGAGTGTTAAGCTTTATATCTGCTTTCAAATTAAACACTTTGGATTTATTAATGTTTCCTTTCCTCTCCAAATTTCTTTGTTGAGAAGAGGTGCCAGAGGAAATGCACTGGCAACAGTAGGATGTGAAGTATAGTTTAAAATACATTAAACATATGTTGATGGGGCCATTAGCAGAGTTTATAGATACCACCACCTGTCTTTTACTCCACTTGCCATTACTTTAGTGACAGAAATCATACTGTAAGAGAGGCAGTGTGCTACCATTAAATCTTTACTCCTGTGTTAGAAGGAACATAGCAGCAAATTCATGCCTTATTGCTAAAAGGTATTTCCAATAATGGTTCACTCATTGAGCCATATACTTTTATTTATAAATAAACCTGAACAAATGAGTGGGGCAGGGGCTAAAGAATAAATATCACTCTGGGTTTGGATGCAAAAGAGACTCTGAATATCTGACAGGGAAACTCTTTGCCATTATAAATGTTCAGGGGGACACCTAATGCTTTACTTGTTCCTTTCAAGCCAGCAAGCGTGACCCTTAGGGCGTCACTGCGAAGGCAACTCTTGGACCTACCACATATAGGGTTTATTGCCTTCGGGCAAAACAAAAAAGGAAATTGTTAAAAACACCCAAACAAACCCACCCCAAAAAACCCCAAAGCCAAATAATAAAATAAAAAGAAGATAAAATAAAGTAAAATGAATGAAATGAAGTAAGCGCAGGTAAATGAGCGCTGACATCGCAGGCGACAGCGCCTCGGCCCTGGCGTGCCCCCTGGCGGGCGCGGCGCAGCGCTGGGCGCGGTGCGGGCGCGGGGAGCGGGGCGGANTGGTGCAGGACGCGGTGAGGAGTGAGAGATGGGCGCGGGGCGGGGTGCGGTGCGGGATGCGGTGTGCAGTGAGAGGTGGACGCGGTGCGGGATGAGGTGTGCAGTGAGAGATGGCGCGGGGCGGGATGTGGCGTGCAGTGAGAGATGGCGCGGTGTGGGATGCGGTGTGCAGTGAGAGATGGGCGCGGTGCGGGATGTGGCGTGCAGTGAGAGATGGGCGCGGTGCGGACGCGGTGTGCACGGGGCAGGCACGGTGCGGAGTGGGCGCGGTGCAGGAGGGGCGCGGAGTGCGCAAGGCCGTCACTCTTGAGGAGGTTCGGAGTGCGGCTCACGGGCGGCAGCACTGTTTCTAAACCCGTGGTGAGAACAGTGCCCCGCTTCCCGGGCAGCGTCAATTGCCCACGGGTGCCGGCTCCTGCCGTCTTCCCGAGGGGACCACCCAGTGTTTGTGCTGCGGTGGAAACCCCAAAAGTGCCCTTGGCCCCATGGTTAAAAGGAACGCAGGAAGGCAGTCACCCCACAGGAAGGAAAAAAGGAACACAAGTGGCAGGGAGGAAGGAGGCTGGTGCAGCCTCATGCAGCCTCAGGGAGAAGAGAACGGTGCAAGTCTCAATACTGAGATGGGGAGAGAGGAAGAGATCAGGCAGAGACCTGTAAGTCTCAGAGTTATATCATGGATGTGGGCAAATACTGAGTGCATCAGAAAAGGTGGGATAGGACATTTCAGAAAAACCAAAGTTTTCCTAAAAATCGAGGTCCAATTTCCCAAAAACTAACATTCAGAAAATGTTACTCATCTTCATCTACTCAAAGAACAGGCCTTCGCCCAACCTCTCCTCTGCCTGCCAGGCAGACTGGGGAGAACCCTTAGCAAGAGCAGCTCCCAGCAGCTCTGGTCCTCCTCTGAATCCAGCCTCAGTGCCACTGCCCGTGGGTGTCCTCTGCACAAGCACTCATGGCAAACAGAGCAGGTGTGAGGAAAGGGATGGGGTTCCTTGCAGAGCACAAGTCCTACACAGAGCGGCTGAGGAGCTGGGGTTCCCCACCCCGGAGAAAAGAAGACTTGGGATGACCTTATGTCTCTCTACAACTCCCTGAAATGAGGTTGTAGCGAGGTAGGTGTTGGTCTCTTCTCTTAAGTAACAAGTAATAGAACAAGTTTAGTGGTTTAGTGGTGAACCTGGTGGTGCTGTGTTCAGAGCTGGACTCAATGATCTTAGAAGTCTTTTCCAAACTAAATGATTCTATGATTCTACTGTCCTTTCAGGAAAGAGAAGGGAAAACGTTGCTAAAAGCCTTTGTCCCAGCAGGCTTTCATTTGGGGAAGCCTCAAGTTCGACCGGGAGATGGCAGCACAGTTCCGGATACCTCGAAAAACTCCCCCACCAACTCTCCCTGTTATCAAAACCTCAGGACGAGGACGTTCGGGGAAGCAAAGCACCCTTCTGCTCACTGGAAGAAGAATTTAAAAGGGAAACCCATGCATATGCCCAGTAAGTATTTGAACTGAACTGCTACGAACCCAGTTAAAGATCTAAACTGAAATTGCTGCTGTGTGTCAGAGTCCTTAAGCATGATGACAGCACACATCTCACTCCAAAATGCTGCAAACTTTCACAAGAGGAAAAAAAAATCCCTCAAGAGATGAAGTGGCAAAGATACCACTGGAGACTTCATTGTTTCAGTCCTTTTAAGAGTTTATATGGAAGTGTCCACGTATCATCAACACCAACAGAAAGATAAAACTGTGAAATGCCTCTTTCCTGTTTTCCAGCATAAGCTTTAAATGGGTAAAAAATATGATTTGAAAATTTGCTAGCATGATAAGCAGGGCTTTATGTCAGACCCACAAAGAATCTGCTGCTTGATGCAAACCCAGAACCAAACCTGTAGAAAACGTAAAGTACCTGTAAAGCCAAACAAACTTGAGCAAAACTAAAATCACTGCAAGTGGACTGTTTCTGACTTATTCCTAGATGAGCTATCATTCAGAAGGTGTAGGCAAAGGTATTAATATTTTGCTTCTCTCTTGCCCCAGACTCTAGCCTTGCTCAATCTGTGATTGAGGAATTCCCATAGACCTGCCGGTGTTGCCAGGAAAAAAATTTGTAATTCATTAGGTGGTGCTGAAAGTCTTTGCTGCAAGTGCCATCATGTTGACCGTGTCAGCATTTTCTAGAGCTGGTCTACCTGAGGCCTTATGAGGGGAGATGCTATTGAAAAAGCTGTTTGGAGTTAATTTGGCACCATTTCTGGCACCCTAGCCAGATTCAAGACCTTCTGGTATTCACTGAATATACAAATCAGTGCATGTAACCCCTCTGTCTGCACTCCAACATAGTCATAGATCCATTTCATTTTTGACACTTTATTTAGTATTGGAAACATTCAAGGAACGTAACAAATGGAAATTTAAGGTTTAGCCAGATTGTATCAACTGTTGGTATTGGAACATCAGTGAAGCTCAAACAAGTTTCACTTGGCAGGACAATCGCACAAAAGCATTTGATGTTGAATCACAAGTTATTTTCAAGGTTCATACACACAAAAGGGTTCAAACATAAGCAAATTAAAGTCCCAGTATTAATGAAAAATGTTCTCCTTTCCTTTCCACTTGCCAACTATTTAACCTGGTCAGGAGACAAATTCACGTGGGATTAATTCTATGGAGCCAACTTCAGATTCCTCCTGGGTTTCCTTGAAACGAGGTATCCTGTGCTTCCTATCCTGCACGGTTTGGTAATGCAGCTGCACATTGTTGAAAAATTGCCACAATTCATGGCGGGATGGCTACGCTTCAGCAATGAGAGAAGTTATTTGGAATACATATGTCTATGTTTGCATGCTTGTGAAGCTTACATGTCTGGCTTGTTAAGCTCCAGGAAGCTCCCTGATGGACAACACCATGATGTGCAACGGACAGCAATTAAGCCATGAACCTGAGTAAAAAGAGGCTGATCCTCAGCACTGTGAACTCCAAAGGAACTTTAGGATACTTTTGTAATTCAAAAGGCTAAAATCTCCCATAGAGTGGAAAACCACGTAGAAGATGAAGCAGAAGAGGTGAAAAACCCTCTTCGTAGCCGGTGACCCCTTGTGTGCTGTGTGGTGTGGGGATCAAGCCTCAGAGCCTGGTGGCCTCAGGGTGCTCCTGTCTTTGCACAGAGCACCAGCAGGAGATGTGACCATGAGGAGCTGGCCAGAGGCAGCTCCTGCCACCACTCTTGCCCCGTGCCCCTTGCTGTGCCCCGGCCAGGCTAGGCACTGATGGGTACAGGGGGCAGCATGCCCAAGTGGTGTTACAGGCACTCTTCCCAGGTTTTAGACTCACTTGCCTCCTCCTTTTTCCTTCCATGTGATAGAGGGGGAGTGTTTGGCCTGGCAGTATAAACACCTGTTTTGTAGTAAGATTAGAAAAGGGAGAGAAAAGTGGAGATTTTGGCTGTAATCTCAGTGCTCCAGTCTTTCTTGGGAATGAAGGCACATCCCTGTACAGGTACAACACGGGAAAGCAGAGGGCTCAACAGGGCCTGAATGGCACTGCTGTACATAAAGATGTGATGACTGGGACAGGGAAGAGCTGGGGCTCATTCAGACCCGCAGTGGATTAGCTAAACCTCTGCAAACCAAACTCACAACCTATGCAGGCTAAAGCCCGGGAACATGAGCAGCAGATTTGCTCAGCAGCCATCTAATTGAGAACTGAAAAAAAATCTCTCCTTACAACGTGTAGTGGCTGGCACTGGCACAGAAAGTGCTTGTCTGTGCTCGTTTCATTTGGTGCTGAGGGAAATGTGTCTCTGCCTCCCAGGTGCACCCATTCTGTGAGCACTCTTGCTACCCTTATGCCTACACAGGCCATGAGAATATCATGCAGCAGAAGCCTGCTCTTTCTCCATTTTTCAATTAAAAATAAATGGTGTGTCCAGGAGCATTTTTAAACTGACACAATGAAGGCCTGCTGCAAGAGGCCAGATGAAGGTGGACACAAAAGGTCTGACAATGCTCCTGACCACAAATCCTCCCCACGATGCTGGTTTTGTCCTAAGTGCAGCTGAGGGGCTGCGTAGCACCACTAGCCATCGGCATGGAAGCTGGGAATGGAAAACAATTTTGACATTGGCAGCCTGGAGTCCTGCCCTTCTCAAACACATTTGATGTTCATACATGGTCTTTTGGCTGCTGCTGCTGGGGACCATCTGTTGGGATGGCTTCGTGCCTGATCAAATGGTGGTATGCCAGTTTCACTGGGACATGAAATAGATGCCAAACAAAACGCGTCTGGTTTTACTTCTATTACTCTGAATTCAAAGCACATGCTAACACTAATCCCTATTTTAACACCATTGTGGTGCCAGTTAAACCTTTATTTTTTTTCCCAGTGTTTGCCAGGTTTCTACCACTTAATTAGTAACTTAAAAAAATCCATCAGAAATTGTCACTGCCGATTTCACACGAACAAGGGCACTGTTTGCTGGAGTTTAGTGAGAGGTGTTAACACTAACAGCAGAGGTGAATGCATGAGTTTCCTATACATGTAATACAGGATTCTTTAAGGAGTTGAACTAGGACATTTCTTTGAAAATTGCCTCTGAAACCCCATCCAAATATAATAAAATTTTCTGCACAATGGAAGTGGGATTTAACAATTTAAAAGTGTTACTGCAAACAAAGTGTAGTTAAAAAAAAAACCACCTCTGACAACTGTGTGAAGGCTTTGAGCAGTATGTGAGTACTATCTGAGATGCTCTAAGGACATTTTCTTTTCAATGTGCTGTGAGTTCATCCTAGCTCCAACCCTGCTACAAATAAAATCTTCCATGCTGTGGCTGGCTTTGCTGTCTGGATTTATATGACTAAGTCCCTGTGAATGTTCCACATCCAGAGAAGTGTGTTCCCAACCTCAGCCAAGATGAATATCATTGTCAAAACTGCCATTATTGCAGCTACTGTGGGTTTTCAGATTCTTCTGGTGTTTGTGGGGAAAATACATCTGCTACAGATGTTCCCTTGGATGACGGATTTTCTTCTCTAGTCCCATAATGGGTCAGGAAAACCTTAGGGAACATCTTGTGATGGGATTCCCTTTGCTCCTCAACCTCCTTCTGCAGTGCAGTGCTAAGAGGCTGGAGATCTTGGACACATTCTTCCCCATCCTCTTCCTCCCTCTGTCTCTACAGGGGGAGAGGATGAAGAATCAGTGCTGGCCTCCTCAGACCAGATCCTACTCTGTGCAGGATTCAGATGTGTCAGTTGAGGTTCCCAGTTTCAGGAAGTGCTGGGCCTTAGTCAAGGGTTTATTTCCTCCATTCTTGGATTCATTATGATTTAAAGCACATAATTTTGTTAATAAAGCAACAAATTTCTAAGTTATTATAATTTAATAACCTTAATTAACTTCTTAACCACCTTTCTTACATTGTCTTCTTGTGTATTCCTGAAATAAAAGTTCCTATAGAAATGTGAAAAAAGTTGCCATAAACAGTTAAGGGAAGTTGGAGAATATGCAAGTTTATGAATGTCATTTAGCATTGTATTACCAGAAAGAAAAAAGAAAAGTATTATTTGAAACTCTCAAGTAATATGGCAGGGCCAGGAGCATAGGCCAACGTGTGGCATGTGAACCGGCCATAAAATTAAAAATAAACTTAAGAGTAAATGTGCAGCTAAATGCAGACTGTGAGGATAGGATGTGAACTTCAGCTATTTCCTGGAGCTAGTGTGGTTCCAAAGTTTAACAGCTTTAGCCTTTGGAGACCTGGAGGCGTGCATACTTGTGTTCAGTTTCTCCTCCTTTCATCTCCCCCCACTCGGAGCCCTACCACCTCCCAGCTGCCCTGCTTGCTCCATCTCTCCCTGCAGAAGGACACTCCTCTTGTCCTCTAACGCACATCCCACACGGCTCTTGGCACTGAGCATCCCTGCGCAGCAGTAGGGCCTCCCCTTCCATCCTTGTGTCCTCTGCCACGGCCCAGATTCCCATTTTGCCCTCAAGGCCTACTGGATCGCAAAGGATTGACTGCTACTTGTGAGGACAATCCAGGGATGGCAGCAGGTAGCTGGCCCAGCAGAGCCAGCTGCTCTCAGGCCATGCTGGCTAATGCCTGAGAATTAATCTTTTTGTTATGAGAGAGTATACATATGTGCATATTGTGATGCTTGGGTGCCCTTCTTTTATACAGAAATTGTTATCAAAGTGCTGTTTTACCTAAAAAAATGTTTCTGTGTCAAAACTTTGGTGCTATATAATTGTAATTTATTTAAAATATATTGGCCATTGCAAAAGGCTCAGTTCTGGGTAGCAACAAGCTCCCGGGGCTGAGACCTCAGTGGATGTATTTCTTATTTTTTTCCGTGAAAAAAAGAGGCAGAAGAAATCTTAATATATTCTTGGGTCACTATTTTCCTTGACCATAGAGCCTTAAGGTCTTGTTAAGAATTGGGATGATACAGGAAAAAAACTTGTGTCTGCTTTATGTGCTACGCGGTCTACACTAATTTTCTAAACACACTATGCTCCAATATTATTTTATTACAAATGTGGAGAATAACATAGTGTTGCACATCAAAAAAATCACCAAGATGAATAGACATATGTGGTATTTGTAGATGTTTCTAAGAATTTTACTTGTCTGAAGGATTTTCCAGTTCTGCAAAAATAATTTCCTCTTCGAGCTGTAAGTCAGAGAAGACAGAGAAGTCAGAGGCTCTCACAAGGAACCTTTGAGAGGGAAATGTCAGATTTTGGTTTCTAATTCCTTTTTATCTGGCAATGAAGACGTAATTACAGACTGGTTTTATGACGTAATGACTTAATATTTGTGGATCTTTATCATGCAGCTACACTAGCACTGACCCCTTCAGGCTTCACCACTGCTTTGAGCTTACAAAACTATCAATCCTGCAAATGATCTACCAAACTGATGCCCCTGAGGGGAAAATCCCACTAGTACTTAAGGCCATGTGGTAATAAGTGAAGCAGTTCTCAAAACAAAGGGGCAACAAGTAATCCTGTATTTGGACTACTGATCGGAGTTTCATCACATGAAGTAACTCTTCATCTGTACATTCAATCCTCACAATGTTTCAACAGCTGGGGCTAGTTGTCACTCCCAGAAGAATATTATCACCTGTGAAGGAAATGGGACATCTGGGGACAACTTCACCAGCAATTTAGGGAGAGCTTTATACCTGGAACTTAAGGGTGGGAAGAGAGAAACCAGAGACATTTTTTTGAATTATATGATTCAGTGTGCAAAATCTTACAAAAAAATAAGTATTTTGTAGATTAATTGTTCGAGGAAGTGTTTTGTAAGTGAATTGTTCCTCTGAGGTGACCTTTTCTTTTACAATGCCTTCGTGAAAAGTTGGTGAAAATAGCAGCTTTGCTGAGCATGTTAGTAACACCAGTTTGTACCCTGTAAACCATTTCATGGGTCACCAGCTAAGACAGAGTTCATTAAAAGATAATTTAAGTTCTTCTACAGTCTGAGCCATACTAGGGGAAATCCAAGGTAAGCCAATGACTTCATGTTATCAATTAAAACATAAAATTGCCTGAACAGTCTTAACTCTGCTTTATTGTGCATACACATTGTGGCATAGCCTTGAAGTACATCCCCACGTGCTGCTTCAACCCCACCCCAGCAGGAGTTTCAGCTGATTCTGATGGGATGATGAAGGGGCATTTAAAATACTCAGCTTTGTACGTAGCCTTCAATGCATGGCCTTTTACATAGTACACTGCAAACTACAGTTCTCCAGCACAGGATTCATCTCATTAACTTTAAAAGTCATAAGCCCTAATTATTTAGCCTCTGTAGGCATTCTGTACTCCTTTCTCCAGAGGGTGATTCATCTGACCTATTTTAGACAACCACTCAGGGTGAGATGTGTCTCTTGATTTAGACAGTTGTGTTTCATGTGAGACGGTTGAACGCTCAGCTTCAGATCAAACACTAACATGATTTGAGATGATCAAATATTTTTTTTCAAAATTTTCCGAATTCTTTGTCTAAAGAAACAAAGTCTCCTGAAAATTAGTGAGAGTTTAGGGCAACCTATAAAGTCACTAGGTTCAGTGAAAAAGGTAGGAGCGTGTAAAGAAGATATCAGGCTTTAACAAGAGAGATGATGAAATGGTATAGTGAGGTCTTCTGAACACTAGTTCTTGCTGTCATTTTTCAAACCTGGATGACTTGCCATAGCTTTCTTCTTCCGTAAAAACTGCTCAGTTCTTTCAGCCAACAGACTTGTCCCCAAGGTTTAGCCCAGCCTGCAGCAGACTGAATGCCTTTTTTAGGATACCCCTCTCAAACTGTGAATGACTCAGCTGCCCACATGTCAATATGAGTATGGATCCTAGCCTTCCAGTTAGCCTGGAAGTTCACAGTTGCAAAGACTTTCTTTTACTGTCAGTTTTATTCTTTGCATGTATAACAGGTCTGTTCTTCATACATCTGTGTTATAGTATGTGTTGGTTTTGCATTATACAGACTTATCAACATTGTCTGTTAGCACTGGCATTAAAATGTTTGTGCGATATTTTGCAGTTTCACTCGTTTATCTTTTACACATGGAAGTAAATAGTGTTGCTTTATTTCACATATTAATCCTTCTCCTTTCTATTCATCAATCAATATGAGCTAAAAACTGTGGAGAAGTACCAGGTGATTCAGCAGTGAAAGTGTATTCTGATCTATATGTTGGCTGGTGTATCATAAACCGTTGTCTCCAGCACATGCCTCCCAACCTGAGCAGGGCTGTGGGTGCTGGAGTGGTGTAAGCCAACTCCACCATCAGGCATTACAGGCATTTCTCTCACTGGTGGGAAATATCTGGAAAATCTCTCTGCATTTTTGGCACTGTAAATCTTACGCTTAGCCATAACTTAGAGATAAATTATGGTACATTCATCTGCCATTAATTTTGAATTAGCTATGTCCTTTATATTTCTCTTTTTTCTTTTTTCTTTTTTCTTTTTTCTTTTTTCTTTTTTCTTTTTTCTTTTTTCTTTTTTTGTATAAATATCATTAAAGCTACAGATTCCAAAAGTTAGGATATATATTAACAGTGTGTGCTCACTAATCCCAGGAAGATCATGCCTCCTGTTCCATGGGATTTAGGCTTGTAACCGATTGAAACAGATTCGTGGTGTGAAATGCTAAACAGTGCTGCTGGTGACTACTTTTTCGCAAAGGCCAATGCTAGTACTTCATTTTTCTTGCCCTCACACACTCTCCATTGCACTGGAAACTGCAAAAAATTTGCACTGGAAACAAAACAAGTGAAAAAAGCCATGGTGTTTTCTTCCATGATTAGATGCCAGTAGCTGGCAAAATAAAAGCCTGGACCGAGAACTGAAGGCTTTTTCCGTTCTTATTCCTTGCCATACCAAAGGGTACTCATGACCTGAAGCATGCGTGGGTGGATTCAGGCTCTTTGTGCCCTTGACCCTGAGCTGCTCGCTGCAGCCTGTGAGACAGGGCTAGAGCAGAGCCAAGTGACAGGATGCCGACACTGCTTTCTGGTGGCCACTGTCAAAAAACATTTAATTTATATGCTTTGCCATATGTGTGCAGCAAGTTCCCTTGGCCCTGTCAAGACTCTGGCAGGAAGAGCCAAGTCATGTCCCTTGGCTTTGCTCATCTTTGGCAATTGTTCAAGCTTTCAGCTTGCCTTGGAGTAGATGACATTCACTTACAGCAATCCTTCGTAAATGTTCACCCTTCAGAAGGTAGTGAGTGGTCTCTGCTAATTTATACTGATCCTGTTTGAAGCGGCTAGGTTTGAAGCCGGAGCACTTTCCGTCTTTATGGAGAGTATCATGGGATAAATGGGGATGTCTACAGGTTCTGCAGAGCATCAGATTGAATGGAAAGCTTTTTCCCATTATAAGAGTTTTCTAAGTTACTTCTTTATTTTCCTAAAAATGAGAGAGACAACCTTACATCTTAGAAAAGAATTAACAATGTTGATTTGTGCTGGAAAAATTCCTCCTTCAAGGTGTAAACAATCAGACGTTGAGAATAATTCATCTCAGAGACCAAGCCAGCCAGATAAAAGTCAGCAGACATATCCCTGTTAGCGCTAAGCTGAGACTGAGGCAACAGATGCTACCTCTCAACAGAGCTTATTAGACCATGCTCAACAACATGTTGACATAGTTAGATGGTATCCCAACTTCTTCTGGCCTGCAACAGCTTAGCTCGCTGCGAAGGCAAAGGAGCAGGCAACCACACAAGACACGGCAGACACACCTGCACTCCAGGATTCTGGGTTTGTGGAAGACTTTGAAAAGCATCAGGGTGAGCTGAAAGCTCTGCTGTCCTTTTCACTTTGGAAAAGTCTCCGCCTTGACTAGCACACCCTGCGCTGTGGCTCTCTGCATAGCAGACCATTTATTCGTACGTAGATGGGCTGTTGCTGTTGCACACGTGCACTGACCATGGACTGAGCACGCACGCTGGACATCAGGAGATCTCTTACACAGAGGAGCAGTCATATCATTCAGCTACCAGAAGTCAATTCAATGAAAACTGCACTTTTAACCACTTTCTCCCTTCCTGCTCCCCAGTCTCTGTCCCACTTTACATTGGTGCCACTTTATGTTGGTGCTTACACTGATACTGCTTTTCGTATGAGACAGCGTATAGGGCCTTGTGGGTATCTGCTGTGACTTTCAATGTATTAATGTCAAATTATTGTTTAACTTTTTAACCCAAAATATTTTTTAACGTTTATTATTGCAGCCAGGTCTCATCTTGCAGCAGTCACTACCCAAAGAGCTGTCATGCATCAAACTGTTCAACGATATCATGACACACAAAATCTAAAACTAAAATAAGGATGTTTTGCATGTTTTATCTGGTAATGATTGACAATTTAAACTAATGTCTTCAGCATTTTATGGAAGGGCATTTAAATAATACAGAGAAGATAATCCCAGTACTCTTTTGGAGATTTGATCATGTTAAACAATTTATACATAAAAAGTCTAGGTTTTATGGGTTCAGAATAAATTTTCTAAGCACATATCAGTGCCGCTTTGTTTAAAATGGCAGCCAGCAAGGCAAAAATACAAGTTCCAAGTGACTACTTTTATGGGAAACTAACTCTGAGATCCAAGTGGTAGCAGTGCAATGGTGACTGCTATTGCAATTGCCTCAGGTGGCACAGCCTACAAGCAGGGCTAGACAAGATGAAAACAAGATGTCTTAAAATGATCTATCTTCTTCCAGCCATTTTTGTTCTTGACCAGTGGCTGGTTCTGTTTGAACTACACTAGTTGCAGAGTCTGCCTGTGAAGGCTGTTCCAGGGACTAACAGATGCACTTTTCCATACAGTTTATTTTTTCCATTCTAGTCTTTCCCCTGTATTAATTTTGTTGGTTGCTTCAAGGTTCTAGTAAGCTGCCAGAGAAAACAACAGCAGAATTTCTGCAAGATGGAGAGTAGAGAATTAGAGAAAAAGACACAGGAAGAGCTACTGCTTGTAGCAGAACTAAGCAAAGGAGAGATTTTTTGGTGAAAGCAGAGGCTAAGTGTGCCCCACTTATCATTCTGTCACCTTTTCTCTGTGAGTCACAAGTTGTTTTCTTTCTGGAGCTTCACTTCATTTACTTCAACAGTGAGAACAAGCAGAAGGCCAAGGATAGTTTGACTCACAGAGCAATGAGATAGTTTCATACAAGGGTTTCCCTGTGTCAGTGGGCATCAAGGGGACCAACTCCCAGCTGTAGTTAGCTACCAAGTCAAGTCTTTGGACAGAAATCACGACTCTGCCCTACCAGAGGTTGTCTCTACAGGGACAAGTAGCCAAGAACTGGACCTCATTGTGACTTGTCTGTCTGAACACAAGTCCCAGAAACCAGCTTATTATTATCTCCAACTCATTCTTTCAAGGTTTGTATCTTCCCTGGGTACATGTAATTTCAAAATACTTTGCTCATTTTTGAGTCATTGAACTTTTACAAGACTAATACAACAGCACGAGGACAGTCACAGAAAGGGTTGGTTTTTATACTAAAATATCACAAACCACCTGGATGAACTTGATGCACAACAAGATGTTCTTACTCATACAGGTCATTTAAAGGCACATCTTTACAGGCCCAGTCTTTGATTTTAGCCCATGCACCAAAACCCATCTGTTTGATACACATTGTATGACACATACAATGACTTCCGAAATGAGCATTCATGGTGAAAACCTAGACGTTGAGATAGTGAATGTAGCATTCATTCCTCAAAGTTATGAAAACATAGTGTCTAAAGGCGGATGAAATGACAGTGACCTGAAATAACAGGAAGCTGGCCTCAGTTATAAATCTGGCAGGGGCTGAGGGTGATGGTGATGGAAGCTTGTGAAGCTGTATCCAAAGCCATGAAATATAGCCCTGCCCCTGAATGAACTGGAAGACATATTTCAGTTTACAGCAAGTCAGAGTTCAAGCATCAGTGGCCTTCGGAACCTCTGTTCAGACCTTGCTCAGATCCAAATGCAGAAGCTTTGGAGTGATCTTTTTACTCTACTGTTAAATTTCACTGGCACTTACGTCTTCCCATCTGCTCAGCTGTGGGCTTTCCCCAACACAGTCACTAGCGTTCATATTTCCCTTGTGGAAAATGGAAATGAGAGAGTAAACTCTTGCGTTAACTTTAGCCCTCCCCTGGTAGTCTGGAAGAAAGTGCTAAAGATTTCAAACTTTGGCAATTCTTTTATCTTTGCCTTGGAATATGTAAGGTTTGCGAAATCTGTTCTGCAAAATGGCTAGCAAAAGGTGAAAGACAATCACAGGGAAAAAAAAATAAATGTGTGAAGTAAAAGCAGAGTCATGTAAGAAAAAATTTACTCAAACCTGGGAATCTGATTTATTCCATCAGAGAATGAAAAAGAAAATGAGTGCTTTGTATGGAAAAATTGTATGCCCTGATAGTTCATGAGGCATGAGCATTTCAGAGATTTACAGGACATACCTGCAGATCTCTGTATCCAGCTCAGACCCAATGGCAGCAGTAATGGGGATTAGTCTCCCTTTGCCCAGCACCTGCTAGCAGTTTCCTTAGTGGAGAATGACTTTCTGGAAGGATCACCAAGGGAGACAGCATGCAATACAGGTCTGCTCCTTTTCACAAGCAATATAATTTCCATATTAAAAGCTGTGCCTAAGGAAGCTTGATGGGAAAAGTGCTAAAAGACAAATACAGTCTGACTGGCTGAGTCAGAATATCTCCACTAAAATTAACAATTAATAATTAACAATTCTTCTAATTGAACCATTATGTGAACTTCTGGCTACCTTCAGACATGTCACATACGTCCCAAACTCATGGATTTATGATGTGCTGAGGCCGGTCTGGATGCTGGCTCTCCCCTAGGAGGACGCTTCATTCTTTGACTGCTTTGCTCTTCTTCACTGCCAGCTTTCAGCCACAGCAGTCAGCAGAGGTGGCTCAGCCTGGCTATGCAGCAGCTGGGTACCGGGAACCTGAGAGAGGACACGTAACCTGGACCAGAGAGGAGGAGAACTGCACTCTTTCTTTATCAGTGGCTCACAGTGTTAGTTGGTAGTGAAATTGCACCCCAAAAATGCCTGTTATAAAGTGATATGGCGAGCTGATGGTTCTGTAATTGGAAATAGAAGACTTAATGAGGCTGATCTGTTGCTCACAGCAGTGGTGTTCATGCCAAAGTCTTCTAAAATTGCAAGTGATCATTGTTTTTGGTCTGAATTAGAGGATTGCTAGTGCTAAGTATCTTAACTAAAAATCTTTTATACTTTGGAGAACTTGCCCTGGATCCCCAGTCTTTTGAGGATAGTCCATAGTGATTTTAGAGTTCACGCTCAGTTTCGTCATGCCCTGATTGTTCACTGTGGAGGGACGGTGGCACTAACAAATGGAAGAGGTTTCATAGTCCTTCTCACTTCACTGCTTAAGTCTTACGGGATTTTGTGCTGATAGACAACAATTAGCCAGTAAACGCGTTATGAAACACCACAGAACAAAAAAAAAGAAAAGACACTGTCATCCTGCTACGTAAGGAGTATTTCTAGTCTTGCCTCTTGCCTCCTATAGCTCTGCTTAGAGGGGACGACAGGGATTTTTTCACTGGCAGTTACTAAGATTTCTGCCACGGCCATTGGTAAGAAGTCATGCAGCCCTCCAAGATCTTACTGCCAAGACTGAAGAGTTTGTTGTCTCCCTCTGTTTATGGGCAGGAGGATAAATTTGGACAGAAGGATAAATTTACTGTTCCCAGCAAAATTAACACAGGACCACGATAGAAACTGCTTTCCTTCAGCAGCTGTGTGCTTTTGGCTGGTGCCTGCTGGTGGCACAGCTGGAGGTGGGTACTGCGTGCACACCGGAGAGGCCGGGCTGAGACACCGAGTTGACTGACTGTGCCTTCTGGAAAGCATTCTCAACAAGACTGCTGTATTCCCACGTTTGCATTTGAAAGACCTTGTGCACACTCACATTTTAAGCATAACCACAGTCAGTGCATTAATGTGTGAGAGATTTACAGACCACACTTGAAATTCTAGGCTGATCATTTTTTAAAGAACATATACTGAAAAAAAAAGTAAAAAATTATTGTGATGTGTGAGCATATGTGGAATTACATGCCATTTCTGTCTGACTGTGTTTTGATATAGAGCCCACAGGTTGAACTTTCAGCCTTCAACTTGCAATCTTTCCTAACAGTCATCTGAAAATTGTAAAAGCATTGAACCTGGCCACCTTTGAACCACCAACACTATTGTGGTAATTCAGGTTTTCCTTTGAAAATGCTGGAAGAAGATCATACTCCAGCAGGAGAAATATGAGACCCAGTATTTTTCCTGTAGGTCTTCACAGGACTCACATATTTGTTTCTGTATTGGTAGTGATTCATATCACAAATGCCTTTGTCCATTTCTCCCTCTCTGCTACAATAGCCCGAGTAATTAACTAAGTGAAGAGGCTGTCAATTAAACACTGATACTAATCTTGGCATAAAAGCTCCCTTAAGAAACACTGAGTTGGAACATATTTTACAGCGACACCACTGCCTTCATTCAGCTCACTTCTCAGACAATTAAGTGCTCCAAATGTTTGTGTGCCATCCAGGCAACATTAGCAGCATGAACGACCTCTGCTATAGATACAGTCCTGCAAAGAATGCCTGGAAATACAATGCCTATTGTGACAGCAAGGCTGATTTCATCAACCAAGAGACATTATATAGTTAATTAATGCCAAGATCTTTAATGATAAGATTGTCAAGGACAATTAAGAAGATTATTATAAGTGTCCTTGGTAACAAGAATGCGATACTGGTTTTAGCTTACTTTCACTAAGTGTGGCTTAAAGGTCAGTTTCTCTGAAGTGTGAATACTTAAGCATTCTTTGGATAGATGTCATTATACATTAATCTCAGGAAGAAAATACATTTTTCTAATGTATCTGTGCAGCACGTGAAAATGAATGTGAAACTCTTGTTAAGAAATTAAGGTAAAATGCTTCAATGAGAAAATTCTAGCCAGTGTCATATCCTCAGCAACACCTCTGGGTCCATGTTCTGAGATCAAGTCAATGGAACAACTTCCTCCAACTTCAGCCCATGTGGTTCAGAACCATGACCATGCAGTCAGCAGATGGACAGACCCTCCTCAGTGAGCCCTCTCATGCTCAGTAAGCTTCTTCTGTTCCTCTTCTGCCCAGTATCGGATCCAGCTTTACAGTGTCTCACTCGTGCACCACACTGAAACTTAAAGGGCACTTGATATAAAATCCCTCTGTGGACTGGATAAGCTCACAGAAGAAAAGTGATGGGTACTGGTAGCACAGATTGCATCCTGAATGTTGAAATTAAGAGAAAAACTAATTTTTTCTGTTAGAACTGGGGAAGGGTGTACTGCAAGAGGACATTTCAACCTCTTACAATGACATTGTAAATGCAGGGCACTTTATGATTTAAGGTTTTAAGTGATTACATGCAAGATGGAAGTGGTTTTCTTACCACACCATCTCTTAAATCTTAATTCAGTATTCGGCCTCTCTCTGATGGCCAAAAATCACTGACTCAAAAATAAAGAAAACACATTTGGTGCAGTGAGAATATTGTGATCTAATGTTCTTCTATGTGGTGGGAACAGACTACAGCAGAGACTGGCATACCTGAAATTTGAATCTTCAACAAGTTTTTAGCGGTTCCTAACAAAAATCAAAATCAGTTCTTGGAGGAATGGGTGACCAATAGATACAGCTCCTCAGATATGAAAGAAATAATTGCTTAGAAAATGTTTTCCTAGTTAAAAATAGATACGAACATTTGATATATATTTTTTTAATTACAGCCATTATAAGGAGGGAAGAAAAGGAAAGCTTTCAACTATAAAAAGAAATATACAGTTTTCATTCAGAGAAATTAAAGGAATAGCTAAAATATCAGTAGCCACTTAACTAAAACTAAATATAAGTGTCCTAGGTTGCAATATAG
>VZTD01002608.1:0-58465 GCA_013397725.1 Rhagologus leucostigma
TGTCTTTCAAACTAAGACACTCTAGTACCTTAGTAAAAATTAAATCAGTTAAACTTTGTCAGCTACAACTCTTTGTTTTATTTGATAACCAGTGCTTTCTCTCTTATTCACTTTGTACTTTCTTTCTTTCAACTTTATTCATTCACTCAGGAGCAAGTTGGGTATGAATTTCCCGCTACAAATAAGAACAGAAGTACCAAAAGGGACTTTCTGATGAATGTCTCCCTGAGATCCTATTTTGTACAGATGAAGGCTGAGTGAAAAAAGAAAGTGAGGGATCACAGAAAAATTCTTGGAGAACAGCTGCAAAGTCCTGAATTAGGATAGAACTGAAACACTTTGAAAATCCAGAACCGCCTGTAGCTTTGTCATTAGGGTATGGAACATATAAAAACTTTCTGTGACTTTCTCTTCATCTCCAGAGAATGCTCTATAATCAGTATCATTTTATAAGGAGTTTTCCGGGTGAGCCTAGATAGGTACGATGATCTTGTTGAATCACCTGAGTGCAGATCTGCCAGCAGTTACCACTCTTGTAACGGAAGTGGTGAACTGGAGCATCTGCTGGTGTAAAAACCTGAAGCTGAAAGTGTAGGCCTGGCTGTAAACTTTGGACCTCTGTCACCATGCAGACAGGAGATCCTGAAAATAAAATCACCATGCCTTTGGCTACATTATACTTCTGGACACAGGTAGGGACACACCTGTTTTATGTCATCACTGGAAAGCCTATCCTTGGCAATCTATCTTGCAATCCCATGTAAGCAACTATGCTAACTTCAATGACTCTGTACATTTCTACCAAAAATATTTTCTCCTAAATAAATTAGAGCTGTACATTTTATTTAATTAATTAACTATTTAATACACTGGATTTCCCTACTGTGATTATGTTTCTTGTTACTGCCTAGATTTTTTTAGACCAAGGCTTTTTTACTACTCATTGTTCACTGACAAATTTTTCCATTTTCATGTAGTTTTAAGCATTTAGAAACTCCAGAGAGAAGAATACAAAGCTACACTGGTACAAAGTCTCTGGGTGTGTAATGAATAGCAACTTGATACAAATTCCCTAATGTATGAGGGTAAAGAGTACATAAATTTTCACTGAGGCTAGCTTCATTGCTAAGGAAACTATGAAATCTTTTTTGCTGTTTTGTTGTAGTGAGGATGCTTCTATACCCTGTGGTTTTACAATTTGCTTGGGTAAGCTCTAAAGCATGAAATCTATTAAAATATTAAAAATTATGAATTATTAAATTGAAGTTCATTACAATAAGATAAAAGAACTCTCTGCTCTGTTTCTACATTAAGATGCAATCAAAGATTATAAGTTTTCAATGCTTCAGTGTCATTTAAAACTGAATTAAGTCCCATTTGTCAAAGAAGTCACAATGTCTGTGACTTTTGGGAACAGTAATATTTTGTGATGATTGTTAATCTTTGTTTGGCAGTTTATGGCTGTCTCTGACAAAAGTATTCAGCAGACTTTCTGCTTGACAATCAGCATGAAGCCTTTTCACTGAAGTGCCAGTCAGCTCATTGCTCTTGGGCCTGCGTAATTTTGAATGGAAAGCAGATAAATTACTTTACTTTGTGTGTTTGTTATTTTATCTGAACTGAAATAATGAACAATACTTGGCCTGTTTTAATGGGCTGAATAAACCTTTAAAATTATTTCTAAACATGTCAGGCAGTGGAAAGGTTGGGGGTTTTTTTGGTTTTGGTTTTGGTTTTGGTTTTTTTCCCCCTTCATTTTTTTATGCCCCCTTCAGGGAAATAATACATTGCCATACATTGCTAAATTTTCAGATGTGTGCCAGTGGTGGTTTTAAACTGAAGTTGCATACCTTCACTTACTTTTGATTGCCATGAATATTTTTTTGCTTTGAAGATAACAGAATGCTTTTTGATAGCAGTTCAGATAAACCTTAAAAGCATATAAGAATGATTTTGATTTTTCAAAAAAATACCAGTGTCCTGATTTTGGCTGGGATAGAGTTGAGTTTCTTCTTGGTAGCTGTACAGTGCTTTGTTTAGGATTCAGTATGAGAATGATGTTGATTATACACAGATGTTTTGGCTGTTGTTAAGAAGTTTTTTACTCTAAGTCAAGGACTTCATGGTCTGCCAGTGGGCAGGTGCGCAAGAAGCTGGGAGGCAGCATAGCTATGACAGCTGATTTGAACTGGCCCAAGGGATATTCCACACCATAGAATGTCACAGCCAATATAAAAATGGGGACAGTGGGCCAGGAGGAGCCAGTCCCTGCTGGGGGATGGACTGGGCATGGTCAGCAGGTGGTGAGAAACTGTGTTGTGTATCACTTGTCTATCTTGGGTTTTCTCTTTCTCTCTATCCCCCTCTCCTTTTTTAATACTAGTAGTAGTAGTAGTAGTCTTATCATCATTATTATAATATTTTAATTTGTTTCAAATATTAAACCTTTCTAATCTTTTTTTTTGTCCCATCCAACAAGGGAAGGGAGGGGTGTGAGTGAGCAGCTGTGTGGTACTTAACTACCAGCTGGAGCTAAATCAGAACAAAGAGTTTGTCTTCTCATTTCAGATACATTACTTCACTTGTATCTTTAACCTAATTCTTCTGTCAAATATATCACTTTCAAGTTATTTTCAATTTAGCAACACAAGAGAGATGAATAATGGGAAGAGTTTGTTTGCATGCTTCCTCACTTTAAAAAGAAAAGCTTTAAAACTTTTAGTGGCACTTGATGCCTCTCTAATACTGAAATTGAAGAATTGCCCCCCCCCAAAAAAAGACTGTCCATGAAAATGCCCTGTGATATCATTAAATTTAGGAAACACAAGTGCAAACACTTTTATTTGATTGCTTATAGTGCTTTTATATGCAATTTAACTCAAGGGAGTTTTATGGTTTGCTCTGTGAACATTACTGCTTCTTGTAGAGAAGGACAAGTTTGCACTGTAAGAAGATCATTAGAAGTGTGACTGTCTTGAAAATAGTTTTCTGATGGAAATATAAGCTTTTGATTTTGTTTACTTACAGATCAAAGAAAAATATATTGTCACTTTCTGAATTTTCAACTGTGTACAAAATAATCATAAATGGTAGCAAGGCAGAGAAATGTTAATTGATGACTTCTGTCAAATACTTGCTGCTACACAATATACAATACATTTCCAACAGCTGTGAATATTTAAGAGGCAAAGAAACATTACAGTTAGTGTAACAAATCTCATTGCAGGCTGCACAAGAAGGAAAGGTTTTCATCTGTTTATTTTAAACAGAACTGGGGTTATTGGCTTATACCTATTCTCCTTTCTTCATCCTTACAAGTAAGACAGTGTCTAGGGAGTCTGGGTAGGATTACTTGTGATAGCACAGAGAAAAAGAGTCACTGACCATGAAGGGTCTGTCTCATACCTGCCACACTGTTTTCATTTAGCGATCACGTGCCTGTTCTTTGCACGAGCCTCTTATGCCTTCAAGCAGCTGATGGCTATTTTTATCTTTTTCCCTTTCCTCCTGTCCCTCTGTTAGGGAATTCTGCTGATCTACTCAAAGGCATTGTTTCCCTCTCTGGTTGTAGTCTGCCTTCTGTTTTGCTGCTCTGAGCATCTTGAAGTTCTATGTAGAGATGTGCCATAATGTATGATGGCCTGGTGATTTTAGCACCATCTGACACCTGTTCTTTCTTTGTTCCTTATTTATGACATTTCTTCTTGTGCTGTCATTCACATGTTCCTAGTTACACATAATTCACGTAATTCTTAAAGGTTTTAGTCACAAGTCTCTGCAAACAAGTGCATTTTACTTAGAAAATCTAGATGTGAACAATATTGACAGTTTATCTCAGTGCAGCTGTTGTTGTGCTACATCTGGATTTTTTAATCATGTGAAATGATTTCCTATGCAGCTTAATGAAAGTTTTGAGATAGGTACAGCATGGGATATGTATGAGAGCAAAGATCAGTGAATTTCAACTTTTTGTTTATGATGGCTGAGGACAAAAAAAGGATGCCTCTCAAAGCTTTTCTTGTTTGCTTTGTTTCATGCAGGAGCTTCAAATATGGCCTAAAAGATGCTGATGATATTAACTTACTCTATCTAGATTGAAGGCTGTATAACAAATTGATGAAAAAGAATTCAAAGGTTGACTAGAGAGTAATAGTTCATTTTGCATGAAAGTTTTAGTTGTAAATAGATCACTTTATTGCTCTGGAGAGTAACTCACAAAAGTATGATATTTTGTAAGCCAAGCTACATAGAGGATCACTTATCTTTACATGAACAGAACGAAAATTTCATTGTTAAAAAATTCATGTTCATTGGCAGGATTCAAAAGCATTTCCCATGCTCCCCATGTAGGGCTGCAGGCTGGGGGAAGAGTGTCTGGAAAATTGCCCAGAGGAAAAGGACCTGGAGTGCTGCTTACAGCTGAACAGGAGCCTGAGTGTGCCCAGGTGGCCAAGAAGGCCAGTGGCACCTGGCCTGTATCAGCAATAGTGTGGCCAGGAGGACCAGGGCAGTGATTGTCCCCCTGTACTGGGCACTGGTGAGACCACACCTTGAGTCCTATATTCTGGGCCCCTCACTGCACAAAAGACATTGGGGTGCTGGAGCATGTCCAGAGAAGGGAACGGAGCTGGGGAAGGGTCTAGAGGGTAACTCCTATGAGGAGCAGCTGAGGGATCTGGAGGTGTTTAGCCTGGAGCAAAGGAGGCTCAGGGGGGAACCTTCTCACTCTCTACAACTCCCTGAAAGGAGAGTGTATCCAGATGGGGTCAGGCTCTTCTCCCAGGCAGCTAGTGGTTGGATTAAAGGACACAGCGTCTAGCTGTGCCAGGGGAGGTTCAGGTTGGACTTTAGGAAGAATTTCTTCACAGAAAGAGTAGTTAAACTTTTGAATGGATTTAATCATTGCCTAAGGCGGTGTCATAGTCTACTTGACAAGGTGGTGATCAATCCAAGGTTGGACTCAGCGATCTTGGAGGTCTTTTTCAGTCTAAATGATTCAGTATGACTCTATGTGATTCTGTGTTTTGGTGCTGACAATGGAAGAATTTTTCAGAGAGCTAGAACTTAATCCCATTGGTGGTTGCAGCCCATTGGAGATGTTCCTTACTATGTCTTGGGTAGAAGAGGCCAAGGAGTATGAGGTATGAGTCTATTGTGGTTGTTATGGTAATGTGTGGATAACATTTATCAGCTGTTGAAGTCCATCTAGTAGCATTTAGCATGTACTTCACTTCAAGTAGTACAATCCCTTCACGATCCTAGCAGAGTTTTGGCTGTCTATCCCCTAAGGAATTAAAACCGAAAGCCCAGTTTCAGTTATCCAGAGGCGTTGTGGGTCTGCTTGGACTTTTCCATGCTTTCTAAAATATTGGGTCTTCAAAGACACCCGTGAACTGCACACAAGTTTGTCAAACTGTTATGACTTTCAAATGATAAATAGACAGCAAAGGAATGGTAAGATGTGTAAATGTAGAAGTTTCTCAAACATTTTACAAGAGTAAGTGACCTACAACATAAACAGCAATTTAACTCGCGCTGAGCAATGCTTTATATTTTGCATCAGGAGATGTTTATTGTGTATCTGCCTGTCTAACCATCATTGCAGCTATCAGATCTGGCTTACCCATCTTTGCTAGGGCATTACCATCTGTATAAATGGGGAATCAAAACAATTTGGCTTTTTCTGGAAGCGTACAAAAATTACACCAAAACCAAGACTGGGTGGTTGAGTTTCAGGATCTGTGCAAACACCTGTTTATGTAGATGCATTTGAGGGCCTGATATGGCTGAACATAAAAGCCATTTTTATTTGCTTTTTTAACCCGTCTACCTAGGACAACCATTCCATGATGGTTTTTTAAACTACCTCTGACCTTTGTGGAAGAAGTATGCGTAATGTCCTCTTTATTACTGGGTCTGTTTGTACAGTCAGAATAGCATTCCAAATTGCAAACAGCATAAGAAAAGTGAGAGTTTCATTCCACGGGCTTGTGTCCCATTTTTTTTTGAGTGCTAGGCAAGGCCAGTTGCTAACACTTGTTTCCCAAAGATAAAGAGGATCCTTTCTAAACTACAAAGGCAATGACAAAAGTAATGACTGCTTGAGAAACCTTCCTACCCACTTCAATATGCAGAAGATTTGATTCCTCTGCTTGCAATATTCAGTGAATATTAAATTCAACAGAGAAAAGAACAGAGTCCTGTCCATGGAATGGAACAACCCCTGGCAGTGGTACAGTCTGGGGACTGACACAACGGGAAGGACCATCTCTGTGGAAGGCCCTGGGATGATGGCAAGCTGAGCAGAAGCCTGCAGTGTGGCTTGGCAGCAATAAAGGCCAAGAGCATCCTGAGCTCTATTAGCAGCACAGCCAGTAGACTGAGGGAAGTAATTATCCCTCTGTGCTCATCAGATGGCATGAAGACCACATTGCCCTGCTTTGGGCCATCCAGCACAAGAAACACACACACAGATCATCCAGCTTAGCAGAAGGTAGCCAAGCTGGTCATGCTGGAGTATTTTCCCTGGGAGAAGAAACTCAGGGATCTGAGCTTGTTCAGCCTGGAGAAAGACTCAATAGCCTCTTTCCTGTACCTACAAAGAGGCTATTAAGAAGACAGAACTGGCTTTGCACATCAGTACATGGTGGGAAAATGTCTCATGATGGGCTTAAACTGGAACAAAAGAGTTTCAGTCTGGGTACAAGAAAACTTCTTATACATGAGAACAGGCAAGCAGCAGAGTAGGTTGTCCAGAGAGGTTTTGCAGTTTCTGTCCTTGGAGGATTTTGGGACTAGACTAGGTAAACCCTTGGAAACCTTGCCTGAGCTCAGAGCTGACCTTGATTTGATCCAAAGGTTGGACTATAGACCTCCTGGAGTCCTTTTCAATCTGAATTATCTTAGAATCCTTCCAAAATATCCAGTGAGTTAATACCCTTGCTTATCCAGTTCTGGCGAGTTGTGTGCATTTCTGTTGGGGAAATATTTCCATTTCTGTAATTTTAACTTACTTACTAAACTAATGGAATGTTCAAATATGGATAAATTTTTATTACTCTGCCAACTTTACTCCTTCACTGAAGTAGCAAAAGTGAAGGGAAATTAGACTACTTACACCACTGCTTCAGCACATTTTACCACCGTGAAATAGGAGCAGATCTATAGAGGATGCAGGTGGTTGTAAGGATCTGACATAATTCTATACTGATTTCAGGGACTTTAATTTACATTTGATTTAGTATAACCCTGTGGACTGAATGTCCTTCATTTGGCATAGATGAGCTTCTGGTACAGTTTCATCTGAAAGTTATACAGTTTGTGTGCTCAAAGACAACACCACAATGTGAACAGAAATGTTAGAAGCTGGGATGATCAGGTGGTTACTTCCAAAAGTACACTCCTGACCCAAACTAATATATTAATATGGATGTACTCATAGTTATTCTTATGTTTTGAACACCCACTTCATTAAATAATGAAATAGGTTGATGGTAATACTTCATAAATACCTTGTCAGAAACTGGCATTTCAAATTTTCAAATACAAAACAATCAAGTAATATTGTATGGTACTGAGAATGTTCATGCTCAAAGGTTTAGATGTCCTAGTGGATCACATTAGTGCTGTAATCTTAAGAGGTACAGCAATCACTTCTTAAAGGAACATGGTCCAGTAGTTACTACAAAGCACAGTCATATTTCTTGCGATTCTCAGCATAACTCAAAAAATCAGAACTCTTAGGATTTACTCTGGATTTGGCCAGCATAAGCCTTGATGTAAACTGTGTATTGCAGCAAGCCTGCTCTGAAGATAAAATCTAGGATGGATGACATTTCTTTGCTGTAGAAAAGACAGCCTTAATGGATTACCTTTGCTCCTCAAAGTTAAATTCCCTTGGACGATAAGTAATTGCATGGGTAACTAGCACTTCTCTGAGTCATTGTAGTGCATATCCATCATTCCTACTGATGAGTTACACTTTTAACTGAGTGCATATAGCTGAGAAGGTCAAATGCTGTTGGAACTGCTTTGCCCAGCTGGATTAATAGGAACCCCTCCCTCATATATCAAGGGTCAGGACATGAGGTACAAACCTTCTACTGGGACATGATGAGGAATCACAAATATTTCTCATACAACAAAACGAAATAGAAAAAAACAAAAGAGATAATGTATTCAAGGCAGTGAATGTCACACAATACCATGCTAGGTTTGTAAATTCTTATCAGATTAAAATATTTAAAAAGGAATAGCCTTTCTGGAATGAAACCGTCTTTTATTCAGTAGATGTAACTTGTTAAAGAAACCCAAATGTAAAGCCTTTCCTAATCACTGTAGAGCAATTATACCTTAGTTTTGAGTGATCAGTGGAAATTTCTCTGTTGCCATTTAGTTTTAATCAGAGCACAGTCATATAAAAATGTTAATTATAATGTAGATTTCTACTCAACTTTCTATCTTGCTTAGAAGGAGAAATACATCAATAAAAATAGTGGCACGGATAAATGAACAAGTTGATGGAAAAAAACCATTATCATTTATTTGAATGATGAGTATTCCTGTTCTGAAAGCATCTTTGCTGAAGGCAAAGATTTTAATATATTTAAATTTACCTCCCAAGCACAGAAGAAAACTATTCTCCGGAGAAAATGAACCTGTCTGAAATATATTTAGGCATGATGAAATAAACATAATGGACCTATTGCAGCATGTTGGAGCTCCTGATTATGTGCATCTATTCTGAGGTACTTTACTTCAGGCTGGTGAAAGTATTGATGACATGATGTGAAGCAACACAAGATTCTGATTTCAGTGGATTTACGTCGTCTAAAGATCAGGTCCAAACAGTAGCACACCATGATTGTCTTTAAGAAACATGATGCTGGACGTGGATAAGAGATCAACAGCCTAGGAAACTGCATTTCATTTATATAAGGATCACAGTGCCCATACAGTGAGCCTGTGGCTTTGCCTGGCTGCAGCATCAGATAAAGGGCTTCCTTTCTCTGTTTCTTGCTTGTGCCCCATTTGGCTCCTCTGTTGTGCTGACATAACTGTGATATGAAGCAAGTTTGGTGACAAATGCTTTTGAAAATGAAGAAGGACATAGTAGGATTTCTTTCCCCCTTTGATGGATCAGTGTTTGATCTGACATTTAAACAGAGCAGCCCAGTGACGCTGCTGCTCTCCATCAGTGGGAGAGTGTGCTGTGCCCCAGCTGTGGTGGGAGGAAGGGATGCGACCAGTAACTCCACTGAACCCTTGCTAGTGTTGAAACTCGTCCTCAGACATGCTTGTGATTTCCTCCCCTTCTCACCAATATTTTAATGAATAATTTCTTCTATTAGTGGCATACACTTACGAGCACACGTAAACAGAATTTGGTGTTTTACCAAGGTGTTTAAATGATACCAGATCCTGAAACCCTTACCCAGGGAAAATTATTTTTGAGGAAATCCTGCTTGAATCAGAATGATTCTGCCATTTTTGACATGTATTCCACTGACATGTGTCAAACATAAAATAATTATTCAGAAATTCAATAGCACACTGTGGTTTGTGTGGGTTTTTTTAACTAATTAGTCTCTTCCTGAAGTCATGTGACTATTCTTTTCCATTCAGCTCTTCAAAATATTTTTGTTTCTCTTGTCTGATGAACACCATTTATTCAAGGGGTGCTGGTAGTACAGGTGTGTGCCTGAGAGAAAGAACATGAGTTTGTACTGTTAGCTATTTTTATCGTGACTTCTATCACAAGGATGAATCTTACGTTTTCCTTGTTTCTTGTGGCTCACTGTCTTGGAGTTTCTAAGTTATGTGCTGAAACTGCCTTTCCATTAAATTATTGTGGCAAACAATGTAAGGTTTTAAGCTTGATACATTTCTGAACAGAGCTACATGACCTGGTTGCCTTCCAGAGCATGAGACTGGGTCTGATTACCAGAGAGAAATCTCTTGTTCTGTGAACTCAAACGGGAACCTTGCAGAACTTTCATGTACCTCGTAGTAGAGAGACAGTGCTATGGGCTCCACAGGTAATAGTCAGCTCTTCCTATGCACAGAGCGATGGCAGATAGAGGCATTAATGTTAATTTTAATAATATAATTTTTAATATAATTTTTGTGTCTTGAAGTCCCAGCTTCTGGCATCAGAAAACTAAATGTCACTTTTCTGAACTGTGGGGAGTGTGTGTATACATATATAATTATATATAAATTCACAGAATATAAAGTGCTGGATAAATCTTTGCAGTGGCTGTTATATCAATCCTTTAGTGTTGCAGTGTGTCATGGACAGCAGAACCATATGCCCCAGCAGCTCCATTGGTTCGATACCCCCACAGCCCAAGAACCCTAGTATTAGGGTGACTTCCCAGAGGGCTGTGCAGAATATGCAAACCTGTACTATCATAATTGGCCACTGCCGTCCCCTCCTTTCCCCCTCCATATATAGTTGTTTCCCTAGAATGTTCTGTGGTTCTTGACTTCCTGTTGGCCCATGTCAATTCTACCCTCCCACATTATTCCCTATTGGCTGTGTAGTCCTTTTCCCCGCCTTAGTACAACTCTCTTGTCCCTGTGCCATTGGCCGTTATGTGTTTTCCCCGCCCCTTTCTACTGGAATATAAAATCCCAGGTCAGCAGTGTAATCTTGATTCTTCATGGTTCTTTTCTGGTTCTTTGTGCTGGATCCCTCATCCTCATCTCCCTGCACTCAATAAACCTTTCCTGCCTTCTATGAAGAACCTCCTCCGCTTCTTCTTTGCCTCCTCCGCGCGCCCTTAACATTGGTGGATTAGGTGAACCCACGCCAGAGTTTTGCCAATACTCCTGCGCCTGCGAGCAGCCTTTGTCACCCCCTCTCATGCGGGATGAGAGCCCGGTGCTGGTCACCTGCTAGCTGGACAGAGTGCTGTGGCACTTTAGTATATTGGAATTTAATTGTGTTCCCAGATTGATATGTTAAAGATGAATGACACTCTTACTCAAAATCAAGAAATCCCTTTGCTGTCACGATGATTTTTTGCCTTTTCTTTTTATATACCTTTATGTATTCTCAGCATTCTTAGCATACGTACTTGTAATTCTTTAAGCCTGGTATCTTAACATAGTTCTGGTATTCTGCTAAGCCAGAAGACCGAACATCCTACAGGCCTCACAGCTGGAGGCCGGAAAGCCTTATGCTATCTTGAGAAACCAAGGTTCTCCCTATAACATATTCTGTAAACTAAGATTAAGCCCATATGTGGAGGAATACTTTAAAATAGGGAGATGTCACACCATTCATTTAAACCTCTCATTGGAGAATCTTTGTCAGATATGCTAATTTGCAAGGTTTATAAAATTCTATACGCGATGTACTGTATGCATGCATTTCGGCGTATTCCACCTTGACAAACTGTTGTACCATGAAGATCCTTATTAAATACCAAAGTAAAAACACTTTTATCCCTTAACCGTGTCTGATTCTTAATTCTAGAACCAGGGAAAAGACATCACCTTACAATGGAATTAGGATGTGAATGATTTAGACTTTTCTGTGTCATGTCTGAGTATTAGTATTGTACGTGTCTGATTTAAGTATTTATAAAAGTAGGTGAGCTCTATTCTGACAGTCTGCTCACTTTCTACTCTGTGGTGCATAGTCCTTGTCTGTGCAATTGCGAGGGCCTAGAAACAGAACAACACATTTTTGAGATAATATTAGTATTGTTGCCTTTTCCTGGTCTTAAAATTAAGAGCTAAACACAGTTAGAGGGGAAAAAAGGGGTTTTTACCTAGGTATTTATTTAAGGATCCCTAGGTGCACCGCTGAAATGTTCACTGCAATGCACCCCAAAATGCACCCACACAACGAATCGCGTATACAATTATAGGCCTTGCAAATTAGCATATCTATCAAAGATTCCTCAGTGAGAGGCTCGAGTGAACCGCCCGTCCTGAGGAACCTTAGCTCTGGATGGGCCTATCTTAATTTACAAAATGTGTTTTAGAGAGGGCCTTGGTGTCTGGGGCTTTCTGACCCCTAACTGCGAAGCTTCTAAGATGTTTAGTCTCTTGGCTTAACAAAATATTGGGTCTAAACTAAGTTATCAAACTTAAAGAATTGCAAGTATGTGGGCTAAAAGCACTAAGAATACACAAAAGATATATAAAAGAGTACATAAAAAGAGTGTAAAAGAAAAGGCAAAAAATCATCATGGTATCAGTATAGGAGATAATATAAAGGCTGGTCTTTATTGGAGGCGTCCAGGGGTAGATATGGAAAAATGCCCAAAATGCCCCCCCTGGGCATGGGGTGAATACAGTTCTACAAGTTTAGCAAATTAGCATAACTGACAAAAATCCCGAATTAGAGACATAAGTGGTGAGGTAATTCTGCCCTAGTTCAACTCTTTTCTAAATCCTCCCCCCTCAGATAGGAACTAAACTTTGTTTATAAGAATGTGTCTTGGAGAGCTGTTTTCAACCTTGGCTCCCAGGGAAAACCAAGAGAGGACAGGGGTGTTGGACCGCCAGCTTGGAGCCTCTGGAATGTGTTTTGTCTTTCTACCTTTTAGGGTAGGCAAAATACTGGAGCTAGCTAGGAACTATATGACTACACAACAATAGAGCTAGAATATATATATGAAGGAAATATAAAAGCAAAAATCATTCTGGCATCAGGTCAGTCATATGTTCATGGTGCCTTTGGAAACACCAGGTTCAAGAAGTGTTCAGGTAGTGGGAGCTGCCAGGGATGATGTGGCCATTAGAACTGGTTCACAAATGTCCAGGTATTCAGATTGGCATTTCCCCAGCATATAATGTGGAAAGAATAGTTATCAGAGTATATGTACATGAATATTTTTGTTTAAAATTGCAGGAACATTTGGAAATGATTCCTCTTAAATAATTACAGTAGATTGTAGACTCTTGCTTCAATGAGTTCAGATTGTGTTGAATGCTGGTTGTCTATTAGCGAGGTATTTCCTTAGGCCTAGTCAACAACAGTGTCAGTGACAAATTCTGTCTGTATATGAATGGTATGACAGGATTTAAACAATTTCTTAAGAATAATTGTTTCAAATGTTTGGAAGAGAGTGAATACAGATTGACTTCCTCTTTTATACTTGAGCTTCTCACATCAGTAGAAGGTCAAGATATTTATTTGTGATGCATGCAGTTAATTTAATACTGATTGCTCAGATACTGTCAGGATACGCATAGTTTTTCCCCAGGGGTCGTGTTCTTTGCTTTGAAAATGAATGTTTGTTCTAATTTTATAATAAGTTCAATGGAAAGGACTACGTCTGTGCAGTACAAGGCAGAGGGGAAAGTTGACTTTTCATTATTTTGAGGATGGCTAGAAAGTATAGAATTTTGTCTAACATTGTAGTTTCATATCCAAACCACTCTATCTAAAATAAATAACCCACTGAATTTATTTGCCTTTACTAGGATTTATATTTTATCTATTTGTCATGTTTGATTCTCCCTTAGCACATTCTTGGGAAAAAAAGATAGGTTTTTACATGTTAATATTTTCTTTTTCTCTTTTTGTCCTCAGAGTCTTTGAAAAATTTTGGTGCCACTTCATTTGTTCCTGTGAAAAGTTGTATTTTAAATGCATGATAGGCTGATTTTGTCTTTTCTTTACCTCTTTTCAAACCAGCAGAATAATTTTGAGGCTGAAGTTGAAATATATTCTGAGTCTGATTCTTTACATTCAAAGATTTGAAAATCAAATCTTTTTCAAATAAATGGCTCACATGTGCCTTAGCATGGAGGCATCTCAAATCAGTTTTAACTCTTCAGAATGTATCTACCACTCAGCTGGCAACCCACCACGAGAGTGAAACTCCAAACTTCTCATACAGGAGAATCATCCAGGATAATTTGTGTAACATTTCACAGTAAAATACATTTAAAGCATTAAATTTTACAGTAAGTTTTCTTACTCATTTTAATACTTTGTAAAGTGGATTGTTGAATCATATAATGCATCAGACATTTTACATCATTAATAATTTGTAATGCCTTAATTGGGAAAAAGAACACAAGTCTGATGTGATTCTGAAGTGTGGTTACATAAAAATTGTTGCTATTTCAATCATTTGTCCAGGACAGTAAAGAGAGGAATGGTGTAGAGGTTATCCTTGAAGGTGGTTTAACTAACCAATTTTGAATGGAGCTTGATTTATAGGGTGGCTCTGCTGGCTGATGGGGTTTTTTTTGTAGCATTAGTATTTTTGATGAAAATTTTCATGGGATTGTACTTTTAAGCTAGAGTAGGACCAGCTGAATACATGATCCACTCACTGTAGACCTAGTTGTGTGTTTTTAAAAAATAATAACCGTTTTTACTACTATGGTTGGGATTTCTGAATTCTGAAATCTCGTTAATTATGCTGAAAACCACAAACAGGTTCTGTTTTTATGCTAATCACTCAGCTCTGTGATGATCCTGCTCTGTAGGTGGAGCAGATATCACCATGTTCTTAAGACCTCCTCAAATGGATTGAATTAGAAGAAACCATCACATCCTCTGCTTGGCAGGGATAGGGGGAGATGCAGGGTGAAGGAGAGAGGTGGATGAGAGGCTTTGTGGTGCAGGAAACAAGAAATGTGTGCTGGCTGCCCAGAAACCCCCCGTGTGCTGGGCTGCATCCAAAGCCCCATGGGATACAAAGCAGGGCAGGGAGAGGATTCTGACCCTCTGCCCCACTCTGCTGAGACCCCATCTGCAGTGCTGCATCCAGCTCTGGGGTCCCAGCACAGGAAGGATATGGACCTGTTGGAGCCATTGCAGAGGAGGCCACCAAGATGATCAGAGGGATGGAGCAGCTTTGCTATGAAGAAAGGCTGGGAGAACTGGGATTGTTGAACCTGGAAAAGAGAAGGCTTTGAGGTGACCTAATTGCAGCCTTCCAGTTCCTGAAGGGAGCCTACAAGAAACATGGAGAGAGACTATTTACAAGGGTCTGGAGTGACAGGACAAGGGAGAATGGCTTCAAACTGAAAGAGGATAGGTTTAGATTGGATATTAGGAAGAAATTCTTCCCTGTGAGGGTGGTGAGACACTGGGCCAAGTTGCCCCAGAGAAGCTGTGAATACCCCATCACCAGAAATGTCCAAGACCAGGCTGGATGGAGCTCTAAGCAACCTGGTCTAGTGAAAGGTGTCCCTGCACATGGCAGGGAGGTTGAAACTGGATTATTTCTAAAGTGTCTTCCAATCCAAACCCTTCTATGATTCCTTGATAAGTTCGGCTACATGGGTGTACTTAAAAGCAGGTGCTCCAAAGAAGCATACAAAGTTCTCTCTTCATATTTTTAGGTCTGTGGCATTATGAGTAGCTTATGACCTCCTTCATTTGCATTAGTGTGATTATGAAATGGAGACCTCAAAAATATGAACCACACTGTCAGGTCAGTCAATAGCTTTCTGCAGGGGAAATAATTGCCACAGTCTCACCCAGACTCTTCTTTCTTCTCCCAGTAAAACAATCCTGGCTACTCTTTGGTAGATATGAAGGTGCTAGCAAGGTCAAGGTGGTAATATGATACCAGATTGTGATATGAGGCTTTCTAAACACTATTACTCTCTAATTATATTTTTGCTGGCTCAGATGTTCTGCCTTTATTTCTTCACAACTTTATCTGATTTTATAAGCTTGTCTCTGTTTAGAGACAAATTTAGGAGAAGGACAGTCTGGAATGACTGTTTCCTCTTAAAAAAAAACGTTCAAACAATCCCTTTCTGCCAATAAGGAATGAATACTAGTGGATGAAAGTGAAAAAACCAAACAACCATTTGTTGACCAACAGAGTGCCCACATGGCATGGGAAAAGGTAAATAATATTGAACTGTCAGACTTTACCCTCCCCATGCACAAACACACTGGAACAAAAATCCAAAATGCAAGGGAAAGAAAAAAACTACGTTTTTTTTGCCACGTGGTGGGGAGAAAATGGGTTTTCAGGGGAAAACAAACAAACAAACAAACAAACTTTACGGTATATTCAAGCAGCAGTTCAGGCAAAGAGATGTGAACTTGGTGAATGTCTAGCGTTGGTCCCCTCTTCACAGCCGATGAAGCAGTTGGGCTTTCTTTCACTGGCTCGACTTTTTTCTGAGGCATGGGGCCTAAAGGGAGCAGCCCCTTGCCTTTCCCGCTGGTCTCTGATCTCGGACCAAAACCAAACCATCCAGTTCACTTCAAAAAGCTGCTGAAGGATTGCTGCTGCAGCCTCTCCAAGTCCATAGAAAAAAAAAACCTTCTGCCTGGGCTAACAAAAAAAACCAAGGAAGGCAAGCAAAAAAAAGAACAACCCACCAAACCCCAGACTGCACGGCACGCTGGACACCTAAGGAGTGAGGCTTTGAAAAAGCCTGCCAAAGAGCCCCAAGGCTCCCCACCCCTGGACCCACCTTAAAGATACAGCAACCATTTTTGGGGATAAAGCAGACGATCAGGGAATAGACTAATCATAAAATCACCCCAAGACAAGGCTCTTACCCCTACTGTCTATTTTATCACCCCCCTCATGTGAGGGAAGAGGATGTCTTATGGAATAAGTAGTGTTCTACACCTGTAATTCTTTCACCATTTTGCTGCTTTTTTGCAGCTCTGAAATTGTGTGTATCATGAGAGCAGGTATCTAGACAGGATTGCACATCTGATGTTTTTGGAAAGCCAGTTAGTCTGATTTCTGGATTTATACTCTGTCTCATCAAGTGTAAATTCATAGTGTGGTACATTCAATGAAATGCCCATTTTTAAAGC
Organism: Rhagologus leucostigma; assembly: GCA_013397725.1. Taxonomy (NCBI): domain Eukaryota; kingdom Metazoa; phylum Chordata; class Aves; order Passeriformes; genus Rhagologus; species Rhagologus leucostigma. Next base: position 16,772 of record VZTD01002608.1, read on the forward strand.
TTATTAAAGAAATTTAAATCAGCATACAGCAGTAAAAAATGTAGCAGTGGTCATATTGTATCAGCAGTTGCACAGAAGGAAGAATAGCCTGCTCTGTTAAACCAGGAAGTGCATCCAGAATGATGCTAAAATTACAGAACAGATATTTCTGCAAATATTGAATCAGTTAAAGAGCAAACAACTCCTAGTATTTACTTTTCTTGGGAGAGTATATAATGAATTCTGTACAATGGAAATGTATGATGTTTAATGTTCTTAATTTGCATTTTTAGTAATATAATGAGATATATAAAGACAGATGTCATTCATGATTCCTTTCATGAGAGCTAGTAATTTGGTTGAGCTTGTTGTGTACTGTGTACTTAATATGAAACTGGAATGGGCTGTATTATGTACCATAGGAACAATAAAACAACCTATGAAAGAATAGTTGAATTGAGGATATGACATGCCTCGTGAAATAAAAGTGGTTTGTGCTGACTGTAACTTATATCTACTTTGCCAAATGCTGTTGCAGAATTCAGGTATTTAAAAGGAGTTCTGCTGCTTTGTCATAGGTCTCCCTGTGAATATATATATGTACAATATGCATGCTTTTACATAAATCTTATATATATATATATATGAAAAATCTGTAAATCAAGTCAAGTTTAGAGCAAAGTCATGGATACTATCTTAGTCTGTTGAAATATATGTCCACATAAAAAATATAGGTCTTTTATATTTTCTGATGATGGAGGAAGGAAGGAGAGGGAAAACGTAGTATCTACAGTTACAACTTTCCCCTGTGAGTTTCCTATTTCTGGATTAAGATTGACCATGAATAATATCTGACAGAAAGGCAACTGAATCTTACTAGCAAAGGGAACAGTGAGTAGCAATCGAGAAAATGTTGTTTTATTGAAGTAGCAGGTGTTTGAACAATGTGCATGTTGATTGTGCTGGTTTTGGTTGGGGCAGAGTTAATTTTCTTCACAGTAGCTGGTGTGGAGCTGTATTTTGGATTTGTGCTGAACACAGGATTGATAATACAGAGGTGTTTTTGTCATTGCTGAGCAGAGATTGCACAGATTCAACGCCTTTTCTGCTTTTTGTACTGCCACGCTGGCGTGGAGTTTGGGGGCACATGAGCGCTTGATCTTAGTTTATATCCTAAAATAATATGGGAAAATCTTTATCAACATTAGCCCCTGCAGCTTTTTAATAGTTTCATGAAAGACAAAAATACTTTTTTTACTACTGATAATTAAAAGAAAGACAGAAATTTGGGTTCAGAAAACATATTTAGGAAACCCCTGAAACCTCATTTGTAGCTTGACCAAGATTGTCTGCACATAAATTTATATCTTTTTGCCAGAAATTTTAATTCTGTAGTACAACATGCACAAGTACTTTATATTTTTTTCTGTCTGTAAATCAAACTAGTGACAAAGACTTTTTTGTAGTGTTTAAAATGTGTGTGGGAAAAGAATAGTAGTTTTTGGTCACCAAGATATGTAAGAAAGGGAAGGAATTACTTCGGTTTATTTTGTTATGTTTACTAATTTTTTAGGAAAAAGTAATGGAGATTTAAAGAAGCATTCAGAATTCCTTGGGAACACAAGTGGGAAATTTATCTTTCACCTCATCTCAGATCAGTTTCGTTATTGGAAGTTAAAGAATTGTTTAAAGGATCTGTACCCCTATACTTTCACCCCAAGCTGTCTCAATACTTTATTTTTTTAGGGCGAAATTGTACAGTTTTAGAGAAAGCATGGACAAAAACCGATTCTCTGTAGGTACATAGAGAAAACACTTTTTGGGGAGAGCAGAATTTTGGGGTTAAAATAAATTATATTACACTTCCAAAATGAAATTTCTTAGAACAGCAAAGCTAGATACTGCCAAACAAGTTGTAAGGGTTTTCTTGGCTCACACCATTCTGTCTTTTCCTTCCAGAAGCATCATAGGCATTAAATCCACTAAGTTTTGCTGAAAAGGGAGTAATGTGTTTGTCCTTTGGAAGGCTCCCCATACTTCAAGTGTTGCAATAACATGAGATTAAAGTGATTGTTTTCCTCCTGAACTTCTGCTGAGGTTTAAAGTACTAGCTCCTAGTGTCCATACACTTTGGTTGGGATTTGTGTTTTCCTCCCTTGTACATTTATGGAGAATTATGCTCTCTCTTATCAGACTACACTTTACTAGATAGGAGGAGAGAAGTTCTTTCAGTCTCCTCTTGGAACAAACCACTGTGGCACTTCAATATTTGTGAGATTATTTTTCTGCTTAAAAAAATCCACAGAATACAGTCTTAAAACTGCTTCTTCAGCAAATAATACATAATTATAAAAGAGTTACCCCTTCCATGACTAAACTTATTTACTCGTAAATGCCCGGAAAAAGATGTGTTTCACAGGGGAAAGGCGGTGTGGTACAGTGCATTCTTGCTAAATTACTTTTCCTAAATGACTGTTGTTTTCAAAGCTTTTTTTGCAGTGGTTGGAACTTGGCAGAAAAGAATCAGTGCTGAAAGGGAGGAATACATCATTCTGTGTCCCAAAGCACTAAGTTTGATTTTTCTTGCTCTCTTCACAATATATGTCAATACTTGTCAATATTTCAATAAATTATCATCTGCATTTAGCTAAATTATGTGATGAAGCTATTTCCTCTGGGAAGAATTGTTTTGGTACACATTTCTTACATAATAAGGTTTCTGTTTGTGTTTATTTCCCCTTCATGAGTCTTGTTGTCCCTTTTCTCATAATGAGGAAGATTTTGGGAGAAATTAGTGAACAGTTTCTGAACCCAGACCTGTGTCGCTGTTGTACCGGGCACAGCGAGAAAACCACATAGATTCAGTCCAGGAAGAAATGGAACTATTTATTAACTTACAGACTTGTTTATATATCTTAGTTCGCTTGAATGGCATAAGGTTATTGGTCCTTGACCATCCACCTCCCATAATGGTTGGTTAAGCTCTACAACACCCATTTCAAAATATTTCTTCAGTCAGTATCACAACAATACTGCATAACATCTTGCACCTGCAAGACAAAGGGATTGGTTTACGAAAACCTGTAACTGTTTTCGGCCAGCATCCGTGTGAAAGCAAGGACTTTCACACGGACGCTGACAGAAAGCTGGAAAATATTTCAGCGACCGAGCCTTGAGCATCCACAGACCTGCTGCTTTTCTTCCTGTTTTGATGGTTGAACTTCTTGATGATACTGCTATTGTGCATAGTTTGCCTTCATGTGGAAAACTGATGTTTTCTTGACAGCCTTGAGAATCTTTAAACCTATCATTTTTCAAATGTTTCACCATCAATTTCAACTCTGCATCTGGCAAACTGACAGAACAGACAAGGTCACATTTTGGAATGAAAAGTCTAAAAGGCTCATCTTTCCAAATCAAACCTTTATTTTGAATGCTGAATGACTAAGATACAGCATCCCCTTTTATTCTGTTTGTTCTCACAATAATCAGCCCTCTTTCCAAGGCAGAGTCATCCTTTTGAAATACACTATGAGAAGGAATGTAGATGAGGTACAACTAAGTCCCAATAACACATTTTGAAGCAGGTAGCTCACTCAGAGATGCAGTTGCACTCTGAAAAGGGTTCTGACACTGCTGGAAACCCCAAATGGTGCTTGTGGGCAAGACCTTGCTAGCTCTCTCTTTCTGACTCCCAAGTCAAATGTTTGATGAGTAAAAAAAGACTTGACTGACTGGGAGTTCTGCTTATATATTTATCTTTTCTTGGTTTTCCACTGTAAGTAGTGTGAAGTACAGTAAAATCTTTTATTCTGTTTGTAAAACAGAATAATCTTTTTTATTCTGTTTGTAAAAGTAGATCAATCTTAAGTTACAGAGCATCACTAAGTATTAGATCATAATGTCCTAGACCTCATGTCACACTGTTACTCAAACTGCGTAACTCACTACTGAGTAGTGAGAAAATGAAAAAAACAACCAAGCAAAAAGAGAACCCCAAACCAAAACACATATTCTGCTTTCTTTCCTTAAAGCCTTTTTGGTGACTGTAATTTTCACCTCTTCTGCCCTGTCTGACTTTAGAAAAGGGCAAAAATAAGAGAATGCTTTATCTCTTACTCCATCTTTTTGTTGGTTTGTTTGTAGGCACACTGGTTCAAAAATAATTTTAAGAAAAACATGTAGAAATGGATCCCACCAGCTCCTGTAATACCGCTTAGTTTTCTCCTCACTCCTGTTTCCTCTGACTGGTGTTTATTTTTCCACTTCTGGAGAGAGTGAGCAGAATGTCAACAAGCTGACTGGAACTCGCATTTAGAGAGCTGGTCTATAAGGAAAGCACTGTGAACAGTGTTGATAATCTCAGTATCTCAAAGCTCAAAGTGTATAACAAAGACTTAAAATGTATCAGATTATTGCATAAGAAAAAAATCATTTGGCTTTGTCTTCACTTAGAGGTGTACTGCCTCCTGAAGTCTCCTATCATGCTACTGCAATGTTATCAATACATTCTTTTCTCATAATCTACTTTTTTCATCTCTTCACTTGCAGAACATTCCTTTTTCTTGTCTGAAACTGCAGCTTCCTATTATTCTGATCCTTGAAAAATGAGTGCATTAATTGTCCTCATCCATTACAACATTTTTCTTTGACTCCGACAACTGATGGTTTTCTCGTTTCTTATACTGGTTTTGGCAGTTCAGCTTTCTGAGGACCCTTAATTAATTTTTCTGTTCTCCAGTTCCCTGAGTGACATGAACTCTCAGAGGTGAACACACACTTTTTATATTCACTGCTTCTGGCATACAAGGAAAGGAGCAAAAAGAAGCTCCTGCATTTTTCACAAGCAGAAAAGAAGAGCAGAGCTCAAAAGTCACTTTGTATGTGGAATATCTTATGAAATAGTGATAGGTCAGAGATAGCAGCAGTTTTTGTAAATAGCCTGGAGACTTTTTCCTGAATAATCACTTTGCTAATTCAGCTATTTCCATCAGTATCAAGAGACTCCAAAATATGTGATCTTGCAAAAACATTCGCCACCTCTTCTGCTCTCTGTGTGATCTTGGTTGATCCCAAGTTCAAGGTAAGACCACAAGATTGTCATATGAATGGATAAAAATGATATCTTTTCTGCAAAGAAAGGTGAGTTAAAACTTTGAGGGAAAACCAGAATACTCCGCAGAATATCCATGGCTATTGCTATGAACCAGGATATCAGTTTTCCAAGATTATTTTTTTATCTGTCAAAACATAGATGCTTTCTTACAGACAAGTTTATTTGTTAAGGTTTTGTGTAGATGTGATTTCCCAGATGACACTTAGTACTGCCTTTTGTACTATACAGACAGAAGAGTTGAGCCTTGTCTGAATGGAAAAGAATGGTTGGAAAAGGTAACAGTGCCTGTTTTTCAAGACTGGAAATTACTTTTAAAACAGCAAATACATTTTTTGTTGAAAAATGCGGTTTCTGAAAAGTCTAATGAGACTTAACATTTCTTTCAGCACAGTAATAGGTATTTTTAGACAAGGTGACACAGTTTAATTCAAAATATGTGATAAGTAGTTAACATAAAAAAGTCAAATTTTGATTTCTGGTCTTTGCATAATGTTTGGGATTAGCTCAGTATACTTCACTCATGAATTTCTGAATAGCTCAGAGTCCAATTATCAACCTTAACTAAGCAGAACAACTACTTTAGTGACTTTCTACATGGCAATTTATGTTAATTTATAGATACACATGCTGTAAGGCTAAACTTTTACTCAGGAGGTATTGAAACTCATAATGATGCCTGCAGTCCAGGCTGGGAGCTTTTCAATCTCAAGAAGAAAGTAACAGATTGATATTTTAGAACTGGAGGGGAAATAAGCTTGTTTTTATAAACAAATTAACTCATCCATGACTTCATGCCATTAAAATCTCCCATTATTTAGAATTATAGGTTATGTTTCCATCTCCCTTAGAGAAGGGAAATATTATGTGTGGCAAAGCTTTACAGCCCTTTCTGTTTAGCTACTACTGTGAGTAAACAGATGAAATAAATGCATGGTGGCAGGAGTTTCAGGGCTTCTTTCCCTCCTTAATTTCCTGTTAGTGGATTAGATTAACTTGTTGGGTCTACATTTATGACACCTGTATCAGCAAAGAAGCTGCCTCCCTGAGTCAAGGGGCAAGGCTGAATGGTTGCTGCTGGTTGGACTATTGGATGGCAAGGAGGGATGATGGTTGCTGTTTACTTAGGAATCTAGTTCTCCATGGAAGCAAACAAGCTGAGGGAAATACAACTACCTTTATTTCACAAGTGTGGCACCTCAGGAAAGCAAACTGTCTTTTATTGTTTGGGAGGACAGCACATCAATCATCTTTTGTTTTACCTGTCAGTGCTAAAATGGTCTTTCAGCACTGCACATTTTGAAATCTAAAAGCAGTATAAAAATATCAACTAAGAATCAGAAATCCAGAGAAAAGATACTTGGAAAGGAAATCTTTTTAGTAGCAGGGAGGTCACTCTTTCTGTGCATCACTTTATTACTCAGTAACAAAAATCCCTCCAAAATGTATGTTTTATTTTTAATCCAGAGGTAATGCAGTAGTGCTAAAGAATAGATGTACTTGGGTATTTAGTGTTTCTTTTACCCAGGGGTATGAGATATCTCCTTTTCTCATGTTATCTTTCCCTGCCACAAGTACTGCGTCTCATGGACTGTTGGGAAGGGATGAGAGTTGAGACCTCTTTTTAGTGCAGGGAAAGGAGAGAACAAGGTAGGACTGGATGGGAGAGAGATGTTCATTTGTGGCAGAAGCTGTGCCAGTTGTATTGGTTGCTGTTCTGGGATGGCCAATCTCTGCCTCCTCTGGCACTCTGACAGTCCTTGATGTTTGCCTCTTTCCCCTGCTGTCACTGCCCTGCTCCCTGCCATCTGGCATCATTTCAGATTTGCTCCCTGCTTCCAGAGTGACAAAAAAAGTAGATTTTCACAAGGCTAATTTCTTGGAAAAAATCCTGACAAAAAGTAGTTGCTAAATTCTTTATTTAACTGAGCCAAGTCTCTGTAATGACATCAATAGAGTTTTTCTTCAATCAAATAAAAAATCTGTCTTTGGCCAAAGGTTCTCTGTAACAAAGCTAAACCTGGGAGAGACACTTGGATCCTCTTCCATGGATTTTCTAGTTGTCTCACCTTACGCAATTGATTACACTTTACTGCACAGATGTATGTGAACATTTGTGTTCAAACTAAATAAACTTTTGTGTTGGTTTTGCACAGCCTGGTTTTTGGTAGTGGGGGGGGCCATGGAGCCTCTGTGAAAAGCTGCTAGAAGCTTCCACTATGTCCAGCAGAGCCAGTCCTTGATGGCTCTGAAGATGGACATGCCGCTGGCCAAGGCTGGGTCAATTAGAGTGGATGGTAACGCCTCTGTGATGACATATTTAAGAAGAAAATCAAAACAAGGTGGAGCACAGTTTTTTCCTAGCCAGAGGAAGAGGTGAGAACATGTGAGGGAAACAACATGGAGACACCAATGTCAGTGAAGAAGGAGGGGGGGGAAGTGCTCTAGGCACCGACGCTGAGATTCGTCTGCAGGCCGTGGTGATGACCATGGTGAAGCAGCTGTCCCCCTACAGCCCATGGGGATCCACGGGGGATGCAGAGATCCACCCACAGCCTGTGGGGGAGGTGCCCACGCTGGAGTGGGTGGATGCCTGGAGGAGGCTGTGATCCAGCGGAAGACCCAGCGGAGAGAGGGTGGCACCTGCTTCCAGGCTGGAGCAGCCTGTTCCCGTAGAAGAGTGACCCACACCAAAGCAGTTCTGGGAGGACTGTTTGCCCGTGTGAGGGACTCATGTTGCAGCAGTTTGGGAGGACTGCTGCTTGTGAGACTGAAACCATGCTGGAGAAGTTCACAGAGAACTGTCTTGTGTGGGAAGGGACCCCATGGCTTAGCAGGGGAAGGATTTCTCTCCCTGAGCAGTGGAAGAACTCGGGTATGAACTGAGCAAAACTCCCACGGCCTGTCTCCCTGAGCTGTCAATGGGAAGGAGGGAGTAGTTGGGGTAAAAAGGTGTTTTTAAGGGCTTATTTTGCTTCTCATTATCCTCCTCTGATACTGTTAGTAATAAATTCACTTTGTGTACCTTTAAGTTGAGGTTGTTTTGCTCTTGGAGTGTTTTCTCCCAGTCCTCATCTCAACTCATGAAGCCTTCATTAAATTTTTCTCTCCTCTGCCCAGCTGTGGCAGGGGAGGGTGAGTGAGCGACTTTCACGGGTGCCTGGTGTTTGGCCAATGGCAAACCATGACAATGTTTTACTCTCTTACCAACAGCACAAATAGCATCATGTTTCATTAAATTGAGTGCACACAATGTGAAGCACTCCTAGTGCTCTAGGATAAAGTTTTTATGCTCTAAATTGTGTCTTAATTATCAGTGATGCCACCGCAAAAGAAGTGAAATTATTTTGCATGAGCAGAATCTGCATGTGCAGAATCAGTTGGTAAGACAAGAAGAAATGACTGAAGATGATACAGGCTTTTATTAAACCCCAATGCATCAGAAGAGAAGGTGTAGGGGAGATCTTATTGGTATTGAAATACCTAACAGGGTGGTGTAGAGAGGGTGGGTCAAGTTTTCTCAGAAGTCACAGTAGAAGACAAGAGGCAATGGACACAAGCTGAATTGGGTCTGGCTGGGATGGAGTTAGATTTCCCCACAGCAGCTCTTGTCCTGTTGGGCTTTGTACTTCTAGCTAGAACAATGTTGGTAACACACCAGTGCTTTGGCTACTGCTGAGTAGCACTTACACAGAATCAAGGCTATCTCTGCAGCCCTCCTGCCCCTGCCCCCAAAAGGCCAGGAGGCTAGGATAGGGAAGACCTTGGGAAGGGACATAGCGAGGAGAGCTGACATTAACTTACCAAAAGGCTATTCCATACCATGCAGCAATAAAAGCCAAGAAAAAGGAGGAGGAAGGAGTTATTAACAAGTTTGTCTTCTGAAGGTGGTGACTGAACACTGACTGCTGATGGCAAGAAGAGAAAAAGTTCTTTTTTTCCCCTTTGCTTCTGCAAGTGGCCCTTCTTGTCTTTATTAAATTGTCTATATCTCTCTCAACTGGAAACCTCCTGCAGTGCCTTGAGAGCGTAATGATGTATGATTGTCCACATTGCTTTGAGAGTTTTTCATTTATTTCGTGTTTATTTATTTAGAAAGTTTCCTTAATTTATGAGGTGCTTGTGTGTGGAAAACATCTAAATCTTTGTAAATATGTGTTGTGTTAACTTGGCTGTATGTTTAGATAGAGAAGAAAACAACTGGTTTGGTATTTTTGTCTTTGACAAATCTATGCCCCAGTCATGACTATTTTCTAGGTGTTAATAAAATGTTTAATAACTTCGGTCATCACTGTTTCATTTTCTGAAAATAGACCAATTAGAGTTTCTTTGTACATCTCTGTCTTTTCTGATCCAGTAGAAGATAAGGTAAATATTATGTATTATTTTTTAGCCTTGTCCTCTGGTTTGTGCTTCAAGATAGCTATGAATTTTCTGGAAAGAAAAGGGGAATAAATTGCACAGTATTTATATACTTTAAAATGTTCCCAAAGATCCACTGGATTTCTCTGGAGCATCCTTAAAAAACCAGGCCAAACAATTTTGAAACAATGTTCCAAATCTCACTTAAATTGAATTCTCTCTGGTTGAAAAAAAGCTGAAAAGTGGTTGAAAAAAACAAATAAAAAAGAAAACATCAGCTTTTAGTGTATCTTCTGCTTCTTGTTATTTTTTGTTCCTATTTAAACAGCAGATTTTCATTTTCTTCTGCTGTTTCCTTCTAAATTATTTGTAAAATATTTTCTTTTTCCTTTATATCCCTTGGCAGTTAGAACTGGTCTTGTGTTTGCCTTGCTTATTTTATTCAGTGTTTGTGCTGGCTCTTTAAACTCACGCTTATTTATATCATTATTCTTAATTTTCCTGTTTATGATAGTTTAGATTATTTGTCATAATTCTTGTAGTCCTACTATTCTCTTACTGCTTCTTACTTCTCCTGCATGTTGGGATAGCTTCCCTTTTAGTACTATGTTTTCCAGTAACCATCAATTCTTGTTATTTTTTGACTCTTAGGAAAAGAGGCAAAGGATTTCCTCCAGGAATTCTAACTGCCACTTACCTTAATATACTGAGGTTTGGCTTTTTTGAAGTCCGTTATTCTTGACTCATGCATAAGCTTTGGAATAGTCCTTTGCATAGGAATAATATAATTCTGAGATTGTGGTATTATTATTGTTACGACTTTTTGACAACCTAGCAATTGTTAATTTTTTTTCCTGAAGAAAGCATACTACTGCAAAGAAATATTACCATTAAAGGCATTCCTGAAAAAAAATGAGAGGTCATAAAATAACATATTGTGGGTCTAATGATTATTTTCATTCTTCCTATGACTATTTTAGTGAAATAATAAGTGCTGATAAATTCAGGAACATTTTCATTGTACATCATTTTATCATTAAAGAAAAGTGTCATTGCAGATATATATTGCTTTCATTTATGCTTCCCATCTATCCCTAGGCATAGGGTAGCTACTTTGAAGTTTTATCCAAAGTAATTTTTCAAAGAATATTTGCAAATACTGGTTATGAAATGAGTGGCCAAAGACAGAAAGTGTGGCCCTGGTTTATACTGACTCCTGCTGGGATGTAGGAAGCTGTTAGCAGCACTGAAAAGAAATATACCAATTGTGCAAGGTGAAGAGAGTCCCTTGACAGGTGAATCATCTTGTCTATCACTGAAGAAAAGATGCCTAATAATTGTCTTTAGATGAACGTTAGTGTTTTATATCATTATGTAACTATACAAAATCCAAAGTGAATAGTTCAGATTGAAATGGGGCTATTTCAATAAGTTATAAAACAAGTTGGTTTTGGTTTTTTTATGTATATAAATAGAAACTTGAATACAACACTCTCAGGCACATGTTGGGATTCTTGTGATCCTTGTGAGTGCCTTCTAACTCCGGATATTCTATGACTAACTCTGGTGATGTAAAGGATAAAGCTGATAATTTAAGGATATAAAGTAGCACTTTTTAGCATCTCCATCCATTACTCTCTGTTGCAGATAAAATCTTCAGCCATTTTGAAGCCACTACTAACTGAAAATAGAGGGTTTATTTCCGGCATCAAACATTCTATTTTCAACTCTTATTGCTACAAAAACTGGAAAGAGCTATTAAATACTATTTAGTCCACTTTTTATTAATGTTTAGCTAAATTGTGAAAGTTATTCCCAAGAACATCTCTGGAGATGAGATTCATTCTATGATTTTGTGATTCTCATAATAAATTTAACCGGAGATATAATCCTAGTGCTTCAGATTTAGCCTGGTATTTAAATATAGAAAGTTAAATTGTCGCTGTTGTACTGGGGACGGTGAGAAAACCACATAGATTCGGTCCAGGAAGAAATGGAATTATTTATTAATTTACAAACTCGTTTATATATCTTAGTGGCATAAGGTTATTGGCTCTTTGACCATCCACCTCTCAGAATGATTGGCTAAACCCTACACCCCCCATTTCATATTTCTCCAGCCAGTATCATAACAATACTGCATAACATCTTGCACCTGCAAGATAAAGGAATTAATTTACAAAAACCTCTAACTGTTTTTCGGCCAGCATCCGTGAGAAAGCCAGTACTTTCACACGGAGGCTGACAGAAAGCTGGAAAATCTCCCCGCGACCAAGTTTCCAGCATCCACATTAAATGATCTTTTAACAGGGACAGAAGACCTTGGTTTTTTGTTTTGTTTCATATTTTTTCATAAATAGAATTTCTTGTACATTTCTCTTTAATATTGATTGCTGTGCAGAGGGTAGTATTATAGAAAGACTACATGTGAGAGGAGTCTGTTCTTGATTCACAAGGAATTGGAAACTTTGGGAGTTTTTAAGGCATGTGATTTGTCTAAAGCAATCTTTAGTACCCCTAAAATCCATACAATTACATGGTGTAAGTCTACTGAACTGAATAGGAAGTTTTTTTGCTGTGTTTAAAATTAGGCCAAATGACACAACCAGAGTTTGTTATTAGAAAATTATTCTTGCATAGCCTTACGTCCCTTTATTTGAACAATGTTTTTATTTGACTGCTTATTAGCACCTGCTGTGCTGCATTTACATGGTGCTTTTTGATCAGTAGGTAAGCACTGAACATGCGCATTGCAATGAGAGAATAGAGGAAATCTGGTGATCCTATGGATAAAGCAGGTGAGTTGGCCCTTTAGAGATGAGGAGATTCACTGTCATAGAATGTAATGTAACTTCAGAAACTTTAAGTTTTATTCACAAAGTGCAATTATTATCTTTTTATAAGTGCAGTTAATCTATTTTCATGAAAACTGCTGTCCACAAGCAATGAGAGAAGAGAGCTTTGTGAAACTGTATATATAATCTCAGTATAAAACTACAGAAGGGTCTCTTTTTCCTACTAGATAATTAAAGTTATCATACTGTCTAAAAATATTTCTGAATAGTCATCATTTTCTTAGTAATATGGAGAGACTTTTACCTAAATAATTTTTTTTTAAGTATTTTTAGGAAAAGCTTTACATTTCTATGTGGAGCTATAGTGTTTGGATCTGGAGTTCTGATTTGTCTTGCATAAAGGCTTTGCAGAATTATTCCTTAGGAATGAAGGAACCAAAAAGTCTTTGTAAAGATGTCTATATTGTCACTAGTGTGAATAGTAGGGAAAATAGATCAGATTTCCAGAAACTTTTGAGTATCTAAAAACATGTCAGGGTTTTTTTTTGGATGTGTCCCTAAAGAGAGTATATACATTTTTCCATGCCATTTAAACTAAACAATGTGCTCTGTTCACTCTGCTTCACCTTACAGTTTTCTTTTTTAGGCAAAAACATTGCCTTTTGTGCAAAATTTTATTCCTTTGTTTGTTTCATTCTTCTTCAATATCTTCTTTAAAATGTACTTGCTACAATAAATAATGCTAAATCACGTTTCTATTTACAAGGGCAGGCTCCTTTTAAAAATAAAAGAATACTATGCAATTTTGTTCCACTAAAGGAACTCATTTTAAATGTTGATTTTCCTTTGTAATTTTTTAAACACTACTGATCAATGCCAACCTTAACAGAAATTATAACTGGGAAAAAAAATCAGGAAAAAAAAATTACTAACATGAAAATTCAGTTTTTCATGGAAAGACTAAGCCATGTAAAAAATATTCCAAATAACCCATTGATGCTTGCAATCATTATTTGCATCATTGCTGCTTTTTGAAATAATAATTATTTAGAAGGCAACCTGACCTGGTTTCATCTGGGATAGAGTTAATTTTATTCCAAGTAGCTGGTACAGTTCTGTGTTTTGGACTTAGTATGAGAATAATGTTCATAAAACACTGATGGTTTTGGTTTTTCCTGAGTAGTAGTTCTGAGTTAAATCACTTTTGGCTTTGACACCATGTTTTCCTTTACCAGTATCTGACAACCCCTTAAGTTGTTCAGCCAGTGGAAGACACAAAGTTAACAACAAGTTTAGTCAGCATAGCTCAAAAAAACCAGACCTGCTGTGGTAGCGCACAGTAAGTACATATTTCACTTGATTTCTGGAGTGTTGCTCTTGAAACTCAGAGCATAATCTAGTATTACTACTTTTACTCATTGTCTGTTTTTATTCACTAAATGAGAATGCTTGATCAAGTGCCATATGCATTTTTGATGAAATTTATAAAACACTTTAATTTGAAAGGATACTGGATTACCAGATGTAGAACCCCTTCTTTGTTTGTTTTTTTCCCCCAGGAGGTCATGAATTAATAGCGTAGTTGAGCAAGGAAGTGAAGTATGTGAAGAGTAGTTTATCGTTTTAAGTGAGACTAAAACTCGGATTAGCAAATACAGAATTTCTGTCTTGTGGAAAATTCTGGCATTTTCAGGATGAAAGTATCTATTTTTAAACATAATTATATAATTGCAGAGTTGCACATTTCATACTGTTGCTATGAGCTCATTTTCAGCTCCCATTTATCATTATTATTTATGTAGTTGTGCCTGCTACTCCTACATGATTCTGTAGTCCAAGCAACGTTATCAAAGATGACTTGGGCACACAGCATACATGCTGTTTGAAGAGGAGTCTACTGTTAGAGATGCAGGAATAATTTTAGAATCCTAAGAATAGAACAAACCACTCTGCAAAGACCACATACTCGGCATATCAAGCTGTGCAATCAAAACAGGATTCTTTTGATTTGTGTCCTCAGATTTGGAAGAGAAGAAAAGGCAATGTCAGGCAAGAATTGGATGATTATAAACAATATTAAAAAAAGCAGCCTACTTTATGCAGATTTGGTGTTATGTTGTAATCACAATGACATTGGATCATTTTAAGGAAGGCTCAGGTATGGTTATGTTTAGATGAAGTGTCTTCCACACAGGTAGTTCTGATGAATAAAATTAAAGAACAAACACAAAACTATAGAAACCTTACTCTTTCTCAAATTAACCTCTTTTGGTAATAATTGGCTAGAGGAATTCAAAGAAAAGTTGTGGAATAAATTCAGTGCTTACAGCTGGACTGTGACAAGAGAGGAAGCACATGTTCTCTAGGTCCCAGCTTCTTCTCTTTTTTTGCCACTTGGAAGGAACAATATTGGTGGGTTCAGTATTCTTAGGGTAAAAATACCTTATAGTATTGCCTGTTGCCTGCATGTTAATCCAGCAAATGAAATGGAAGTTGTACCTGTCAGTGTTAGTTTGATTGCCATGTCCTTTGCCTGTTTCTCAAGGCTGTGATGCTTTCTTCTTGAGCCAGCTATTTATTACTTGCTTAGTTGCAAGAATGTGGTTGTCTAGTAAAGAAGAGCCCTGTTATATGGTGAGAAAAATGAGCAGAGATGGTCAGATGAATAGATATTGACTGTGGACATTCTTAAGGACAAAGCAAACAGCTCATTCAGTCTGTTTGGTGGGTTTGTTTTTCTTCCTCTGGAGTGCAACTTACCTGCCTCTTAAGGTAAACAGGGGGACAAATGTTAGGAATGTCAGTGAAGTTATGAATGCCTTTGAGGTGAAATTATCACTGCCTCAAATAAGTGATAGCGATTTTGTTGTTGTTGTTGTTGCTTCTGTTTTCTCCCTCCTGTGTCTTGTTCCAGCTCTGCCTCTTTAACGTCAAGGAAATTTTCTTTCTTTGTGCCCTCCTTTTTCCTTCATGTCAGTGTTATTCTTTTGTTTCCTCTCTCCCTGATTTTGATGTCATTGCCAGCCCTCCTTGTATCACTTATATCCAAAGATCACAGAGGTCAGTAATGTTAGATCTCTATATATGTAAGTTTGTTCTGTGGAAGCTTTGAGGTTTTTCAAAATGCTTTTCCTTTCTATCCAGTAAAGTGAAGAAAAAAAGAAAAGAGAAGGTGAAGAACAATGTTCATCACCTTTTCCCACTCCCAGAATATCCAGTAGCTTTTTTATCAGGGCTCTTGCTTCTGACATCAGGGACCCATGTTACAGCTATAAACCTCTAGGTTGTTTCAAATTGCTGTTCTACCTAATCCATAACAGGGAGTTTGCATTATTGCATCTCTTTGTGCTCTGGATTTACACCTTAAATAAACAGTTGTTCTGTAATGAATATGTTTTTGCCTCTCAGTGGAGCTGTACTGTTTTGTAAAAGGTAATCATTCACTGAATGAAATAAAAGAAAAATATGTAGGTCAGAGTCTGGATTTAGACATGTAAAGTCTATTTAAGTTCTTACTCTCAGTCTATGAATGTCCTTTCTGGAGGGGGCTATCTTAGGATGTGTCTCACACATATTTGGCTACAGACATGGTTAGCATGGAGAAGACATCACCATCAGCTCTGTGTTGTGAATTTTTCCAGCGTGGGACAGAGATAAGTTCGCCTGTTTTTTCCCCTTGCCTATTTGAACCAGAACTCATGTACACCCCAATATGTGATTTTAAGAACAACCTGTCCTTCTGAAACTAGGTCATATATTCGTTAGAAGTATTTCTGTGTGAACAAAGGAATATTTTCTAACAAAAGATTTTTTCAGAAAAGTTCATCACCTGTATCCCTGACACATGGAATACTTTCTGTTTTCTTTTTTATTAGATGACAAATTAATGTTGAAATTTCTTTTAGTTTGGGATCTTATTTCTTTGGCCTAATTTTTTTTTTTAATTACCTGGAGTTCATAGGATACCTGATAAATTATGGGCTGAAACAGAAACAACTTCCTCAGAATTCTAAATGGTCCCTTTGGATTCTGGCCTGCTCTTCCACATGTCATGCCTGGAATATGTGAAAGTTGAGTAAACTCAACACAAGTTTTTGAACCACACAAAAATTAACTGTTGCTAAGCTGAAAAATTTCAATTTTGAACGGGCATCAGTAATGGCAGTAATGCTGCCAGGATAGAGAGTGAAGATTGGCAGTGAAGTTGTAATCTGTTTTAGTTCTTCATAATTGGATGGATTAATGTATTCTTTAATCCATTAAATCTGATGGCCAGTAAAAGGACCAGAGGGAATGGCATGAAGCTTTGTCAGGGGAGGTATCAGTTCGATATCAGGGAAAAAAATTTTAGTCAGATGGTGGTCAAGCACTGTAACAGGCTCCCCAGGGTGCTTGTCAGAGCACCAAGCCTTACAGTGCTCAAGAAGTGTTTGGACAACATGGGTTGTGCAAAGCTATGAGTTGGCCTCAATGATCCTTAATGGGTTCTTTCCAACTCAGGATAATCTATGATTCAGTTAAGTCCTTTGTCAGGTTTCTCCTTCTCTGTTCTTCATAAAGGGAACAAAAGCATAAAGATATATAGCTCTAAAAAGCATGTTGTAAAACCTCCACATATTTTGTAAATATCTTTAGTCACATCTCTTATTACATTACTGGGAAAGGAGGTACTCCCTAGTGGATAAAGGCTAGTATAACATATGTTATGAGGCTAACCTGGGTACCTCTATCTGCTGCAGTTGCAGCAGCAGATGGCAGTCTTTATTCAGTTTAGAATGCCTAGACTAATTATTTTGATTGCAGAGGAGCAGTAAACACTCTCATCTATTAAGGAAACTTATATGCAAATAGTAATATAGTAAATCTTTTGTAAGCATGTCATTTCTGCATTAACAGCTATGTAATAAAGCAGAAACTATGTTTTGCATTATTAAAGCATCAAACAAATCAGATTATGCAGCACTAATGCTTCATTGAGCATCACTGAGCTAAGCTGTCTTGTGTTTTGTACAATGTTTATATTTTTTTGTTAACAGAAAGATATTTAGAGGGTAAAAGTTTACAGTCCAATAAAAATGAATAACTGGTTCTTCTCCCAGTTTAGATGTACTGAAAACTTCTGATGGTGTCATAGGAGATACCCTTCTTAAACTGAAGGTAAATGATTTCAAACAGCTCGAGGTGTTTATTCTGTATACTTCAGATACATCTACAAGTGGCAGACCTAACTCATTCCTAAAAGCTGGATCAACAGCTGGGAGTGTCCCCTGGATTCTTTTCCACTCTTTCTTTTCTTGGAGATAATGATAGGCACTCATCAAACATAAATTATTTTCTGTCCACTTTCATTCTGTCCTCTAAATTTTTGAACAATGCTAATCATGATTCTTATTCAAGTGGTTTTTTGTCACTGATGTAGATACTGCATTCATGCTAAGAGGAGCAGGAGTCTTTCACTGGGTAAGGTCTTTTGCCTTCTTAGATTGTAATTCTCTGGTGTGTTGTCCATAGTTCTGTAATGTGATGAGTAAGAGCTTCCTATATTTGCTTCCTTTTCATAAACATAAACTACGGTAGGTTAGGTCAAGAATGAATAGATACATGATCCACAACTTGCTCAAAGTACTTCTGTCTTTCCTTGCTCCTCAAAGAAAAAATTTCTTTTTCTTTAATCAGACAGTTTCTAATTGTCATGAATAATTATGCATGTTTTTAAGTGTTGAAGTCACTGAGGCTCACTGAAGTCACTGAAGTTTTAAAAATGTGGTCTTTCCCTGAATAATCACAGAAGTAATTTAACTTTCTTTTGTGAAATAGAATATGCTATCTTCTGTAATTTTTTGGGGGGTGAAAATTTAATTATATCTCTGTTGTCACATCTTTGTCTGGTTTGGCATTTGATTTTGGTGTTTTTCTTGGTTGGCTTCGTTTTGGTTTTAGATGACAGGTGCAAGGGTGAGCAAAAGCCAGCAAGCGCAGGAGACCCAGAAGGCAGGCTGGGGCCAGGGCAAAGGAGGGAGCAAGTGAGCCAACGAACATCAGCAAACAGCAGTGAGCCCAGCGAGCAGCAGCGAGCCCGTGATGCAGTTAGTTTTTATACCCCCTGGTACCTCGCAAAGTCTACCCGCTGACAGGAGACCACTGGTCCTGTCCAACCTTATTTTGCCGTCCATTGGTGGAGACCTTTCACGACCTGATTGGAGAAGCCGCTCCACAATGTCTCCTACTGACTGCCTCATGTGAGATGTTGCCAGGCAAAATCTCCCCAGAGACGAGGCTTCCCACACTCCTGGCTGCCTCCTGCAAGTGGCACGTGTACACTTCCTCCCCCCACATGCCTCTGATAACCCTGACAACCAGGGCTGAGGCAAACTAAATTGGCTAAATCAAAACTAAAATGGCTCCTCACAACATGTCAGATGACAATATTCAGCTCCAGTGTTATAAGTACTGGGAGAAGTGGGATGTTGTCATGATGTAGTAAAAATGTATCAGATTATATTTTCCAGCTATCTTCAAGGCTGGTAAATCTTATTTGACTTTTGAGTATTTTCTTTGGAAGTTAGTAGCAGTGCTGACGTCATACCCTACCACAGCAAAACGAGATTAAAGGTGAGTGTGTGAAAAGAGTTGAACTTGATGATCCTGATGGGTCCCTTCAACTCAGCATATTCTGTGATTCTATGAAAAACACACAGAAAAGAGTGAAGACCATATTCTGACTGAAACCACCAGGAATGCTTTCATGATTTCACTAAAATATGAAATTTACAGAATGAACAACAATTTCAAGAAGAGGCCTCTTATGACACTGTCTTGGTTTGAAAGACAGGTGTCTGCCAAGGAAGGTGGGAACCTGCCTTGGAATTCAAAATGTGACCCCCTTCCCTCCAAATTATTATAACTTTGAAATTACGGGGCTTTCAGGCAAAGATATGGGAAAAAGAATAACAGTTCCTTACTAAGATACATATATTTATCAAGACAAACAAACAACAATGGCAGCAATAACAAACCAAAACCCAATAGACAGTCTCTTCCCGCTCTTTAAGCCATCTCCCCTTCGGTGCAGTTACGGTCACAGCCGGCAGGGGCGCTGTTGGCTCCCGGCCGGGCAGGGCGGGTGCGGTGATTCCCCCACGGCTGCAAGGGGCTCGGAGACCATGTGGTAATGGCCGCTTGGCCGAGCCAGGAAGTCACAGGTGGCAGCTGGTCACAATTGCTGCACTACCAGTCAGAGGTGGCTCCTACGGGGGCACCCCACATGTTGGTTGCAGACCTCCCCCCAAACAGGTGGGAAACAAAAAAAAAGAATTAAGCAGACTTGCAGTGTAGGAAAACTGCAGCAGACTGGGATCTTGGAGTCCAACACACAGGAGTGGCCGCGGCAATACGCTACAGGCAGAGGGTCTGGCAGGAGCCGATCCCGATGTTTCAGCACCACATGCACTGGTTCTGAGCCCCGAGCGGCCAGGTGGCAGGGAAACAGGCAAACAGCTCCTTTGTCCCCTGACTCTGGAAACAGGACCAAGCAAAACCCAGCCAAGCCTCTGGGGTACTACCCTCACCTTTTTTTCTCGAGTTACCACCCGCAACCCTCCCCCAGCCAGGACTATTTCAATGGAATGTTGTGACACCCAGCTACAACTTTTGTTTCCTAATTGCTCCTATTTTGTCTCTCAGGCAACGTCTTCCCTTCACATTTTCCTTCTTCCAGGTAGCAGATGGGAGAAAAATTCACTGAAAAAGCCAAACCCAGAACAGATACCAAACTGTGCCCTGAAAACCTTCTTATATAGCAAAACTGCGAATTAAATTCAGATATTACACTTGTACTGCTGGGCTGCTAAAAGGCATTCAGTTTTATTGATAAACCACACATGCCGCAAAATTTTGTACATGGTGGAATTAAGAGCCCTTTAGGAGCTTATTTACATCTGATGAATGGTAGTGAAGGGCCATGTGATCTATTACACCCAGTATTTCTTTTTTAGTGTAGCCCTCATAATTCTGAAGGCTCCGTTACAAAGAAATGTTTCTGATTGGACAAAATACCTTGACAGTATCTTCACTGGTCCTATGGATGGTGTACAAAACTTAAATACTTAGGTATCTGACTTTGCTTGTTTACAAAATAGGAAAGAGTTGCTTTTGAACACTTTTACTGTTTGTTGTCTCTTAATGTCTATGATGGACTTCTAAATCCCATGAAAAATTAATATTCAAGCAAGTACTTTTCTAATCTACCCTTTAGTTTCATATGTTGGTTCAAGGCCAATCTGAAGTATCTATTCAAAATACATCACTCAATAAAAATAACATAGTTTACTCTAAGTTTATGATAGCACAAAAACTTCTGAACTCTTATTCTGACCAGTTCAGCACATTAATGTATTTAGCATAAAAGAAAAGCAGTAATTCTGTTGGTTTCACAGAGGTACGTAGGGGTTTTGAGAAAATTGGATGGCACTTATGCTGTTCTAAATTGAATAATTTTGATAGCTGTAAAAGAAAAGCTGATACTGTTTTCTCTGGTGAAACTAGTAGGGATTCTATATGAAAATACAGTACCCCTAATGCTAAATCAGTCCATTAGGTTGGTACCTGTGAAAGAGACAACTACCTATGGTTGTTTATAAGTATGTCTCCAGAATTACTTTTATGGGTAGATGTTTGTTTGAGCAATTCTATAAGAGCTGTACTTTTTGCAGCTGTTTATTTTAAGCAGCATTGACTTTGGGGTAGGAATATATTTCCTGACCTCAGAGTCAACATTCTAAGGGCAGAAGGAAAACACCAGAGTTTTGTACAGGTTGACAGGATTGATTAGCATGGCAGAAGTCTGCATTCAAAAAGGACTTGAATGGGGTTGTGTAAAGTCTCATTCTTGAACTTGCTCAGTCACAGTTTAGCAAGTCATAAACTGAATCAGACAAGTGTGGGAGTATCACAGAGTGACTAGGGAAGAACAAGGAAAAATAGTGCTGGAGTTCACCTTTAATAAAACTTGAAATACCAATGGTGATGAGAGAGAGATATGTTCAATGTGATAACAGAAGGGACCTCATAGGTCATCTCTCTTTTGGAAAATGGAGCAATGTCATTGGCAACAAAGGCCCAGACATTCACCACTTGCAGGGTAGGAAGGTGGTGTATGTGAAAGTGTTAAGTGTCCATGTGTATTCAGGGGGGTGTCTCAGGAGAATATGCAGCATTAAAAAAGCCAGCATATTGTGAAGGCAAGATCTGGATATGGAAAGGGAAATAGAAGGTTTATGTCTTTGAAATGGTGAAACTATTTTGGTTAAGATCTGAGCAGAACTTACTAAGCAGGCGCTGGTAGTCCAGCCTGGAGTGTGTGTGCTCTGAAAGGTTATTCTAGGCAATATCCAGCAGACTTCCATTGGCTGAAACACCTTTGCAGAGAGAATTAATTTGAAGTGAAGAACCATTTGAAGTGAATAAACACATTTCTAAATAGCAAGATCCATTTTTGCATACCCTAATCAAGGCGTTCAGAGGAAAAAAATATGTTCTTGATTTGAGGGCGTAACAGATCCCTAAAGATCCAGCTTCCAAAATCATTTTTACCTTTAAGTAAGATACCTCAGGTTTGAAGACTGACTTGATAATTTCTACAGGATTGTATTTTTCAGGTAATATAAAGCCTAATTATGACCTTCACCCATCTTTCAGGGGAATCCCTGAAAGACAATGAAAATAACTCATTAACACCATGGTAATCAAGAGCAGAATTTGATCTAGAAAGAATAAACTGCCTATCAGAGGTGCAGTCATACTGAGCAGTTAAAAATAGTTTCAAAATCTAAGTCATGTATTGGTAACTGAAAGGGTGTTTTGGACGTTGTCCTCAGTATCAGTCAATATATGTACTTACAAATTATACACTTTTAACCTTTTCCCCATATGTAAGCTGGGACTAGGTCAAAGCGTGCCATTAAGGAAGGACAGAAGGTATAGCTCTCCAGGGCTGAGTATATCCTTTATTTAATTCTCCTAAAACCTGAAAGATTGCATTCTTAGACAGTAATGAGAAGTGAAGGTACAACATTCAGTCATTTTGAATAGGTACTATTTCTTGGTTTATAGCATAATACAGTTTTCATTCAGGCCTGGAGCAGTTGGATATTGTCAAAGCACCAAAATACTGAATTAATATTAATTTAGTACTCAAATTTACTGGCTCAGGCTTAGGTATGTTAGATTCAACCACAAATTAAAATATCTGCCTCTATTTAATATTAAAATTGTATTGCAAATAAGCTACACAGTAACTCATAGAACAATTTTATTTTTTTTATTCAGAGGTTTGCTAACAGGTATGTACATATGTCTTTTAGATTGTGTGATATCAGCTATTGGACTTTCTTCTTACGCACCAGAAATTGTTTTACAATCCCTGAATTTT
This sequence comes from Rhagologus leucostigma, assembly GCA_013397725.1. Classification (NCBI taxonomy): domain Eukaryota; kingdom Metazoa; phylum Chordata; class Aves; order Passeriformes; genus Rhagologus; species Rhagologus leucostigma. Next base: position 39,450 of record VZTD01002608.1, read on the forward strand.
CAGCTAGTGGTGGTTGGATGAAAGTGGATCATCTGGACAATCTTATGGCTGCTTCTGTTTAGGGACTTTGAGTCCTTTAAAGATATATGAAAACACTTGTCATCCAAAATTAGAAATGATGGCAGGTTTGTATACTGAAAACTGATTAGCTATGGATTGTCACCCACTCTTGCAATTAAAGATACTTTATTATAATGCCTTGCCTTGTTGCATGAATTGCTTAAAAACAATGTGAGGGGTTATTTTATATTGTAACTGTTAGTGTGTTGTTCTTGACCATTAAACTTTGTGTTGTTGTTCTCGAAAAATTCACTTCTAAAAAGAGAAAAGCATGTGTTGAATTATTCAATGTATCGTAAGAGAGTCATTATCATCCCTCATTGTTTTAACTCCTGTCTAAATTTACATGCCCAAATACACTTCTTCAGAATTTATTATAGCATATTAGGAAATTTGCTCCCATTCAGCTTTTGAAATCCCAATTCAACACATCATTTAAGCACATACTTAAATGCAACCCTCTTCAGGAAAGCTAAATTTTGCTAAAGCACATGCTTAAGTTCACTTCTGGAAATGAATTGGCAGCTGGAACAGAGTCTAAGGATTTAAGCCAAACCAAGCTGAAGTCAATAGAACAAATGTCATTGATTTCAGTTGTCTTTGTGTTAGGTCCCAAATACATTTTACTTGTGTGATCGTATGAGCCCTCTTTCTAATAATAGGCAGCTTCTTGGAATCATGAAGTTTGTAAGAATTGAGTGCATTTATCTTCTCAAAAGAACTTGGCTGGAACAACATACTGTAATAATATTTCTACCAGGAGTTTTAGGGTTGTTTTTGTCAGATAAACTCTGGGGTTTACATACTGTTCCATAATCCCTCAGCCTGTGGCATAGCTCCAGTTAAACTGTTAATATTGTTAAACTTGATGTGTACAGGTTTACATGTGCAGGAAGTTTGAAAAAAACCCCAACAAAATCCATGAAAATATTTTCTAAAAAAGCAAGATTTTCTTTATCTGATTAAAGTTCCCAGTGGGAAAACTTATAGAAGGGAAATTTCCAGGAAGTTACTTCTCAGGAATCATATCCCACTAAGGCAGCCCCAGAACTAAAAAAGCTTTGAAACAGGAAGAGCTCAAAAGAGAGGCGTCAACTCCAGCTCTTCCTGTCCTGGCTCTTCTCCAGCCGTTAGTGGTGTTTCACAAAACCAGTCTGTTTTGGAAACTGGACACAGGGCTGGGTGTGGACCTTTGGTTGCATGCACAATAGCTATTCTTGTGTTCCCAAGTCACACCAAGAATTAATGTCCTTAAAGCTCTTCCTGTTAAAATATTGCCATGCTTTGAAATACAAAGTTGTAACAACACTGTCTTCTCAATAATTAAATTAAAAACTGTCAGAAGACCTTATAAAATTTTCCTTTGAGACAAGTTAAGACTCAGATAAAATAACAGGCTCTTTGATAACTTAATATAGAGCAGATGGTTTTTGACAAAGCTGGATTTCAAACAGAGCAGCAATATCTGATGTTTTATACTAAGTTAAACCTAGAGGTTAAGAAAAGCAATGCAAAGGATCATCTTGACTCTTTACCTCCAGTGGTAATAAGCTGACACTGAAAGAGATTATTTTGAAAGCCTTTTTGTTTTATTTTGATTGTTCTTAGAATGGATTCTGAGCTGGAGAGATTTGATTTTCCAAATGTAATGATTTCTTTAACACTGCCTCAGGTGGTATAGCTTATAGGAAAGGCTGTGAAAGCCTACATGAAAGTGGTTTCCCTGTGAAATTGTGCCTTTCCCTCAAATCTAAACACTGATGAAGTGCTGTTTCTGACAAATTTTTAGCAGCAAAAATTCAAAGCACTTAGACCTACACTGTTAATTTCAACCTTAGTGCTTTAATTTTGAATGCAGACATTATTTCATATATTTTTTGCTTTATAGAACATGATCTATTTCATTAAAATTGTAGTTATATTCCTAAGTGCCCTCTTTTATTTCTGTTCAGAAATTCTGAACTTTTCTTCAGCTTGGTCTCATAGCAAATTTCAAAATGTCAGAATTTCTAAAGGAAGGAGTGCTATTTTATGATCTGTCTTAATGGTCTTTTTTTTCTCAATGGATTACTTATGAAACAACCCATTATACATGAAGTAAAACTCCATGCCATCTTACTGTAGTTAGCAGCATTGTGAGAGATGTTTTCTTCTCAGTAGAGTTACACCCTTAACAACATGAGCTTCTTTGATTCACAGAATCACAGACTATTCTGAATTGGAAGGCACCCACAAGAATCATCAACTCCTGGCCCTGCACAGAACAGCCCCCACAAAATCCCATCGTGTGTCTGAGAGCATTGTCCAAATGCTCCTTGAGCTCTGTCAGGCTTGGTACTGTGACCACTTCCCTGGGGAGCCTGTTCCACTGCCCAGCCACCCTCTGGGTGAAGAACCTTTTCTTGATATCCAACCTAATCCTCCCCTGACACAGCTTCAGGCCATTCCCTTGGGCCCTGTCACTGGTGACCACAGAGAAGAGATCAGTGCCTGCCTCTCCTCTTCCCTTTGTGAGGAAATTGTAACTGCAATGAGGTCTCCCCTCAGTCTCCTCTGCTCCAGGCTGAACAGACCAAGTGATCTCAGCTGCTCCTCATATGGCCCCTCATGTCTCTTCAACATCTTCATTGCTCTACTTTGGACACTCTCTAATAACTTTATGTCTTTCTTTTATATTGCGGTGCCCAAAACTGCCCCCAGCACTCGAGGTGAGGCTGCCCCAGTGCAGAGCAGAGAGGGACAATCCCCTCCCTTGCCCGGCTGGCAGTGCTGTGCCTGATGCACGCCAGGACATGGATGTCCCTCCTGGCTGCCAGGGCACTGCTGACTCATGTTTAAATGGCCATGGACCAGGTCCCTTTCTGTAGCACTGTTCTCCAGCATCTCATTCCCCAGTCTATGGAAGAATCAGGATTGCCCTGTCTCAGGTGCAGAATCAGGCACTTTCCCTTGTTGGAGCTTCACATGGCTGGTGATTGCCCAGCCCTCTAATTTGTCGAGGTCTCTCTGCCCTTGAGGGAGTCAAGATATGTTCATACATTAAATACAGAAAGGTAGAACCTGTTCTTCTAGTGCTTAATGAGCCAAATATTTAATCCAGAAATTCCTCCTTCAACTCCAGTCTTATAAATATGAATGTCTGTAGACATTTGTCAAAGGTACATCAAATCAATGAAAATTATATTAAAATTATGTTATTATTAAAAATAATATATTTTATTTGCATTATTATACTGTTCTTATCTCAACGGATTTTACTTTTGTTTTTCTGATTTTCCTCCACATTCCACTGGGGGAAAGGGCAAGCGAGCAGCTGTGCAGTGCGGAGTTGCCAGTTTAGGTTAAAACATGACAAAATTGCATAGCATGTCTCTGCATACCTCTTTTCTTTGAAATTTAGGAGAAGGGAATGCTGATGTGTTTTCTGTGAAGACATGGAGTAAGGTAATTCAGTTAAGGAAAACTATGCTGCACCTTGTTCTATAAGGGCACTCTCTGAAAACATAATTTCAAATGAACAAACTAGCTCAGTTTAGTTCAAACTAGGTCACTTGAATTTGAATGTGTAAAACAAGTCTTTGACTTGCATCCACCCATTGCTTTGTTAAGCCCAATAGTCCATGTTAGATTAAGAATGTTTTAAGAGTGTTTTTTTGTTTTGGTGGGAAAACTTCTGGGAATTAAGATTACGTTCTTTTCTAAATTGTTTATTCTTACAAATACACATTTTGCAAATAGCCATGCCTGGTTAAGGGGTTTGAATCATTCTAGCTTAAATTTTCGTGTTCTACTTTTATGAATAGTTTTCTTTTTCTTTGAAGAAATATCACCGTGTGGGTGTTGATGGAGAAACTGCTGCTTGTTCCAAGGGGAACCTTTAGCTAAGGAACCCCTGGCGGTGCTTCTTGGCACCTCCCAAATCAGCTCTCTCACCCGTGCAATAGAAACACGCAGCCACGCCCACACTGAGCCAGCTAGCTCCGGCGACACTAGAAGTAAATGAGTAAGAGATGGCCCCCGCCGGAGCACCGGAGTTTATTGTTGCCTTGATGCCGTCCCAGACGAGAAGGCCGGATTTCTGCTCCATATACACCCATAAAGGGGTACAGGAGGGAGGCAGGGTAATACAAGAACCAATGAGGATAAGGAGGAGGCGGAGTGGGGGCTGGACTACATCCCCTTCAGGGATACAAGGGGGTCTGGCTGCTGGCCAGTCAGACAGACTGAAGCTCCATAGGGTCACAAGATCAATGGGGGAGGCCTTTCTCACTGAGGATAGGGGGAGTCTTACACTTTGGAGCCTGTCCACCAGCGGGCTCCCTCTGTACCTGGGCTCGTTGGCCCCCCGGCCACAACAGCTGTTGGTTCAGCCGATGCAACAAAGAAAAATCTCTGAAAAGGAATAAAATGTAAGTTATGGATTGGTATTTCTCTAATTACTGGATGTGCTATAAAGCTGCACTATAAACATACTGAAGTCTAACAGATCTAGTTGATGAGTTACTACAGACAGAGGCAGAAAAAATCTGGTGCAAATCAGACAAGATACTGAAATTTTGATTTTTTTTTAGTTTCCCACACACACCTCTTGAGCGTTTTCTCTGTTCTTCACCATTTATCTGTTGACTAGTGAGTTTATATATTGTGTTTATCTTAGCTTGAACATGGTGATTAAAAAAGCTTGTTTGAATTTGAGAGGTTTCTATTGATTTCCAAGATGTGGATTTATTTTATCTGCTTTTAGCCAACCAAATTTTAATATGTGTACTTGTCCAGGATGTCTCTCAATAATTATTGGATGATGCAGAAAATTCAAAAGGGTGGCTTTTTAAGATGTTCTCTGAACTCATGAGGACTATGAAAGTAATTATTTCAGTTGTTAATATCATATTTATGTACAGGAAGTCATACATACCAATAATTCAGTGTATCAACGGATCTTTAATTTACAGTTAAAGTGAATTTCCCATTTTCCCTAATCTTGTAGCAATTACAGAGATACTAAAATGGTTGTGACTTCAGTCAGAGCACTGCAAGTCCATAAGCCTACTTTTGTATTATAAAACCATGAGTCTTTTGTATTATAAAACCATGAGTCCACTTAAGAGAATTTTATTACCATTCACTCAAGAAGAAATTGCCTTATAAGCACAATTGCTCTCTGTAACTCTGGATTCAGCCTTTGGCCTTGACAAAAATTGTTGTGAGGAATGTTCATTAACCATGATAATTATTTTCTAACATGGAAAGAAGAAAAATAGTGTCTTAAATATTTTCTTGCTGCAGTTTGTGGAAACATACATACTCAGGACTTCATTGAGTTTTTCAGAGTTTTTAAAATTTCTCTAGGAGGAAATAAAAAAGAGACTGTTTCTACCACATATCATTTACATTATGGCAATAAACCACCAATTTTTAGTGCAGAAAAAACAAAAGTGTTTCCAAATCTAATTTACATAATATATGCAGATATAGTACTTCTGCACAGTTAGACTAGTTCAGCAAAATACTTACTTTTGAGTAGCAATATGTGAAGTCAACAATTCCCAACACTTAAAAAGAGAACTTGTGCATTTGCAACATTCATTATCACTATTTAGATCTTTTTTTGCCAATGTTCATTGTTAGGTTAGATGATACTTTTTTCTTAGAGTGTTTATCACAGATAATGACATTTGAAATAAAAACAGACCAATGAGCTATGAAATAATTACTATCCAATTTTAACCAAAGTAGAAAAAACCAGTTTTCTTTAATTATATTACAGTGTAAACGACTATTGCTATCAGTTTATAATAAAGCTGGACCTAAAGGGAAAGTTCTTCTCTTTCTCCCTCTTTGTGAGTTTCTGGTCCAACAGGTAAAAAAGCCTGAACAAGAATCAGCAGTGGGACTAGATAGATGCACAAGGAGCTGACAGGCATTCCTTTAAGAGATGGAGTTTAACATTTTTAAAGAAAAAAGAGAGAAATATCCACAGGGGAGATTTACTACCTAATTGCTTTGATATTGCGGACTGTTCCATGCATCATAAATGTATTAATAAGTCTGGTGAAAAGTTCTAGCTTCTTCATAGCTGTTAAGCAAAAGAAGAAATCCTTTTTCTTTTTCATTCAAGAATCGGAAGAAGAAAACTGGAATTATAAATGGTCATCTGCTTTTCAGGACAGAGAGGATAATTTCTAGTGTATGGGACATTTTGTAAGACAGTGCCATATTTTAAAATGCATCTACACCTATGTCAGTGCATAAGTGCTGCTGTGCATGTTTTTGCTCCTCTGGCTGTAATATCTCTTCATTTCTCTTTTATGAAGTTACATATGAGGTAAAATGTAATCGGTTAATTCAGAAAGTTATGTATTGTATTGGAAAACTTCATAATGGGATAACTTTATTAAATTATATGGCCATTATTTGGAAATGCAGTTGAAATTGAATATTTTTCAAAGAAAAATTTGGAGTTATTAATTTTCATAATGATTTAATGTAAAAATATCACCAAGATTCCTAACCTCCTCCCCCTATTAATCCATGTGGAAAACATTTTTTCTGGCAGAAAAGTAGAAAAAAAGTACTGCCTAGCACTTTTCTTCCTTTGTTCCCTTCTGTGCCTCATTGCTTGTTTAAAATCACATCAGACAAATCACATGGCACAGTTTCACTTCAGTACTGCGGAAAGCTGCTACTGTGGGTTTAACTATCAAGTATCACTTGTAAGAGTGTGTTCTGGATGATATGATGGCTTAATAATTTTAGAATAAACCTCAGAAACTGGTTTTATGTTAGGTACATGTCTGATGGTTTAAATTAAAGCTTCTTGCATCAAATCTATGATTAAAATTGTCTTTCGCCTAATAAGATCATGCTGTAAGTTGAATATCTTTGGTACAACTAGCAGATCATCCTGCCTACAGTAATTCTTTTGCTGATCCTCTCCACCAACTCTACATGGGGGTTTTTGTGGAAATTTATTGAGAGGTGATAAATATGTCCCTGTTCATACTGCTTCAGTATCTGTTTCCCTTCTCTACCATAAATTCCATTTAATTGTAATTCAACAAGTCCATCACTTCTCATAAATCACTGCCCTTCCTATGGAGCTTTAAGAAAGTACTGGAAAATGGGTTTTAGAATTTGGATCTCTTGGCCTTATGTTGATTAGTAATTTTCTCCTTCCATGGTTATTCTTCTTCTGCAACGTTTAGACATTCAGACATCAGCTGTAGACTAGTAAATATCTAACATCGAAGCTGAAATGTCACTTTGAGATTTCAGACATTTGCCAAGACCAAAAACAAACTTCAAAAGAACGCTGATTCCAGCTGCTAATTCTGAAAATCTGCCTTTGAAAGTAGTATTGATATAGGAAAAATGACACTGATTTATTTTTGAGAACTTGGACAGTGTCAGCAGCCATAGCAGCAGGATTTCTTGCATTGATGAGACAATAATTTAGATGCTTCTTGGTCATCCTGATGCCTTGAAGTGGCTATGTGAAAACAGAGGCTAGACAAGAATAAGAGAATAAAAGTAGGTATTTATTTGAAGGGCCTTCAAAGGTACGCCCTGGGCAGTCAAAAGCCTCCACCCAAGATAGATGCTGGGTAACAGGTTCTTCACATCTTTTTAAGTTTGGTCCATTTGCATATCAGGGTTAATTCTCCAATTATAATTTCAGTTAATAGTGTAATTACCCCAAGTTTGCCCCTCCTCTCAAAGGCTTTTAGTTTACATATTTTGGGGCCTGGGATAACAAGGTGTCCTTGAAGTGCAAACCTAGAGAGGGTTTGTTATGTCTAACCGGCTTGAGAGAACAGTAGTTAACAGGACACACGAAACTTCAGAGTTACACACTAGGCAGTACAGGATTTGAAAAATATAGAAGTTAAAATCTAAGGCATAAATCCAGTATTTATCTGTCTTCTCTTCTACATTGATGCCTGATATGCAAATGGACCAAATTTATAAAAGTGTGAAGAACCTGTGACCCAGCATCCATCTTGGGTGGAGGCCCTCATAGGCTTTACACTCCCAAGGTGTACCTTTGAAGGCCCTTCAATTAAATACCTACTTTTATTCTCTTAATCTTGTCTAGCTTCTGTTTTCAGGTAGCCACTTCAAGGCATCAACATGATGTTTTGTGAAAGTTTTGGTACCAACCCAGTCTCTCCACTCAGATATTACGTTTTGCAGACTGTTGTCAGAGACTGAAAATAGTTTATGCCTCAAACATTGATATAAAGTTTTAAAGAAGCTACAGCCACAGAAACCTCCTTGAAGAACTTTGGACTGTAAATCGAACTGCTGATTAGATTAAAGGAAAGCCACTGTTCAGTCACCTCAGACTGAGGGAAAGGTATGCATCCAAATTAGGCCAAAGCCTCCAGCTGCCACCCCAGCTGAATTGGGGGAGGGGGGAAGGGAGAGCACAGCTCACAGAAGCCAGGTTTACACAGACTCCCCCCAACCAAGGGGGGAGGAGTGTGATAAATGGTATATCTCTTTTGTTTGTTAATCAAACCTTGCTTGCGCTAGCAGGAATAGTGATAAGAAAACCGTAAACATTCTGTGTGACTTAAGCTGGTGCGCAGAGATAGGTACCAAAAGAGTTAAGGATCATATTAGGCAAGAGACACAGCAGGGGTCATGCATCAATCAACCTTCAGCCTCAAGACCACCAGGAGGCAGGAAACGACCCCTTAGCAGCACGCCGTGCAGACGCAGAGTACAGCAGAGCTGTCACGTATACCGGAAGAAGCAACGTATATAACAAAGGACCCTGGGGTGGGGGTTTGTGTGCCGTTGGTGGAGCGGAGACTCCCCGGCCGCCCAATGCTGTTTTGCTTGCTGTCGCTTGCTGAATAAATCCATATTTGACTTAATTGGCCAGACTCACGTCAATTATTTGAGTCCAATTTATAACAGGAGGAGGTTTTTGGGTGCATGGTGTAACCTCTGGTGAGAGGCAATAAACANTGTATGGTGGAGGCATCAAGGACTTTTGTCACTATGATGGCAGATAAGTAAGAGTATTGTTATTCAGTGACTGCTGGTGTTCTTCAGGAAACGTGCTGCACTAAAGGAATTTTTGATAACATGATTAAAGTATCCTGAGAGACCTTGTATTTTGAATGTGTAATTATGAAAGAAGGAATATTTTGCATTATTATATTGGTCCTGGAAAAGATTTTTGCTTTTGTACTGATGCTCAAATCAGCAGTATCCTCTTACTACTTCGCAGCTTATAATAGAAACAAATACTACAATTTAAAACCTGTTGTCTTAGGTTACAATGGAAGATGTAACCAAAAGTATGTAGTCTATTACCATCTATATAAGTTGTTAAGACAAAGGAGTAGTGTTCTTTATCTTCTCCGTGAGTCAGCCCTGATAACTCCCTCCAGAGGGCTATCTCTGCTAGTGGGCCATCAAGGTCTCCCAGCATGACTCAGAGAATTACATCATCCTATTGTGAGATGCTCCGCCCAGGGGGAGGAACCAAACAATCTGAGGCTTAGAAGACCACGGGCAGCACTATCCACTGGATTCCCAGAGGACAAGAGCTCCATAACTACCACTGGACCTCGAGAGAAGGACCAGACCTTTCTACAGGATCACCGCTTTGACAGAACCACATCCATCACAACAGGACTGTAGCCACCATTTAACTGGACTGCTAACACCACCCTGACTGACAGGGTGTCAGCGTGTGTGGGAGCCAGTGAATATCCCGTAAAGGGACAGACCCTGAGAGAGCTCCCCAGGTTAAAGTGACTAAAGAGGCCTCCCCCAGGATGCCCTGTTCTGTTATGGAAATATATCCCAGTTCTGCTTCCCCAGTTGGCCTTCCCGCCCCCTTATACCTTATCTGCTCCTTCATTAGAAAATTCTCCCTTCCCCACTCTCTCATTGGACCTTGTTCCTCACCACTCCCTCAGATTTTCCCATTGGCTCCTGTACCCTAGTCCTGCCTATGTACTGCCCTTACCCCGATGCTTTCCCCACCTCCATATATAACCTGGAAACCTCCATCCCCCAAGCTCTTTTGTCGCTGGCTGTTCTTCACGCACAGGGCTGAAATAACCCTCTGCCATGGAATCCCACACAAAGACCCTTCCTGTCTCTTTACCGTTGGCTTGTTGAAGAAGCTATCCAGAGCGTGCATGTGTGTCTGTGTGAATGCAGGGGCTGCCGAGCGACTTTCTGTTGGAGTCGGTTCAGGAGGTGGTAGCACCCCACCAGAACACCCCCGGATCCGACAAGGTTGTATTCTGTCAGTCAGTTTGAGCCAGTGTTTCTGTACTATTGCCTTTATTTTAATTTTCCTATTAAATTGTAGTTCTGATTTGGAATCTCCCACTGGTTTGCTTTCAAACTAGTACACCTATTTATTCTGTAATCAATCACATATTTTTGCCTTGAGGCATTTATTTGAGAAAGAGTTTCATTTAATAAGCTGCTTGCAGTACTCCCTAAGACCTTTGATTCATTAAAGCAATCAAGAAGGACTTTTCATGGCTAGAATAATACCATTCTAAAATTGAACTCTCACTACTGTAGATGAGTAATTTACTGAGCGATATATGAGATGCAATATCATCATTGCATGTCTTTCAAAGTCTCTTTATATTATCTTAGCGTGCCAGCACAAATTTTGGCAGACCTCAAGTATATAATTGTTTACATACCTTTGTTTTTCAGGAATTCCATGAAGAAAGGAAAATGCACACATCGCTCTTAGATATAAATCAAATGATGGTGTTCACCAGACTGCCATGACTTCTCAAATATAATGAATATTAGCTTAAGTTTAAACAAACCACTGCATACACTGGCCAAAGAGACTTAACAATTAAAATCTCTTTTATTATGGATACAGCATCATCCCAATTTCCATTTCTCATCCTACAGGATTCCAGATAAATGGAAACATTGGATTTTGGACTACTTTATCTGCCAGAACATTTTTCTTCATCAGATAACGTAACAAAGGGCAGAATGATAACTTTTGAATTTTACAACTGATTTTGAAGCTTCAGTTTTATATAGATAAGCTGTCATTAGCAAATGTGTACATCAGTTTGATGCCTTGAGTGGCTACCTAGAAACAGAGGCTAGACAAGAGGAAGGGAATAAAGGTAGGTATTTATTTGAAAGGCCTTTCAAGGTACACCCTGGGGAGCCAGATGCTAATTCCAAAATGGACCCCAAGATGGACGACAAGTCACGAGTTCTTCACACTTTTATAGGTTTGGTCCATTTGCATATCAGCATAGATTCGCCAATTAAAACTTTAGCTAATGATGTAATTTCTCCAATTTCGCCACCTCTCTCGCAGCCCTAGTTTACACCTTTGGGCCTAGGATAATCTGAGTGTCCTTGAATAACAAGCTCGGAGAGGCTTTGTTGTGTCTGGCCTAGGAGAGAAGCTAACAAGCTACAAGAAACTTCAGAGTTACACACTAGGCGATACAGAATTTGAAAAATAGAAAAGTTAAAACCTAAGGCATCAAGTTAATTGGGAGTTTCATAAATATGGGTTATCTAGGAAATAGATCAGACTTAATCCCACAATTCTGTCTTCAGTGGTGATTCCCCCACTGTATAAGACGGTACTTGACAACATTTCATGAGAAATTTTGTGTGAGAAATGTGGACGGGTTGGTTAGACAGCTTCTTTTTTCTGCTAGAGGTAGAATAGCTCAGCATATAGTGGCAAATAGCCAAAATTTGTGAGGGTTACTTTATTATAGTAGGTTAAATATATGTAGACTATTATGGAAAACTACATTAGCTGAACTCCAGTAATTTCATTAAAAACATATAAAGGACAAATTTTCATCTGTAAGAAAGAATGATGTGGTAAAGATTGGAAAGGGAAGGGTGCTTGTAGGATTTTCTTTTATACTTTTTTATGCTGTACTGTAGGTCTAAGAATTTCTAACCTGAGTATATAATGTCAGTCTCCTTAACAAATATGACTAGTGACCTTAAGTCGGCACACTCATCCGTAGTTTCATGTTCTACCAGGTGGTGATGTTTTTCTCTACCAATGACATTCACACAATCAGTTGCATACTGGAGTAATGCAAACAATAGTGAGCTCAAGTGAGAATGAGAGAGGTATTCCTGCTTATGTTCTGTTAATGAGCAAATACAATAAAACAAGGTAGGGGAAAGAATTTTCCATTTGATTTCATGGTGTTTTACCATTAAAAAACATTTCATCTCTCATGACTTCTTCCCCTTCATTCTTGAGACTGGAAGCCAATTTTCCATTAAAATTGGTGCTGTTCAGAAATTGGGTTATTTTGGGAAAGATTTTTGTAAAAGTAGAAAGTCACATTAAATAAAGTTCAAACAAAATATTCAGCCTTTTTTCTCAAAGTAAATTGTTTTTAAGAGATGCCTTATGCTGTCATAGAAAATGTAAATTTAAAAAAAAAAGAATGAGGTTTTTTTCCCAACACATATGTATATATTTAGTTTTAGTCTTACCTAATTTTTTTTGTTGTTGTTGTCATTGGACTAAAAGGGAGGTTTGTATGTGGATTCTAAATCTTAATGTTTAAACAAATCAGTGTATCAATTATAACAAATGCGTTTTCATCATTCTTATGAAATAGTTTTGTTACTTTGAGATGCTGAGTACTATTTACTGCCATTTGAGGGGTATTAAGATGCCATGTTTCAACAGAAATTCTGTTTTGTCAAATGTCACAAGATTATCTGGAAGCTGTTGTTTCCTCATCTAAGAGTCAATCTCCTCTTCAGCAGTCAGTCTCCTGTGGTGTTGGTTTTGATTAAGTTAAACACTGTTGAAAGGAGGCTTCAGGAAACTATGGGGAAACTATTATGCTACAGATTTATCTATTTTTTGCTAATGGACATCTGTCAGACTATTATTTCTGGTAGCAAGAGATTACCTCTAAACTAATTTTTTAGGAATGTATAAGCAGATTAAAATACTAATTTATGACAGCTTCTATGAATCGGCTGCAAGGGTTTTGTTTGGTGTTAAGTGTACCTAGCTGCAGATTTCCATTAGTGCTTTATTTCAGAAAAAGACAGAAACACTGGCAAAACCCAGATTTTTAAATTTTTAACTTTTAGTTACATCAATGACACAGTTGTTTGTATTATATGTATGTGTGCAATAAAATTGTATCCAATGTTTATTCTGGCATGCTGTGTAGGCATATGTGAAATGACAATACTAAAGTTAGAATAATAGGAGTAAAAGGTGAATTTTAAGGAGGCTGTGGCTGCACAAGGAATGATGGCCAGCACTCATTTGCAGATACAGTTCTGCCCATGGTGGGATTCACTCATCTGGCCTTTACTGGAGGAAAGAAATGTGGGTTTTTAATTTGTAAAATATTTTGCACCACATAACAGAGAACTCTGATTATGTTCTGACTGCTGAGGGACTCTGCATGTGCCTAAGCCTGGGCATGGGCTACGTGTTCAGGGTGACACTGACATATGCCCCAATCAGTAGAGGGGAGCAGTGAAGAGGCAGGGATGATTACAAAGAAGACCTAGAAGAAAGAAAAGAATGTCAAGTATCACAGAGTCATAGAATGGCCTGGGTTGGAAGAGACTTTAAAGATCATCTAGTTCCAGCCACCTGCCATGGGCAGGGACACCTTCCACTAGACCAGGTTGCCCCAAGCCCCGTCCACTGGCCTTGAACACTTCAGGCCTGGGGCATCCACAGCTTTTCTGGGAAACCTGTGCCAGTGCCCCACCATTCTCACAGTAAAGAATTATTTTCTAATATCTGATCCAAACCTACTCTCTGTCAGTTTGAAGCCATTACCCCTTGTCCTGTAATCAGTCTCTCTCCATCTTGTTGGCTCCCTTCAGGTACTGGAAGGCTGCAATTAGGTCACCCCAAAGCTTTCTTTTTTCCAGGCTCAACAATTGCAATTTTCTCAGCCTTTCAGCATCAGCTGGGTTTGCTTTATGTATGGAGAAAGATGTTGCTTGACTACAGTCTTGATGTGCATTTTGAGTATTTCTTCTCCGTATGAAGGGTAGCACATAGTGAAAGTCATTAAGAAAGCAGAGAAACAGTGAAAGTATTTTTTTCCACAGTGAATCAGTTGAAAATCCTTTTTGAAGGCTTTTGTTTTCCTTTGATTATTTTAAAATAATGTAATGGATTGATACAGGAGTAATTAGTTTGCCTACTGAGGTTTCGAGGGTATGTATTCCTGTGCTCACATAAGGCTTGTGTTTCATTACTGTTCTTAGCCGTAAAAGACTCATGAACAATAAAAATTGTTTGTCACAGTTCTCCATCTCACACTGAGATTTTGTTCTGCTTCATAAATTTTAAACCTGTCAAAAGTTTTAAAACATTTCAGCAAAAAAACTGCTACTGTCTGCTGTATTAAAAAATTTATCTTTATGAGATGGGAAAAAACTACAGTTTTAATTTGACTCTTCCTCAGCTGTGCTCTGTCTCTTCTCTACCCTATATTCTATGTGTTGTGCTAGAAAAATTTTATATTGTTTCATTGATAATAAATGCTGTTTTATAGATGTTATATTGCAATATTTTCACACTTTAGGTGTTTATATATTACAAAAATACAAGGATTTCATAACTAAGGTTTGAAGCTTCTTTGAATATAAAAGAAAACATTAAAGAAAGACACCTTCCCTTTAGGATTTATAAATATTTACAAAGATGAAAGTGGAGTAATAGAGTGAAAAGGATTAGTGTGTGTTTTGTTTGGGGTTTTTTTAGTTTACTTTTAAGCAACACACTCTCACCTAAAATAGCATATTTAAAATTGTAGGTTTATGTTCAATTTCGTACACAAGTACATAAATAAATTTGTACATCTCTATCTATATTTATACTTTTTTTTTTTTACTGGTGTTCCAACATGCTGGTAATGTTTCCTAGGTCCTACTGATGCCTTAATGAACCTATAAATGAAACAACACACACTTTTGAGATAATATTAGTATAGGAGGTAATATAAAGGCTGTTTTTTATTTGGAGGCCTCCAAGGGCAAATATAGAAAATGTCCACGAAAGCCCACCCGCCATTGGGGGTGAATACAGTTTTATAGGTTTAGTAAATTAGCATAATTGACAAAAAGCACCAATTAGAAGCACAAATGGTGATGCAATTCCTCCCTTCCAGTCCAAGCCTCTTCTAAATCCTACGCCTCAGACAGGCCTAAACTTTGCTGATGAAAATGTGTCTTGAAGAGCTGTTTTTTGGCCTTGGTTCCCAGAGAGAACCAAGATAGGATAGGGGCTTTGGAACATGTTTTGTCTTTCTGCCTAGAAAAATACTGAAGCTAAGTTACAATAATAGACTACAAAGCTACAAGTATATGTGTAAAGAATGCAGAGAATATATAAAAGAAAAAAGACAAAAATCATTAGGCATCACTATGGCATTGTAGATCATCTGAAAATGTTGTAAGTCTGGGCAATCGATATATTCTGGGTTTATGAATCTGATATCTAGTAACAAGAAAAAAGGCCTTGCTGGAGAAATCAATAAATATGTGCTGAAAGCCATTTCCTCTGAAAAGTATGTGCTGAACTTATGGCATAGATGAAACCTGCTTGATCACA
Source organism: Rhagologus leucostigma (assembly GCA_013397725.1). Taxonomy (NCBI): domain Eukaryota; kingdom Metazoa; phylum Chordata; class Aves; order Passeriformes; genus Rhagologus; species Rhagologus leucostigma. The sequence continues at coordinate 55,117 of VZTD01002608.1, forward strand.
GGTTCAGTTTAAACTTTTTTATTAGGTGGGATGCTGTTATGATCCAATCATTATTAAGGTTCTTTAGAAACTCCTCTGCCCAAACTGAGGTGCAAACGAGACCATATGCCAGTGACAGTAATATGGGTTTTATTTGATGGTAGATATGAGAGAGAGAGAGAGAGAGAGTAAGGAAGAAAGAAAGAAGCAGAAAATAGGTGGGGGGACAGAAAGAGAGTGACAGGGACTGAATATGGAAAATATCACCACTCTGTGGATCCCAGTGATGTTCCGTTGATCCTCTCCAGCTGGTCTTCTTGGTGGTGAAGGTCCCCCAGAAAACAGAGGATCCCATGGGTATATATATATATATCAGGCTAGGCAGGCATGTCTGGGCATGTCCCCCTGGAGGGGGGCCAGTTTCTGGGTCACGTGCAGTCCTGTGGGGCAAAGCCTCTCACGTGGATGTGGCCTGTGGGGTTGGGGGTTCCGTAGCTGGGCCAGTTTGTGTAATTGGAGGATGGGTGTTTATTGCCTCTCACCAGAGGTTACACCATGCACCCAAAAACCTCCTCCTGTTATAAATTGGACTCAAATAATTGACGTGAGTCTGGCCAATTAAGTCAAATATGGATTTATTCAGCAAGCGACAGCAAGCAAAACAGCATTGGGCGGCCGGGGAGTCTCCGCTCCACCAACGGCACACAAACCCCCACCCCAGGGTCCTTTGTTATATACGTTGCTTCTTCCGGTATACGTGACAGCTCTGCTGTACTCTGCGTCTGCACGGCGTGCTGCTAAGGGGTCGTTTCCTGCCTCCTGGTGGTCTTGAGGCTGAAGGTTGATTGATGCATGACCCCTGCTGTGTCTCTTGCCTAATATGATCCTTAACTCTTTTGGTACCTATCTCTGCGCACCAGCTTAAGTCACACAGAATGTTTACGGTTTTCTTATCACTATTCCTGCTAGCGCAAGCAAGGTTTGATTAACAAACAAAAGAGATATACCATTTATCACACTCCTCCCCCCTTGGTTGGGGGGAGTCTGTGTAAACCTGGCTTCTGTGAGCTGTGCTCTCCCTTCCCCCCTCCCCCAATTCAGCTGGGGTGGCAGCTGGAGGCTTTGGCCTAATTTGGATGCATACCTTTCCCTCAGCCTGAGGTGATTGAACAGTGGGTTTCCTTTAATCTAATCAGCAGTTCGATTTACAGTCCAAAGTTCTTCAAGGAGGTTTCTGTGGCTGTAGCTTCTTTAAAACTTTATATCAATGTTTGAGGCATAAATTATTTTCAGTCTCTGACAGATGCCTCTCCTGTGAGTCTCACTCCGAGAATTTTATTGATGGCGCATTGTTTCTGATGAACTGGCTAAAGCAGAGAGCATCAAGGGGATTCATAATTCGTAAGCTGTCAGGTGCGTAAGGTTAGGGAGAACTACCGGTTTTGTGGTCCGTATAAACCATAATTCACATTTAAACGAGCTCTGGTTGCTTCCTACTTTTACTGGCAAGGCTGTAGATAGGCTTGTGAGTTCCCCTTGGCTGTGGAACACAGAAAATACAGTCATTGTCAGGTCCACCATCAGGCACAGTAATGTTTGGCAGGGCTGGCCTGCAAAAGTTGTTGTTGGAGACACCCTTGTACTGCTCCTCTCAGATGAGGAATAAGCTGTCAGTCTCTGCTGAACAGGTGGCACTGAGACAGGATGAATTGCTCAGCAGAGTCCTGTGGTGCGGAATGAACCACTTTTCCAGCAAAAGGCTGCTACTGTAGAACATTGCTGAGCAAACACAGGCTCGGAAGGGAAAGGATGGATGGCAGAACTCTATAGAAAAAGAGTTGTGGATTCTTAAAATGAAGAAAAACTGCAAGAAGCTCCCAAAGTGGAAAGAAAGGGCCAGCCCAACTCACACGGAGTCGTAAGAAAATGCTTGGCCTTGAACACTACCTTGTATATATAGAAGAGAAATGGTGAGACATATTTTATACCCTGCAATGTTTTAGATGTTTCCTGCCAACATTCATTGACAGACGACATTTAAATTTGTCTGTTTCAATATTTCAGTTTGTCTTTGAGATGTTTTCCGTTGTGTTTAAGGATTTATATACTGGCATGGGGGATATGGTTTGTTAACAGAAGGCAAAACCTTGATGGACCTTTGGAGTGCCATGCATGTGTACGTGAAGCCAATTTAACTTCCATCTACATAAATGGACCACAGAGTTGGTATGATACAAGGGTACAAAAGCAATCTCTGTTCTTCCTCTTTTGCGTAGGCTCAACAGTAAAGTAACTGGTTCATTATTCAAATCCAGATGAAGCTGTGTTCCAGCTCTTCTTCTCAAAACTTAATACTTAATTTAGATTTGATTCCTCTTAAAAGTGCTTAGTCCAGCCTGGCATCCTAGTAACACAGGACTGACTGGCTTTTCAAACCTTCTTACATATGGCTTCTGTAAGTGGAAATAGGTTAAAGAAACTAATTAGCTCCTCAGAATAGTTCATTGAGGTTTTTTTTCTGTGAGCTTGGCAGAATATGCAAGGCTTCATGGGGCCTGGGTCTCTGATTAATACCTTTAAGAGTTTTATTTTAATATGACTTTGGTTCTCATTTCTCTATATAATAGTGAAAGAAATAGAAAGGTTCTAGCTCATGAAATGGCAGGAATGATCTTAGCATGTGAGTTGAATGGGAAATTCACAATAATTGGAAGTATTTGCTTTACAAAAGTTCTTTATGGAATGGCTTTCACTGAGCAGATTTTTTGGCAAAGTAAACAGGAATTTATTCTGGAATAATTTTAGGAGATCTCATGTAAGAAAGATATATGCTTACAGTATGCATACTCCTTTAAATTATGTGTAGAAGAGCTTATTCTAAGGGACAATTGCACAACACAAATAAGGTGATGTTCTTTGATAGCAAAATTTAAGTCTGAAATTGCTGTGTAGAAGTTATGTGAGCAAATCACAGTATGTTAAGAGTGTTCTGCTGATCAAGTTGTCGTCACTGAACCAGGACTGAAGCTAGTATCTATAGGTCAGTGTCAAGGGTAGAAAAAGTCTATTTTCTGATCTTCGAGCAACATATTTCGTCAAAAGCCAAAATACAGTGAAAACTTCAGAGCTGAGAAGAACGTGCATTGTTCAGTTTGTCTGTAGAACAAAATTTAAGTTTTATTTTTAAGACAGAATATGCTTGGGCTCTGAAAGTTACATATTTAAAGTTTTGAAAATGTTCAAAGAACTTATAAAATAGTAAGACTTTGTGGAAAAAACTATTCCTATTTTCACAAAAGATCACTGAGTCCAACTCCTGGCCCTGCACAGGACCTCCACAGGATCTCCAAGGGTGTCTTGGGGTGACTCT
>VZTD01002611.1:0-20594 GCA_013397725.1 Rhagologus leucostigma
AGGAGTTCCTTCAGGGAGAGGAAAACCGTTTCACTCAGGAACCAAAGTAAAAAAATAAATAAGAAATAATTGTTTCTAGCTATATAGTTATTTACATAATTATTTAATTAATACAATTAAAACAAACAAATAAACAAATATGAGAAATAATATAAATAATAGATTTTTTACAATGCTTTTTTTTGAAAACAAGAGTGTGTGAACCCTTCCCAGCCCGGATCCAACCAGCCATCGCTGCGTGTGATCCCATTGTCAGAAAGGCTCCAGGAGATGCCAAGCCGGTGCCGGACACTCCAGCCACGAGCTGTGCACGTTCTCAGCCCGCCAGTAGACGGCTCCTGCAGCCTCTGGGGCTCTGCTGAAGGGTGTCCTCAGGTCACCAGGAGTTGGTGTCACCACCTGCCTGCAGGTTAAGTGACATTCTTCTCTCTCCTTCTGAGAATAAAAGCCTAATCCTTATACAAGCGCATCCAGGACACGATTGGAGACCGAAACAAGGTGCAGAATAATCCTGGCTGGGTGGGTGATAAGCGGCCTTGTGCTCTTGGAACGCAGCGTTGTGTCCAGGGCCAGATGTCCCTTCCTGTGCTGGGGGGTGAAGGGCGGTAATCTGAATTCCCCAGATTTTAAGGCAATTAAGGACACCTAAACCACCGCTCCCCCTGCCGCTCCATCCCACTGCCAGTCTTCCCTGGCATACGGAGATGGATGGAGTAGGAATAGCGGTGACGGGTGCTCGATGCCATGCCTACAGCAAAAATAGATGTGGTTGGGCTGCGATGATGCAAAGCCAGAAGAATCCTTCTCCTCCGATTTCTCCGGCTTTGCTTTCAGCGCGGCTCCTGCCCGGCTGTCATTTGTCACGGGCGCTCGCAGCTCCTCCATCCCCAGCACATTTTTGGGGGTGATTTTAGGCTGAAATGGGTTGATAAAGTCCTTTTCAAGGATCTTCCCCTTGTTCAGGACATTCCTGCCTCCTCAGGGATGAGCTATCGGCAGGAACGGGGCAGGGAGCTGCTGGTTCATTGTGTGAGGTCACTGCCACTGGGAAGCCGCGGGAGAAACACGAGGTTTTGGGATTAATTAGTGCCCACGGGATGCAGTACTCATTTACTGCTCCTCAATCCAGCCTTCTGCCGGAGCTGGATGTAACAGAGGAGTCTCCTGCAGTTACCTGCGTGAGCTCATCCCTCCTGCCCCTGATTTCTGGCTTTGCAGAAAGCGCTCAACAAACTTCTGCAGCTGCTTTCCCAACCCTACGGAGCTGATACTGTTTCCCAGTCTTGGTGGATCTGTCTTGGTCCAGATGTGATGCTCAAGGGAGGTCTGTGCTTTGGGGAGGAAGATTTCAAGGCACTGGGTATCAAACAGCTGGAGAGGCAGCAACCACATGGGAAAAATGGTCCTAAAAGTGGTGCAGGATCCAGTAGGAAAGGGAAAGCATCTTCCAAAGACAGCCTCATAGGCAAGATCATTCCTCCTTGGAAAGAGATGCTGGCATGGAATGAGTCTGGAACGCGGCAGCAAGAGCGATAAAATGAGCAAAAGGCCGTGAGAGGTTGAAGGAGGGTTTGTTTAGTCTGGAAAAGGACAGGATAACCTGCTGTGTGCAAAGGGCTGCCTTGAAAAAACAGGACAAACTAGGAAAAAGCAGGGTGTTCTGTTGATGGGACATGGGAGGAGAAGGAGATGCTGTTCCTCAGCTGGAGGTTTTGGGAGGAGGTCGGGCAAACATCTGGGACTACCAAATCCACATTGGGGCTGGCCCCGGGGGGTTCCTGAGTGTCCTCCAAGCTCAGGATAAACAGTCTGGCCCACAACTCCATTTATCCCGAGCCTTTGGTAAGCCTGTCTTGGAGCAGGCAGGTTGGGATCCACGAGGTTTCATCACCCTGTTCTGGCAGACTGGTCTTACTGGGACGGGCACTGGTTGGGTTCCTGCTGACAGAGCAGGCTGGAGCACCTGTGCTGGGATCTGCCCTTGGATCCCACATCCCCAGAGGGTGTTGGGAACAGGACAGAGAAGGGACAGCAGGGGGAGGGAGGATCCTGCCTCAAGCCAGCAGGGGTGTGGTGGCTCCAGAAGTTACCCCAGGAGGCTGCAGTAATCCAGTGGGAAAAGGAGGAACCCGCCTCATCTCTCTGACCTGCAAGTTTTCCCTGAATCCTTAAGGATATTTTTCACTATTCACCATGCAGAGGATCTCAGCACAGCTTCATCCCACCCCTACACTGTTGGGATTGGGAACAAAGTGGGAATGCAGCTGCTCATTGCTCCATGGGGGACACACCTCTGGCTGCAGAGACTGCACAGGAGAGGCGGTGCCAAAACAAAGCCCCGAGTAAACCCTGTCCTAAAAATGAACCCATTTCCTTCACGAAAGGATTCGGTTTGTTCTCCTTTGTTCTCCCGAGCCTGTGGCAGAGCTGACTGTGCCACGAGGCAGCAGAGTGGGATCAGGACGTGCTGCTGGAACAACTCCCACCTGCCCCTCACCACTCCGAGCAAGCCACGAGGCAGCTCCAGGCTGGACAGATCCCAAATTCCCCTCACACGGTGGTGATGGACTGTCTGAAATGTGATTTTTGGCTTCTAGAAACCTCCCAGCCACAAAATGGTGCAGCTGCTACGGAGGTGAGGGAAGAGCATCAAGGACTGGCATGGAAGCAGCCCAGCTTGGGAGGTGGGATTATCCCTCAGGAAGAGCAGAGCTTAGAAAATAATTCACGACTTGGTTGGAAAATACATCCATGCTTTTCAGTCGTTTTGCTCATCCTTTGCTGGGACACGACTGAAAATTGGATGTTGGAAGCTTCCCAGTCTGTAACAGCTGGGAATGCCGAGGTGGAGGCACTGGCATGGCTGGGTAATTAAATCAGTAAATGTCTGTGTTAATTACACCTGCACTGGGGCCGAGCAGGAGCGAGACATTAATGGGAATGGTGGACAGGCATCAGGAGCTTCCTTCCCAACAGGCTCCAAGTTTTGCTGACTCTCCCAAGGTGATGTCAAAGGCATGGATCTGCGGGAACAAGGTGTGGAGCAAAGGCCAGGTGCCAGAGACGGGCACTAAGGAGGGTCCTGCGGAGCTGAACACTTCCTATCCAAGCAAGAAAACAAAAGGATCGGCTTCTCCCAGCTCCAAAGCAGCTCCATTGGGACGGGAGCATCTGCCTTGTGTGCGACCAATCTGCTGGAGCCGGAATGTGAACTGCAAAACAAATTGCTTGAACCCCAACTAACGAGTTGCAAAGAAAAATGAGTTTTTTAGGAGCTCATGGAATTCCACGGAGAGCACAGAGCTACTTCACTACTTGTGCAAGGGATGCCTGAGTGTACTGAACCCATGACTGCCCCGACACTGCGCAGCTCCCTCGAGCTCCACAGTCCCTCCAGGGCCTCTCCTCGTGCCCAGAGAAAGCCAGGAGATGCCGCAGGGACAGGAGCATCTCCTGTGCAGGGAGAGGCTCCAAGTGCCCCAGAGGAAGTTCCACCGGCACATGTGGGGAGACACCAGCGGCACAAACAGCTCCTGGTTTCCTTTTTTCCCCTCCACGTGCTTCCAAGGTTTTTATTTGTCCTCTGCTGACGAGAAAGAGGATCGGGAAGGGGCACAGCCTGTCACATCCAGCCAGCAGATGCTGCTCCAGCAGAGGATTCCTCGCTGCCCTGGTGGGATCCACGCCGGGGGTCAGGGTATGCTCCCCCCTCCCATGGATAATTCCTGCCTCACTGCTGGCAGAGCACCAGGCCAGCCAGCTGTGAGTTCCAGCACATCACATCCCCCAGCGGCGTGTCAGCCGTGCCACAGGGCAACGCTACACCCTGGGAGCATCAGAGCCCGGGCTGTTCCTGGACTGAGAGCCCTCGGAATGATTCAGCAGCAGAAGTGCTGGACAACAGGCTCTCCCCACGGCAGGAACACCAGGAACAGCTTTAACGTGGATTGTGGGGTGCAGCTCAGCAAGCTGCCTCTCACAGACAACACCCGCTGCCTCTGGCACCCTTGGCGGAATTTTGATTCTCCCTACCAGCACCCCTGGTCCTCACAATGACATCGAGGGGCTGGAGCGTGTCCAGGGAACAGAGCAGAGAAGGGGCTGGAGCTCCAGGAGTGGCTGAGGGAGCGGGGGGAGCTCAGCCTGGAGAAAAGGAGGCTCAGGGGGGACCTTCTGGGCCTGCCAGGAGGGGGCAGCTGGGGGGGATTGGGCTTTGCTCCCACGGAACAGGGAAGGAAAGGAACCAGCCTCAAACTGTGCCAGGGGAGATTCAGGTCTCATCAGGAGGGATTTCCTCATGGACAGGGCAGTCAGGCACTGGAAGGAGCTGCTGAGGGAGGTGGTGGAGCCCCCGTCCCTGCAGGGATTTAGAAGCCGTGTGGATGTGGCTGTTGGGGACATGGGTGAGTGGTGGCCTTGGCAGTGCTGGGGAACGGCTGGACTCCATCTCAGAGGGCTTTCTGAAACGAAATGATGCCATGATGCACCACGGCCTGCAGTGCTCACACCGAGCATGGACCTGGCACAGGGATTGGGGACACACTCAGCACAGGAGCCATGTGACACATTCCAAAAAATGTGTCACCACAAGCAACCAACTCAGCCCTGAACAGGCTGTTACTCCTCAGACAATTAAAAATAATTACTGCCATGGTCCTGTTCTCCACTCTGGACAGTAAAACCAGGGAAGTTTTAACAAATACCTGGATCATTTGTAAATCCCTCAGACACCTGGTGTGCTGCTGTTGGCCACCTCCTCTCCAGGAAGCTGAAGGCCTGTTCCCTCAGTCCCCTCATCCCTTTGCATGATGACACCATTCCTCAAACTTTGTTCCTTATATCCACAGAAATCATCAGTTTTGAGTCTAGAAATTTCCGTTATTTCCACAAAACCCCACATTCTCACCACCAACCGATGTGGAAAGCTCCTCCAACACGAGATTAAAAAATAACTGGCTCACAGATCCAAGTGCACAAATTCACTACGTGGTATAACAGACACACCATAAAGTGTTGGCCCAAAATCTTTTAAATACAAGGGGCAACAGCTGAACACCCAAATGAGGGATTCAGGGCTGATTTCACAAGTGAGAAATGGACTTGAGAAGCACCTCAAGTGCAACTTACTTGTGGGACACCAAAAGACTGGTTCTTGCTGGAAGGAATGGACAGCACTTGCCCTGGGATTACCTCTGCGTTTTCGTTTTTTTGGCAAAAATAAGTAGGAAAAGAAAAAAACAAACTTCTTTTTATTTTATTTTCTTTTCTCACTTTCAGAAAGCATTTTACACAGGTTTGGATCTTGGGAATAACTTGGAATCAGTAGAAAAAACTAACTCAATAGTTTTTGTCTTTACAATAGAAACCTTTCCGGAGTCAAAATGGAGACTAAAAAAATACATGCAAAACATACTCCTCTCAAAACACAACTGGAAACAAAGCACCAAACTACACAAATATGCAGAATGAAACAGCATTGAACACCACAGAAGTTGTCTTCATAAAAGGTGTAAAAGTCACCTAATTCACTAGGCACTGTCACTTGGTTAAACAGAAGAGACAATAAAAAAATATTGTCCACAAACTTGCAATTTCAACTCAAAGGCTGTAGCTAGAAATTCCTCTATTGTGTCATGCTTTAATAGCGACCTGAAAGACAAAAACCCAACAGTCAGACTTCAAGGATTGAGAGATTCCTGGCTAAACCCACCGCCTCTCCTCAAACCTGCATCAAATCTGAGCCTGATGTCCTAGAGGTAACCAAACTCCCAAACCCCTTTTTTAACAGAGTTCTGGAGGAAGAAACAGGATCTCAGGCTCAAAACAAGGGCTGTTATCTCACTTGTTTTTTCCAAACTAAGTATTTGCTCTGTCCTCAAGGTTGCCAGTTGCTCTATGAAGCATTGAAGGAACTGTGGCTCAATAAAATACCCACACCAAAGTCAATCTTGGTGGACAAAGAAGCTCAACAGACGTTCAAGGAACAGGAAATTTACTTTTGAGAGGTGAACTCTGTGATTGGGCCAGGCCCAGTTAAGGCCAGGTTGGACGGGGCTTGGAGCAACCTGGTCTATGGAAGGTGTCCCTGCCCATGGCAGAGGGGTGGAATGGGATGAGCTTTATGGTCCCTCCCAACCCAAACCATTCCAGGAGTCCATGACTACTTACGAGGTGAGTAGGATCGGGATCTGGACCGGGATCTGTAGCCCCCTCGGCTGTAGTACGGAGATGGTGACCTCCTCCTGTGACAAGGGTGACACAAACAATCCCTTTGTTAAAACCTGCGCAGGTGAGTGGCAGCAGCTTGATGTGGCTACTTCTAACCCCATCCTGGTCTCAGGAACGCACGTGGGAAAGCTAACAAGCGTGGAAGATCTGATCGACATTTCTACTGGGTAACAAAGCAAAGATTTCAATTCTCTTTTTTGTTCCCAGTTTTTGTTACCAGTATTATTTTTGACTACAACAACAAATACAAGCTCTTGCACTCACAATCTGCTTTCATGTGAATTTAGTCCGAAGCCAGGAGCATCCCACACAAGCAGGGTAAGCCAAATCCACCTTCACTTTTAATCTGTATTATTCACCCAAGGTGAACATTTCCTTGACTTGCAGTCAGTGCTACAGCCAGGCACCCCCAAACCCCTCCAATCCAGGCACTCCCAAGTTTTGTGTTTCCTTGCCTTGTTCCACTAATCCAGTACACACCTGTAAAACTGATCCCTGTCCTGAACAGCTCTCCAGCCTCCTCCGCCGCCACCACCTCCTCCTCTGTGAAAACAAAAGCAGAACGATTTTTAGGAATTTAAAAAATAAACAGAGTTCACTGAACAAAAAAAACCCCATCATCAGAGTAAGAAAATTACGTGAAGATAAAACATTAGTTCCTACACTGGATGATGCTGAATTACTTCATTTAATATTGATTTTTAAACACTTATCTACTCCAGGAAATCTCTTTAACTTACTATTTTCAAGGAGCAAGATCAACTCACTATAATGAGGAAAAATATTGATTCCAAGGTGGAGGCATGGAAAACCCTCCCACCCCGACATTTTAACACTTCAGAGTCACGTTTAATCAAGAACTGTGATATAACTTCTTATAGAGAACAGAAACAACATCTTATAGCATTAATATTGAGTGTTTGGACTGGACCCTCCTCCGATTCAGATCAGCAAAGCTTTACCAGGAGACTAAATCAAGTTTAAAGTCTTCTCCAATTGTTTTTTGGGGACTGCTTTTTTTAGAGATTATTCCTTAATTTACAGAAACTTTTTCAGGCAAAATTAAGCCTCCCACAGCAACAAGGAGAAAATGAAGTTCTAACAGGACAATTTCCATCTAACACTGCATTTCCCTCAAGGCTTTATTTTCACAGAGGGCAGGGAATGCAAAGGAATTGTTACCAATGGAATTTTTAGGGTGGGGTATGCAATGCTCCACTGCATTTTGAACAATTCCAACTTTTCCTTCCTCAGGGAAGCACTCACAACATACCAACACTTCTCTCTCCCTCAACCAACCAACGTCTGCAGGAGGGGAAAGTAGTAAATCATGACATTTTTCAAGTAGCCACACACAAACCATTTGTGGCTCCGTATTTATTCATAGAATTCCAGAATGGTTTGGATTGGAAGGGACCTTAAACACCATCCAGGGGCACCCCTGCTAGAGCAGGTCACTCTCACAGGCTCTCTCCTAACCCAATCACAACTTCTGGTAACATCCACAAACCCCTGTCAGAATGAAAAGGCACCACTTAAGCACCGGAGACCTGAGTCCATACCATAACTTTAACACAGAATTCTGCAACTGCAGGAATGTCTGGTAGTGAAGACAGAAAAAATCAACTCTTATCTCTGTGTTCAACTTAACAGTGTCCCAGACATTGTGAGAACTTTGCTGGAAAATGCAGAAAACAAATTTCTCCATCACCAAAACCAACCACACCCCAACCGTGTTTACACACACATCCAGCCTGACAAGGGTTGTTAAAAAAGCCTTTTAATGCATATGTCCAGCACAGAACAGGTCATGTTCCAATCCCCAATTCCTTATTTTTGGCAACAGTTGAGGTGCCATAATTACCAGCAGGAGACACTGGGGACCACTGAAATGTCCCACTTTTTATCTACTAGACTGTGCTCAAAATGTAAGCTGACACTCTAATACCAATTCAAATATTAATCTGCACCATTTCAGTGCTAACAGATGAACCAACCAGAGATTCTGAAATGAGAGTACAAAGAACACACTTTGTTTTTCAAAACTTAGTGCAGACTCAGAAAACATCTTGGACTAAGACAGACCACAGGTTAAACAACCTTTCTCAATCCAACCAATCTGATTTGTACTGAGCAGTTATTTTGGTGAAGATTTCACAGGAAGATTCCAGAATGACAACGAGCGCAAAAATATTCCGGAATAGTTATGTAGGATGAACTGCCTAATGCTTGCACAGGTAGATGAGAAAGCAGAGTTTAAAAAGCAGCCAAATGTTCCAAATATGCTCACCTGTACGACCTGCTGTAATAGTCACGGTCATCGTAGCCTCTGTCATACCCTCTGTCGTAGTAATCTCGTCGCCGTGAGCTGCCACTGCAAGGAGTGAAGAGAAATGCATTTGCTAAGATACAAAACATTAACTTTGGCTGCAGTCTGTTAAATTTACACTATTTAAACTGGGTTATATTATTACTTCCCATCCTCACAGTTGGAAGACTGCGAGCACTCATGTTTTCCCATCAGTGCAGGTGAGAACAAACTAGTTAAATAACTGCTTTTTAAATGCTTGAACTTTCAGTTATTTTCCTCAACTTTTATAAACCTCAACCTTTTGGTATCACAAGCACACGAGGAATTCCGTTCTGAGGTAAGTCTTCATTCACTTTTAACTCTGAAAAAGCTCCCCTTCAATCAACTTTCTGATTAAAAAAATCAGAAACCTGTAGTCTCAACACACCACCACCATAACCATCAGTAAGCTGAAAGTCTTGAGAAATGAACTGGGGAATGACTTGGGAAAACAATTCATGCTCTTGGCAACTGGAAGTCAAAAGTGTAGTGTGTGAACACGGCAAACAGCTAATCCCAAACATTAACTGAGCCACACAGCTGCTTTACCAGTGTTTGTTCATTCGCTCTTGAAAACCTGAGCTTGCAAAGCACATCAGTATTTGAAGCTACATAGGAAAAATACTTAAAATAATTTAGAAATTGTCAAAATATCTTCCTGTTGACGTATGCATTACTACTGATGCTCATGTGTAGTGTTTTCAGTGTACAGAACACCAGCCATAAACACGGAAATGCAACTTGTGTATTAATGCAAAAGCCCAAGAAACCAGAAAACCACCCAGAATCAGGCCTCTCAGAAGGGAAACAGGAGGTTTTTTTACAAAAAAAAAAATTCTATCCTGTATTGTTTTGGGGAAAAAAAACCCCAACCAAAACCACGGATAAAACTTACTAAGTGGGTCTTCCCATATAGATTCCTGGGGTAGGTGTGTGAGGTCTTTTTGTTATGGAAAAGTCTACCCGGATCCTTCTTCCATCCAGCTCCATTCCATTGGCACGTTCCTTTGCCTAAGAAGTGACAGGAGAACACTAGCTGTAGGTATGAACTTCAGCACCAACACAAATTTCTAACCACTGCTTTAAGTGTTAAAAATGTCCTAAAATGGCTCAGTTTGGAGGCAGGTCTCAGTCTCACATATTACAGTGAATGTAATCTGTAAGACACTCTAGGCCAGCTGGGACTTAAGTGCCAGCAACCACTGCAAACCTGACTTCTGTGGCATTAAAATCCTGAAAGGAACATCACGGAGCAATTGTTTTGGTGCCTCTGACATGATTAAGAGCAACCTTTGAACATGCTGATGTAGGGAGATGTAACTACTCCACCACACGACATAAAGCATTTACAAGTTAAAAGAACACCACTAAGGTATTTGAATACATCCTTCAAACTATCGTAACCTTGAATATAGTATCAGAGTCATAAATAAAAAGTAAAAAACCCAAAGCAACTGTGTTTTGGGGTTTTTTTGTCTGCCAAGTAGCAGGACCTACACCCCAAGCTCCAACCCAACATGGAAGCCTTCACACCAGACGTGGAAAAGACTGGAGACTTTCAGGAGTGGACTTTACGCAGAATATAAGCCTTGTTTCAGCCCATAAAGGGCAGCTCTACAAGGTCTGGCGTGAGTGTAGGATTCTCTACTGGGTGACTACACAATTCCCCATTCATTCTGCAGCACTTGTAAGCCCAAATTCCATGATTATGAGATTCCAAGTATTTTTCAGGCTATGAGTTTCCCCTGCCTATACCCTGTGACAGAACATACGCCCCAGGAGCTCAGAGCCCAGCAAACACGGCACACACTGTGCTCCCCAACCTACTTCCTTGGCATCCTCGACGTTCTCGAAGTAGACGAACGCGAACCCTCGGGAACGCCGCGACTGCTGATCGTACACGATGGAAACGTCGGCAATGGGCCCATACTTGGAGAAAACCTCTCGCAGGTCTCGTTCTGTAGTGTACAGACTCAGCCCAAACACTCCGAGACAACAGTTTGGGTCAGGATTTGCCTAAAGAAAGGGACACAGGCAGATATTAGAACGAAATTGGGTTTATCTGCAGTGCAAGGTATTTCTCAAGTTGTGACTGTCAGAGCTTCAAGACGAACAACAACAAAGGCGGGGCTGAGATTTGGGTCACCCGCTAATAGATAGTAATAAATTAAACCTACAGAACACAAGCCTTTCACAAAACCCCTTTGTGTTTCTCAGGGCACAGAGACTGATTCCGGGATGCATCCAGGACCATGACTCATCCCTCACACACGTACCCTGTTGCCAATGTGACGTCTCCGAGTAGACATGGGGGAATGGCTGTGACTGTGCCGTCGCCGGTAGTCCCGACTGTACGACCTACTTCTGGATCTCCTGTGGGAGCGGGAACGGGAGCGGGACCTGGTGTAGTGTCTGCGGGAACTCCTCCTCGATCTAGACCTGCGGGAAAGAACAGAAAGGTACAGCGTTCGGCTTGTTTGAGTGTTTAACATTTCAAAAATCCATCAGATAGTCACAATAAGCTCAAATAATTGTTTTCCAAAATCCTGCAGTACCACATACCTCAGCTACAATCCATTTACTCACTACTCTCAAGGACTGAGTGCTAAATCTTTACTATCAGATTACTGCAGATGCTCTCAGGACATTCCTGCTGCAGTCCAGGAACTTGCACTTGATCACGGTCAGCTCTAACAAAGCTACCTTGGTGTGACACACTAGTGCTTAGAATATTGACAGTGTTCAGGTAAAAACAAGTGGGGTGGCTTTCTTTTCACACGTACCACACAGACAAAGGGAACAGTAACTATACCTTAACACAAAGCATGCACCACTGAGGGGGGCACTCTCTTAGTGCTGCCCTGGGTGACACTGAGAAGCAAATGCACTCTATTTAAAGTCTGGCAATCGCCCTGGAAACAGAGCTGAACACAGTCTACAGAAATCAAGCCTGAGCTGGCTCATTTACCTGCTGGTATTTCAGCAGGTATTCAGCACTGCTTGTTCATGAATATTTATACGTTCACACTTTTAAGTGCATTTATGCAAAGGTGCAACTGCTCACTAATTCTTTTTCCCCAAAATTTTTTCTTATATCATGAGTTCTGTGGACATGAGGGTCTGAAACTCTTCAATTCCTTCTCCCAAAGCCTGAGCCTTCCCAACACTGCCAATCCTAGCGGAGAAGCTGGGCACTGACACAGGCTACTCCACCTGATCTTGGCCTGCACTGAATAACCTGCATTCCACACCACTCCAAAGAAAAAGCCCTGCAAGGCTAAGAAATGCAATAAACAGTGTAACAGTCAATGGATCTGAGTCAGAAATTGCTGATTTTCAGGCTCTTGTGTCTTAAATGTCCCTTCCTGTAATTCCACAGCAGCACCACCCCAGTGGCATGAAGGAAGCTCTGAACCTGAACTGCTTTTACTCCTGAGCATTTAACAGCTTCTTCCAGGATTTCTGACCAAGTGTCACCAGAGAGCCACACTGTATAATCCATCTCCTCAAAAAACACCTTCAATCTCATCAGGAGCCAGAGAAGCTCAACTTAAAAAGCATATTCATGTCCGGGAGAAATTAATTCCGCATGTCCCATTACAGCACTTCTTACGATGTATTTATAAAGAAAACATTGTTTTTGGCAACAAAACAAAAAAAAGAGAACTTCCTTGAAGCTGGGAAAACAGTAAAAAAAGACAGAAATTATCATATCAGTAAGAAAAAAAGAAGCTCCACACATGCACACAGCCACATTTCAGCCACTGATACAGGAAAAAAAAATTAAGGCAAACACAGAACTGATATTTCAGGTACCAGAATGGTATCAGCCAAAGACAGGAGCTACAAACTTCAATATAAATAGATTTTAAAATCAAGTATATCCACACCCCAACTGATAAAAACACAAGGACACAGGTTGGTTCCCAAATCAAAGTTTAATTTATAAAGCTGGTAACTCAAAAATACATTTGCAACAGAAACTACCAAGAAATATAGAAGTTATCACAGGGTTATTTCTCTGGGGAAAGCCAGAGTTAAATGATCTGCCCGTGACCACATCCCAGTGTGTGACAGCACTGAACAGAGATTAAAGTATGGTGTTCCTAAATACGTGCCTCGACACAATTCTGTCCAAATCTACTAATCAACACTAACTCTGGGATGTAATTCCATTATTTCCAGCCATAGGCATCTTCAAGACAGCTGTTAAATGCTCAGGAAGCCGTGGCAGTTATAAACTTCTACTTTTTGGTCATCAAAAAGTAGAAAGTCAGTTGCCAGGGTATTATTTAAAGACTGTTTATTGCAAAAGTAAGATTTGCCAGGTCTCTCAAAAATTCTACACCTTGTATTTGCTTCTTCAGAATTGTATACAATCTGTGATTGCATTTTTTCTCAGTATTGTGGTTATTCTGCAAGTGGGAAATATGGTGCTTTATAGAGTATGGAATCCCCGGAGTCATATGGATTAAGGGGCAGAAGGATACGCTGGGAGGATGTCCTGACTTTGTTGTTTCAGTATAAAAAGGTTCCCCAGAGGTGTTTTGCAGTCTCCCTCCCCCGAGGTTTTCAAACCCCAACTGGATAAAGCCCTGACAGCAGGGTCTGAGCCCAGAGCCGAGTGCCCTGAGCAGCATCTGGGACTGGACCATTCCTGAGCTGCCCCATCATCGCTCACTGCTGGCCCTTCCACAGGTCACTCCAATTCCACACGCTGTAATGATACTACCCTAACAAGTATTTCTTAATTTTATTTGACACATTTTTTCTTATACTACAGGGACTGCCAGGTGCATGATACGACACTTGTGACTGTGCCTGAATTAAACAAAAAACCTCATTCTTCTGCTGTCAAAGCTTCCCAACTACCTTCCTTCTCACAAAAACCTTTCACTTTGATCTTGCAAGATTTAACACACAATTTGATAGTGTTTTCAATCGTGAGTGATTGCTGACAGCACAGTATCTTCCTCCAGCCTGCCCCCCAGGCTTTGCCAATTCATTGCTTGTTCACATCAAAAGTGTGTTGTCAACAGCTCACCTGGAAACCCCACTGCTGAAACCTCACTTTTTTTAGTCTAAATGCCTACAAATGAGTAAAGAAATGACCAACACATTAATTTCTGTAGTCAGCAGTCAATTATCTACTCTTCAAAGAGGAATTCTGACCCTGCACACAGCTTGTTTGGCAGGTGAGTAGGTGAGTATCAGGAGAGGAAATACAGTGCAAAAGGCACGTGGATGTTTGTGCTGCCACGTAACAAATAAAATAAGCAAGTTCTCCACAACTTTTCTGGAGAGCTTGCAGAGCTGTCTAATATTCAAAGCTTCCTACCCTGTTAATTTTCAAGTTAAATCAACGTATTTAAAATGTCAGACTGTGAAATTCACATTTATCTCTACTGCTTCTTTTCACTGCTCCAGGAACAGCACTGCTTCCAGTGAGGAAACATAATACACAAATGTGACTTAAAATGGGAAATCTGCTGATGCACCAAACTCTGTTACTGCACAGAAAAACTAAGACCTAGAGCTCCTAGTACTCCATGCTCACAGACAGGTCAATATTTCAGGAGATAAAAGGCAGGCACTTCCCAAGTGTATCAGCAAGGATACAAACCTACAGAGCTGACTTAACTGTTGGAAGAAGCAGCAAAAATATCTAAATTTATATAATTTGCCTTTCCCAATCCTGAAACCACACACTCCCCTTTGTATTCCACGTCCACAGAAGATCCACTAACTCTGGAAACAGAACTGGCTAAGCTGGGCCACCCCTGACAATCATCTGACTCGTGAGGAGGAGGAAGAGGTAAAAGAAGCAAACTCACCTGGATTCAGACCTGGATCTAGATTTTGACCTGGAGCGCCTGGAATCCTCCTTAGAGCGAGATCTTGCAGGGGTGTGCCTCCCCGACTTGCCAGACCCATGAGCACTTCCGCTTCTGGAAGCAGAACGGGATTCCTGCACGCAGATATTGAAAGCCTAATTTGTACACAATTCCTTGTTCACCTACGGGCTGTAAACAAGCTCCAGTGAAATAAATGGTAAATATTCATAGCTATGTGTCCGGGCAGTCGGCATTAGCACTGCCTAGATTTTTAAGGAGTTTTTTTTCCCTGGTAGACACTTCTTTACCCTGCATGTACTTTTGCTATTAAACAGATAATGCATGCATGTTTAGCAAAATATACAGGGACACATAAACAGACTAGTAATTACTTAGCGTAGTGCTTTCAGATTCCAGATTACTTCTTATCTTAACTTCATTTTTATTCCTTTTCTTCATTCTTCCGTTTCAAATTCTGACTTCTTTCATCTTCCCCACTTCACACAAATTGCTCAATATTCTACAAGTGGGACTTCTGGTCTGATAATTAGCATGCATTCACTTTCTTTTTTTTCAAATTTCAGCTTCACTTATTCCTGAGCTTCAAATAATTCTCATTTATAAAACTTGTCAAATGGCGACTTCCGCATTTTCCTTCTTCAACATTAACCTTAATAGAAAAAGAACAGGATGAAGAATATTTAAGAACTCCAGGATAAAATCTAGTGCCAAAACTGAAACTAGAAAAAAAAAAGTGTTGTGGACTTTTACTATAAATGCAGTTCAAGAATTGAATCTACCAAAGCCCTACGATTTTATCAACAGGTTCAGTTAACTCAGTTTAGCCCTAAGTAGCTGAATTTGCTATTTATGCCTGTATTTAAAAGCAAGTGCAACTGCATCAACTGAGTACCTACTAAGGAATTGCAGCATCAGGAAACTCAAAATAATTTGCTCTATCAGCCACACACTGAGACAAAATCAACAAGGAGTGACTCCAGTGAGGTCCTGCTGCGGCCACTGACAGATGTGCTTTTGAATGTAGAAAGCACAGCGTGGTTGGTCCTTCCATGAACTACAATTATCTGCATTTTGGGCCCCTCCTGCAATTTGGCAGCCCTGGTGTGAAGGTTTAGGAGCACACACCCCCAGCTGCCTGCACAAGTGGGATTACACGTGCAGGCTTCGTGCCTCTACAGAAATCTGTATTTCCCACCGACCAGAACTGCACTTGCGTGCCCCACACTCCAAACTGCTCTGGAGAAACATCCCACCTGCTCTGTTATTTACTGGCAATCTTCCCTGGCAGTGACATGACCTAATTAGCAGTTTCAACTTAGGCATTTTTATTTTTAAGTCAGTATAATGCTTGGCTTTACTCATATGCCTTAAACACCTGAACACACTAGAAAGTATTGTTCATTTCAAGATATTAGAGAAAACTTAAAATTCAGAATTATACTTCTTTCTAAAAACAATCCTAAATTTAGTGTAAATTCTGATGAAGAAAGCTCACTAATGACACTGGGTACCAGATTTTTCTCAAAAATCCCTTGTTTTATCTTTGTAACCTGAACACTAACTTAATGGGAATCCACTAAGCATTCAGAAACTCATTTGCTAACCCAAAATTTAATCATGCTTCAACCAGTTCCATACAACTTCAACCAAATTTTACCTGTTTACAATTCCCTACCACACAGAGGAAAGGAACATGACTTACAGGATAAAGCAAGTTTGCAATTAATTCCAAGAGCAACAGAAATAGCACAAAGTTGATCAAGGCCATATTCTTCACACAAATGTTTAAGGTTTTGTTCTGAACTACAGCTTCCCCATGTACTAACACTGCAAAGGCCAGGGGGAATATTAAGGAGCAATTAAAGTTACAATTAACTAATTTAACCTAAACCCATTACTACCTTCCAAAGGAAACACTGCACAGAGATGAGTTCTGAGTTAATATATTAATTTTGCCATAAGAAGTCTTAGCTCTTTAACAAAGTTAGACAAAGCAAGATTGAAGAAGGACTAAAACCCGAACTAAGGCTGTTCTTCACTTCAGGAAAAATACTTCAATTCACAAAAGATAATCTGGGCTAAAAGAAGGAGCTGTGTCCAAATACAGGTGGTCTGAGACCAGAAAGAAAAGGAGAAATGCAGGATCGGAGGGAAGCAGCTGGGAGGATTTTGCCCACAAATACACCCCAAACCCTTTTCAGAGCTTTTAGAAGTCAAAAAGCTTTGAAGAAGTGAGTAGAGAACAGGTAAGTCTTCATACATTTGGTGCATTTTTCAGGCAATCTTTGCTGTATTTTGTTAAGGTTGATGTGGAATCTGGACACTGAGGAGCTGAGCAGAAACTTGGGAAGAAAAAGCCCTTAAGACAACTATCTACCTCAATCAAAACAATTAAACAGCTGGCCTATTTTCATTCAACTCCTTTGCACTTCACATTTCCCAGTCTTTAAACATCCACTTTGTCTTCCAGATCATCCTTCAATCCACCAACCTTTACAGGATTATGGCACTTCTTTATTCCAACCTTAGAGGAATTCAATGCATCTCACCTGCTCTGGATATCACCAGGACTGGTAATAACCCCCAAAATTACCAAGTTGCCCCTTTTCCACCCCAAGCCCCAGGAAATCCTCCCTATCCAAAGTTCCAAGAATCAGGGGCCTGCAGCACTGCAAATTTAATTTACGCCCTTGCAGGTTCACATCAGTCACTCCCACAGCTCATTTCTCCCATCTGGTTTTGTTGTTCTTTGTATTTTCTTTTCCTACTCTTTGCTCTTTCATTCTGTGAATTTTAAGTTACTTAAAAATGCCAAAGTGTGCTCCTGGCGTGACATGGGGAAGAGGGAAGAAACAACCTTCTTTACCCTGCCTATATTCCAGCACTGCTGGTCAGCAGATCCAGACTGGTATTCACTAAACAATAATCATTTTTCCCCCCTAACATTAAGTTTGTTAATGTGAATTTAACCCCTCTCCCCAGATCCCTTGGTCTTTTTCAACACTTCTTCCCCTTTATCAGGCACTTCTGGAATCCACACAGAAGCCCTGAAGTCCAGGCTTGTGGATTCCAAATGGTTCTTTCCAGACCTTGAGCACATTCAGACAAAGTGTAATACTGCAGGGATGATTTTAACAGCTCTAAGCACATTCACAAAGAGTATTACAGCCATGTACTCTGAGCAGGGAATGTCCCAAAGCAGGATTATTTGGGGGGCAGTAGGTAGGAAAGGTTTCCACGGACAGAAGCAGCTGGAAAGTAGGTGATGGCCACAGTTCTTTGCACTTCTGAGATCCAGTTTTTCCTCATAGAAATGGAAGTTACAGATTTCGGTCAGTAATATAAGATACAGATAAAAGATAAAAATAATAAGGTTTTATAATCATAAATTCCTATGAAGTTACATATTTCCACTTGTTTTCCTAAGGAAAGGTGCAGCCTCACACGACATTATCAGATCTGCAGCCTCTCTATTCAAGGTGTCACTGTGCTGACTCCACCTTCCCCACCGTCTCCAGTATGGAACAGTTGCCTCTCTTTCCCTGAGGGACACAAGATCACTGCTGGGGGAGCTGGGGATTCACTCTGAGGGAGAGCAGAACCATCCCTTTCCAGAGGTTTCCAAACTCCACACAGAAAGAACACAGTGTGTTTTGAGGAATCAGGCCACAGCTTCCTCCCACCACCTCTGCCACTGACCCTGTGGGCTCCTCCAGTGCCCCAAAGTGGCAGGAAATTATCCATCAGCAAAACCCAAATTATTTTCTGACAGGTTTGGGCACTGAATCACCTCCCCAAGAGGTCCCATCAAGTGCCAGCTGGTGAAGGAAGAACACAGGGAATGATCCATCCCTTTGGTGGCACTGAGTGATCAGCTTGCCTCTAACCTCAAACTGCTTCCTCAGACCTCCCTCTCTCACAATTCAGTACTAAAAAATCACTTTTCTGAAAATACATGTATTAAATACCTTGTAAGCAATCTGTAAATTGAGCATTTATACATAAAGAACAAAAAACCCAAACAAAACCCCCCACGCTGACTTGCATACTGAACAGCTTTGGACCACATACCAAGCCATTGCTGTCATAATTAACAAATTCACAGGGTAGGACTCATTAATTTGGCCTTTAATTAGTCTTTCCAACCCTCCATGCCTGAATCCCATGTGCTTCAATGAAAACAATTTCAATGAAAACAAAATTAAGATGGAAAACCATGGCATTGCAGCATAACGACAGCATCTCAAGTATATTCCAGTATTTCAGTATTGGAAGCATTTCATAATTTATAGCTTCTTCAGTCAAAAAGTTTCTGGAGTTCATCCCACTATGGAACATAAGCTGTAGAAGAGAATTCAAGTGGGGATTTTTTCTTCTTATGATCTTTTTTCTTCCCCCCCCTTTTTAAAAATGCCATAAGCCAGTGTAAATTCGTGCAGCTGCTTAAACAAGTCCCATTCCTGCTGAAAGCACCTGGAATTTCTTCTTCATCCCGGAAGCTGCCACGAGGACTCAATCAAGTCAAGCCTGCAAACCAATGCAGCTGGAAATGGAGTAAAACAAGATCCAGCTGATTGAATTCCCAGATCTGACTGACTGTACAAACACTACTAAGGGAGAGAGCAGGAGCATGTTTTCAGGAGCACAATTCCTGTTGGCAGCCTGCACTTGGGACAGCTTAAAACAGTTGTAGTCATATTCCAGATTATTTATCCAAACACTCTACTCTGCAGAGACTCCAGCTTCGAAAAGCAGAAAAGCCATTGACTCAGTAAAACATAAGCCTTAAGTAAGCAAAAAAATCCCATAAAACACTGGCAAGAGCAGAAAGAAAACCAATTCCTGCTCCAGTCTGGAATAGCAGGTGTGCAGCTCTATGGTTTCAGCTTTCCAAACACGTCCATTTCAAACAACTTACCTATTTAAAAGTCACGAAAGTTCAGACACAACTCATTTTAGGCACTGGCAAAGACTGCCTATAAATGCTTTAATACATTTTTTAAATTAAAAATATAAAAAATTAGCAGACAACAATTTCTGCGCCAATACCCTGCATGACTGTGTTTCACACAAAAAGACTTTGCTACAAAAGCTTTATTATTTCCACTCTTTCTGACTGAAAACACAAGGCAGGTTATTCTGGCAAACTTTATTGAGACTAAATTGGCTTCCAGTCCGACTTGCACAACAATTAAAGCAACTTAAAAAAAACTAACACACAAATAATCCACCTCGTGCAAAAAATACTCCCTCACTAAAAACACTCCAGAATGAATGAAGACATCAATGAAAAGGTAACACTGGCGCTGGCACGAGTCTATTCCTTAATCCTTGTCTTTCACCATTCATTCCCATTTTTAGCCCCCCGGAGACCAGATTTTTCTAATCTCACCAACCCTGAAGTAAAAACACTCAGATGCTACAGCTTCTTATACGGAATTAGTAAAATAAGCCCATATTCTAAGAAAAACACTGCTCAGAATTACTACGTTCTCTAATATGCTCCCTCCAGTTTAAAACTTAGGAACTTAGCACCTCCACAACTCCGTCCGATGCTGCTACAAGATATTTGACCTTTGCTGAAAAAAACCCCAAAACAGAGTACTGACCCTAATTAAAGGCATCAAAGGCAAACAAAGTTGATCCACTAAATAAAAAGCAACTACACACGTGCATCACAAAAGTGAAGCTTAGCAAGTCACCTATTTCGGCATTAATAAAATGCCCATCCGGACAATGAGATCTTGCCGAAACTATGAGTCTAGAGAGATATCTGCTGCAGGTTTCACACAGCGAAGGGGTTGCCTCCGACTATCAAGTTTAAATCAGAGAAGAGCCCGAGCCACCCGGACGCCAGGCCTGAGGAGCAGTTATTGTTACAGGCGAGAAGGAGCGAACAGCAGTCTAAATTAGAGAGCAATTCAAAGAGTGGATTGCAAGGCGGCTCTGGAGAGAGGATAATAACAGGATTCTCCTTCCGCAGGGGTGGGATGGAGGACGAGGGGCCCCTGAGGGCTCGGGGCCGCCATTTTGTCCCTCCCGGGCCCGCGCGGCCCCGGCCCAAGATGGCGCCGGGCGCCTCACGCGGGGAGCGGCCCCTCCGCCATCGCCCCCACCGCGCCGCCTCACCCGCCTCTCCGCTCCCGCGGAGCCTCCGCCAC
>VZTD01002611.1:20994-31620 GCA_013397725.1 Rhagologus leucostigma
CCCCTCCGCCCCTCAGGTGAGGCCCCGCCCTGAGGTGAGGCCCCGCAGCCTCCCCCCAGGTGAGGTCGCGGCCCTCGCCCTCCCCAGGCAGCGGAAACAGTTTAAAAATGTGATTGCGAGGGGTTTTTTTTTGAGTGCTAAAGCATTAGTTCAGAGCACGTGGGGAGGGAAGAGCGGGATATTTCTTAGGCACCCACTCGAGGGCAGCAGAGTGTCGCTGAAATGGTGGGTTTTCCTCCGTCCTTGGCGTTGTTTCTTTCCATAAAACATGTGCAACGAGGAGGATCACAAACACCGCTTGTCCATTGTATCTGTTTTATGTCACAAGCAGCACCAGTAAAGCATCGGCAGCCCCAAAGTGCCAGGACTGTGTAGGGATTAACAGAGGACACCCACACAGAGAGGACCCTCCGGACTTGAAACACATCCCTGTGGTTTAACCAAAATACCGACTTCTTCAGTGCTTTCCAAACCACAACACTGCACAAGGGTTGGAGTCGGGAGACAAGAGGAGACGTTGCACCTGCTTGGCTCATCTCAGTGAATCCCAGAATTGTCTAGTTCGAAAGGGACCTTAAAGCTCATCCATTTTCTCTCTGTGCCACGGGCAGGGACACCTTCCACTGCCCCAGGCTGCTCCAAGCCCCGTCCAACCTGGCCTTGGACGCTTCCAGGGATGGGGCAGCCACAGCTTCTCTGGGCACCCTGTGCCAGGGCCTCCCCACCCTCACAGGTGTCAGAGACTGAAAATAATTAATGCCTCAAACATTGATATAAAGTTTTAAAGAAGCTACAACCACAGAAACCTCCTTGAAGAACTTTGGACTCTAAGTCAAACTACTGAGATTAGATAAAGGGAAAACCCATTCTTTCATCACCCTCAGGCTGGGGGAGAAAGAAACAAGTAAACAAAGAAAAGAATGTGAGCCAAACCCAGCAGCCATGCTAAGATTCATCCCTGGCTGAATTTGGGGTGGGGGACACCACAGCCCACAGAAGCCAGGTTTACACAGACTGCCCCCTGANCGCTACCTGGCTCGAGGGTATATTAACCCATCGGATTCTCTGCTTTCTGGGGCAACCTCCACCACCGAGAAGACCAGCTGGAGAGGATCAATGGGACATCATTGGGATCCATGGAGTGGTGATATTTTCCTTATTCTGTCCCTGTCACTCTCTTTCTGTCCCCTCCCCCCCCCATTTTCTACTTCTTTCTTTTTCTCTCTCTCATATCTACCATCAAATAAAACCCTTACTATTAACTGGCATATGGTCTCATTTGCACCTTAATTCAGGCAGAGGAATTTCCAAACAACCTTAATAATAATTGGATCTTAACAATAGGGAACAATTTTTCCCTGATATCTAACCTAAACCAACTCTTTTTCAAATTGAAAGTGTGCCTGTTATCCCACAAGTTGCTGCCGCAGGACATAATCCTGCTCCAGAAGTGCTTCCGTAACCATCTGCCATCCCAGAAGTGACTATTTTTCTTCGCTGAAATGCATTTCCTGTGCTGGGTAATGCCCTGCATGCCCCGTTGTGCTTACAAGTAGCGAGGCACAGACCTGAACAGGTTGGTACCTCTTCTAAGTGGGATTTTTGGCTACCGGGGTTATTCCCGGCGCCATTCCCCACACGGATTGAAGAAGTGGCAGTAGCTGAGAATGACGGGAGAGCAGGCTGGAGGCAAAGTGCAAAGGGAAGAGAGCAAATTGCTGATGGCTTCGCGGTGCATTCCCAGGTGATGACTACGGAGACACCCGGGGGAATCCCGGCTCCATTTCCATCACCTCTGACACTCGTGAGAAGAGACAAGCCAGAGGTTGCTTGGCTGCTGTCCCTCTCCCTGCCAGCCCCAGAACACAAAGGTGAATTTATCAGCTAAAGAGGAAGGTGAGCAGTATTTTCGCAGCTTTTGCTGGTTTAAAAGTACCACAGGGTTTTTTTTATGCCAAAGGTTTCATCTCAATGCTTTGCTTGTGTTACAGCACAGTTACTGACACACTGATCCTGAGCTGGAAGGGACCCACAGGGATGATCCAGTCCAAATCCTGGCCCTGCACAGACACCCCAACAATCCCACGCTGTGCCTGAGAGCATGTGGCTCCCGGAGCTCTGGCAGCCTTGGGACCGTCCACGTTCCCTGGGGAGCCTGTTCAGTGCCCGACCGCCCTCTGGAGGAAGAATCTTTTCCTGATCTCCAGCCTTACCCTCACCTGACACAGTTCAGGTCCTGTCTGCGGTCACAGAGAACAGGGATTGGAGCTGCCCTTGGGAGGAAGCTGTAGCCCCTGATGAGCTCTGCCCTCAGCCTCCTCTTCTCCAGGCTGAACAGACCAAGTGACCTCAGCTCCTTCTGCCTTTGTTGCAGGAAGTTTAATGGACATTTGTTTTCCAGCCCTTGGTCCGTATTTACAAATCCAGGCAGTACTCGACCCTCAGAGACTGTAAACCCCAAAACTCTGCCTACAACTCTCACTGCAGGGCAAGGCATTGCCCACCTCTCCTCAAGATCCTCCCCTTCACCAGTGGGACAGGAAGAGACCAGCAGGGATAAATCATCTGGAATTTCCTAGGAATGAGGGCCTCTTCCTTGTCCCAGTGGTGGCAGACACCCCAATGCTCCCAAAAATACTCTGAGCAGGAGAACAGGGCACGGAGGAAAAGAAACAGCTGATCTGAGCATGCTTTGATCCTTTCCTTCACACTTCAATTTGGGTAACCAAGAGTTAGGGAAGCCTCCCTACCTTTGGGGAACACCTGAGCCCGCTGTGCTTGGCCTCTGCAGCAGTGACTCAGGTGTGTGAGATGATCCCAAGGAGATTATCTCCCTGCTCCCAGCGGCACCCAGAGAGGCAGCCCTTTGTGCAGGGAGTGAAGCTGGATTGAAGAAACATTTTTCTGTTTGCTTAGGCCACTTCCAACTTGTATTCCAATGTCAGTCTGGATTTGGGGGCTTTCTGGCCATGGTCTCCACAGATATATTCCTGCCAGAGTTTGTGAAACCCCTTGTGCAGTTAACTTAACAGTCTCACCTGTGATTTGGACGCTGTTTCCTACAGCATTCTCCCTGAGAAACTGGCTGCTCATGGCTTCCATAGGTGCACTGTTTGCTGGGCAAAAACCTGGCTGACGGCTGGGCACAGGGAATAGTGGGAATGGAGTTAACATCCAGCTTGGGCTGGGCACCACTGGGGAAAGCCAGGGCTCGGTGTTGGGCCCAGCACTGTTTAATATCTTTATCCATGGTCTGGACGAGGGGATTGGGCACCCTCAGTATGTTCGTAGGTGACACCAAGCTGGGTGGGAGTGTGGAGGGCAGGAAGGCTCTGCAGAGGGATCTGGACAGGCTGGATCCATGGGCTGAGGACAGTGGGGTGAGGGCCAACAAGGCCAAGTGCCAGGTCCTGCCCTTGGGTTGCACCAACCCCGTGCAGCTCCAGGCTGGGGATAGAGTGGCTGGAAAGCTGGAGAAGGCCCTGGAGGTGCTGGTGACAGCGGCTGGACATGAGCCCAGGTGTGCCCAGGTGGGCAAGAGGCCAGTGGCCCCTGGGCTGTCCCAGCCATGGGGTGTCCAGCAGGCCCAGGGCAGTGACCGTCCCTCTGTGCTGGGCCCTGTCAGGCCCCTCGAGTGCTGTGTCCAGTTCTGAGCCCTCACAGCAAGAAGGACATTGAGGGGCTGGAGCGTGTCTGGGGAAGGGAACGGAGCTGAGGAAGGGGCTGGAGCCCCAGGAGCGGCTGAGGAAGCTTGGGGGAGGCTCAGCCTGGAGAAGAGGAGGCTCAGGGGGAACCTTGTGGCTCTGCACAACTCCCTGACAGGAGGGGGCAGCCAGATGGGGGTCGGGCTCTGCTCCCAGGGAACAGGGACGGGACAAGAAGGAACAGCCTCATGGTTACGGCTGAAATGCTAAAATAAGGAGCAAGTTCCACTGCACCCAGTGCTCTGTAGAGACAGTTGTTATCAGTTCCTTTTGCCAATAACACGCATCCTGTGAATACATTTACATGGGAATTGGGATCCTGCTGATTTGCAAATCAAAGCAAAATATGATGTTTCTTTATGCAGAGCGTGTGATGCTGTGAGATGCACAGGAAGGAGCCTGAAGGGATCAGGATGATATGTCCCTCCCTTATAAAGAGACCAAAAAACATGGGAAAAGGGCAGAAAAAAAGGTGGGCGAGGAAGCTCCCTCTTGCCTTCCTCCTTTCTGAGGATTTAGTGAAGAGAGCCAAAACAGAGTGGGAGCTGTAGGGAATTTAAAAAGGATCTGGAGAAGGGCACAAAGAGGCACAGGGAGCTGAACCAGCACTTTTCTCCACCCAGATCTGCCAACGACAGTGCTGCTTTGCAGCCAAGTTGTTTCACCTCTTAATCCTGTTCCTTCCTCACATCCCCCCTTAGGAGGTCAGTGTCATGCAAGAACAAAGATTAAGTGACGATTAAGAACATTTAAGTGAAGATTAAAGATTAGGAACAAAGAGTAAGTGAAAAATCATGAGTAGAAAATGTGTATGGCAAGGAGCTGCTGTAACAGCTCCCAGAACAGCAATTTCCCTCTATCCAGTTATGTATAATTCCCAAAATTGATCCCAAGTGGAGAAGAATGGCTTGTGCCTACACTACTGAGGTCTCTGGGCTGCTCTGACTACATCCAAATCAACTCCTGGTGGAAACCTTCCAGCTCTTCCTCAGCTGAGCAAATGCTGAAGTCCATCCATAGGTCCTGCTAATCCGTTGTGATTGAGATTGAATTTTAATGTTGTTTTTTTCAGTAGATAACCAACCAAAGGAAAAAAAACCCATAAAAACAAAGGTGGGAATTACTTAAATTCCTGATTCCAAGTGCATCTTGGAAGTTTCATAAATCCACCTGCACAGTTTCTTTTCAGGACCACTGGAGTGAGTCACCTGCTATATTTGCCATGTTTGCCATATAAAAGGCAAACAGGGATGCTCACCCGGGGGTTGTGACATTTGCCTCCTGAACTGCAGGCTGAAAAAGCCACACTTCTGGAAGTTATGGAGAGGAGCTTGTTTCTTCCAGCGGCACACGTGTGCGGCTGCAGAGCCAGCCTGGCAGCTCCCGCTCCCCTCCACCTCTCTTCCCCCACACCGCCCACACAGCACATGGACACGCTTCCAGAGCAACAGGAACCACATTAGGGAGTGAGCCAGCTCGGGAATCATTAGTGAACGTTGGCGGCTCTGCTGCCGAGGGGGACAGACCAGGCTCTCAAACAGCTTTTCCCTGGAGCGTGTGTGGCACCTTTTCCATGTGAGCTCCCACTGCCATCCCGCTGCAGCCCTTGCTGGCTCTGTGCTGCCCAGAGCTCCGCCATGCCCAGCACCGGTGCAGCTCTTCGCTGGAAGGGGATCAGGGAAATGATCCTGCTACGAATAAGCTTTATCCCCAAGTGCCAGCTCAGCTTCCTGTCGAAAGAGCAGATGGAAATGAGTAGAACAGAGCAGAATCATTTAGATTGGAAAAATCAAGCCCAACCATAAACCTTACACTGCTGAGTCCACAACTTGTTCCCTGGGAACAGCCTGACCCTCACCTGGCTGCCCCTTCCTGTCAGGAGTTGTGCAGAGCCAGAAGGTTCCTCTGAGCCTCCTTTTCTCCAGGCTGAGCTTCCCCAGCTCCCTCAGCCGCTCCCGGGGCTCCAGCCCCTTCCTCAGCTCTGTTCCCTTCCCTGGACATGCCCCAGCCCCTCGATACTCATTCTGTGCAGTTGGCTGTGATTTCCCTTTACTGTGGATGTCTGCCTTGGGAATTCATATTTGTTGGGTGAGACAGATCTTGTCTATTGAGAAATTCCTCATCCTGGTCAGGCCACTGGAGCTGTGCAGTGTCCCCAGGTGGCTTCAGGCGTGGCTGTGGTGTCTGTACAGCTGCTCTCTGGTGATACAGGGCTAGTGCTGGTGTGGTCATAGGAGACAACAGAGGGAGCAGGAACTTTCCTGGAAATCCTCTCCAAAGCTTTTTTCCCAAAACGTCTGCAGAAGCTCCTCTGTTAATTTGGCCCTGGAGTGCTGGTCTGCCTCCCTGGCTCTGGAAGTGTCTTGTGGACACAGGTGTTCCTCTTGGCTGGCTCTTCAGAGGGACTAAAGAGGGCATGTTTCCCGAACTGAAAACCGACAGAGCCTGTGTGACGTGCCTGTCTCCATCCATCATGATGACATGATTATTTTGTTGGCTCTTGCCAAACCCTAGCATTTCATGCCAACATCTAAATAGTGATCCCACACGGTGTTCTGGACCAGAGCAGTGATGGCTGCAGACAGGGAATGTCCCGTGGGTGGGAGGGCTGCTGGAGAGCTGCCATGAGCATCCTCGGAACTCCAGCATGGCCAAGCCTGCCGTGACCCCCCAGTGCAGCAGTTACAGGAACAACTTGTTGCTCACAGATGAGACATTCTCAAATGCATGGGGCTTTTCCGAGGGAAAGGAAAGGGCAGGGAGCAGAGCCCATCTCCAGGAGGGCTGACCACCTCTCTGGGATACCAGGAAGATAAAACTCTCTGAATGCTTCTCCCAAAGCCATGTTGCTCCTTCTATCATGTTCAACAGCTTTTTTTAACCAGGATGGTGCTTGATAGGGATCAGCTTCTGGAACACATAAAGCTGCTGTTGGCAGAGTGGGGTTGCACCAAGAGAGGTGGCTCTGGTTGCCCTCCCAGCTGCCAGGACTCAAGAGGAGGTGTCCATACAGGCACTGCCATCTCCATCTCCACAAAGTGTTAGTGAGATCTGACGTGGCCAATGGAAGACAAAACCACTCCATGCAGGACCTGAAGGAATGTCAGGAAGCTGTGTTGGGGGGAGATTTAGGTTGGATATCAGGGAAAGGTTCTTCCTCCAGAGGGTGCTGGGGCACTGAACAGGCTCCCCAGGGAATGGGCACGGCCCTGAGGCTGCCAGAGCTCTAAGAGAGTTTGGGCACCACTCCCAGGCACAGCGTGGGATTGTTGGGGTGTCTGTGCAGGGCCAGGACTTGGACTCCACGATCCTTGTGGGTCCCTTCCAGCTGGGGATATTGTGTGATTCTATGATTCCACGATAGCCGGGAGGGCAGACACCCATCAGTGACAATGACAAGCCTGGAGAGCAGTGTGGAGGTGTGGCTGCCACTGGCAGCAAGGGCAGTCAGCACAATCACTGGCAGCTCCCAGCTCCTTCAAATTCCCTGTGTGCGACTCTCACTCCAACAGCAATCCCACACCACATCCAGGTGGTTCAGTTCAGTAGTCAGGACACTTGAGGGGGTTCCAAGTTTTCCTTCTGAGGCTGTTGTGGGAAACATGAGTGAGCTGTGAGACTCTGCATAAAGGAATCACAGATCACAGCAAATGTCCTGGTTGGAAATGAGAGGAAAAAACACATACAAGGATTATGTGCAGGAAATGGCTTTCCTGGGCCCTCCACAAAGCCATTAATCAGGTTCTAACAGGGTCATTTTATAAAATACTGATATGGAGCTGGAAAGGAACTGTGAGGCTGCTGTGTAGTGCAGACCTGACTGAAGGTATTTCAGATACGAGCCCAAGTGTGCAAAGAGCTTTTTGCTCTCTGGCTCCCACAGACTCAAAAAGTGACCACAACCCACCACCAGGAATTAGGGGGTGAGGTGGGGCCTCATCAGGGCCGTGAGGAGATCTGACCCCTGCTCTGGAACATTGAAAGATCTGTTAGTGACACTGCAGGGCTGTGAGCAGGATGTGGACATGCCGTGGATTGTAGGTGATCCTGTGCAGTCTGGAGAGGCCACGTGGTCCTAGGCCTCAGGGGTTCTCCTGTTCTTCTCTCCCTGCACTTCACAAGCCTAAATGCATTATTTAACTGCTCTCTTTTTAAAAGACTGGGGCAGAGGTTTGCCTCAGATGATTACTGCTGCTACTTGCAGAATTAAACTGGGGATTAAAATAGATTTTATTTAATTAACCTGAATGAAATAAATGTTTGTGTCTGATTCAGTCTCAGGAGAGGTGTCAGAGCAGACAGTCCTGGTAAAACTGGCTGACCTGTGCTTTTTCTAGCGGGATGAGCACAAAAATCTCTCTGTGGCATCTAGAGATGATTCCTTAATCTCCTTAACCAGTCTCGGGGACAGGCTTGGCTGCCAACAGCGCAGCAATGCAGGGCTTCGGCTGGGATTGCAGCACCGGGTGCTTGGAATCATGCTTGGGTGTTTCCATGTTCCAGTGGAAGTGAAAGCAGCCCGGGATTCGGTGAACGACAGTACCACAAAGTCATGGATATTGCTGTTCCTCGGGTCCTGCTGCTGCCCTCACCAACACACGGCACAAGTGCCCAGATCTGAGTTTCCTCATGCCAGCTGGCCTGTGGACAGCTGCACGCAGAAGACCCAAGAATTCCAAGAATTGCTCCATCTGCCTCCAAGTGCTTGCGTATCCAGCTCTAAAATCCTCATGCACCACCTGTGTCCTGGCTGGCTGTGGGAGTGATGGCAGCTAAGTGCTGAGACAGAGAGAGGGAAGTGCAGTGGGATGATCTGCCTAACCTGCTTATCCCACATTTTTCCTGAAAAGTGCATGCCCATTGATCCCAATAAGCGCATCCCTCGGCCCTTCCCTTACCCAGAAGTGTGGCAATCAGGAGGGAAGGCAGTTCAGTGCCGCCCATCTCCTCTCCCCACACGAGGCTGTCACCATCACCACAAACAAGGGTTCACTTCCAGTGTTTTCCATCGAATCACGGAATCATCAAGTCTGGAAAAGCCCTCTAACATCGAGTCCAACCATTAACCCGGCACCACCATGTTCACCACTGGCTCATATCAGGAACAGTGCGTCCAGCAGGCCCAGGGTTGTGCCTGTCCCCTGTGCTGGCACTGCTGAGGCTCCTCGAGTGCTGTGTCCAGTTCTGGGCCCCTCAGTCCAGGAATGACACTGGAGTGAGTCCAGGGAAGGGAACAGAACCGAAGATGTGTCTGGAGTGCCAGGAGCAGCTGAGGGAGCTGGGAAAGGGGCTCAGCCTGGAGAAAAGGAGGCTCAGGGGGACCCTCTGGCTCTGCACAACTCCCTGACAGGAGGGGGCAGCCGGTGGGGGGTCGGGCTCTGCTCCCAGGGAACAGGGACAGGACAAGGGGAAAGGGCCTCAAGATGTGCCAGGGGAGGTTCAGGTTGGATATCAAGGAGGAATTTCTTCACATAAAGGGTGGGCAGACATTGGAAGGGGCTGCCCAGGGAGGTGTGGAGTCCCCATCCCTGCAGGTGTCCAAGGAATGCCTGGACATAGCACTCAGTGCCGTGGGCTGGGTGACAAGGTGGGGATCGGTCACAGGTTGGACGGGATGATCTTAGAGGTGTTTTCCAACCGTAACGATTCTTTTGTGCTTTTGTAAACTATGTCCCTAAGTGTCCCATCCACACACCTGAACCCTTCCTTTTGCAGCAGCACCCAAACACCCACACAACCAAATATGGAACACCCAACCCCCATCCTGAAGTTGTTTCTGTTGCCAAATAAGGTGGAAACACACAGAAAAGCACTGGGAAACACTGCGTTAATCCCTTTTTTTGGACTAACCACACCGCTTCTCCAGACCTTTTATTCCAGCTCCCATTCAACCACCTGCTGCTGTTACACCCCTGAAGATACAAATTGGAGGTTTTTCTACACCACATCATACATTGGTGTAGAAACCCAGCAGTCCAGGAGAGGATTCCTGAAGGACTTTGGCTCTGTAAAAATGAGTCCTACACCACTTGACTCTCAAGGCTGGTTCAAAGGTGAGTGTCAGTTTTCTTACTGCCTCGTGGGATAAGAGGAGTAGGAAACTGTAGTGCTGTATTAGTCATTCTTGAGAGAGTCATTAACTCTTATTTGTACGAAACATATTTTTCAAGGGCTGAACCATCACCTGTTGGAATGTTTAGGAACTGACTGAGGAGAGAGGGGGCCAGGGATGTGGATGGGGAGCAGGCAGGGATGGGTGAGAGGCCGTAAATTATGTATGTGTTATAGAAAGTGTAGATTTTATTTATGCACACTTCATACATATATAGATACAGGGGTATATGGAGATATATGTGTAAAGTCAGATATAAAACTACACACTCATTAAGTGTTATTCCAAGGGCAAATGGGTTCAAATTGAAGGAGTAGGTTTAGATTAGATATTAGGAAAAAGAAATCTTCCCTGTGAGGGTGGGGAGGCCCTGGCACAGGTTCCCAGAGAAGCTGGATGTGTCCCATCCCTGGACGTGTTCAAGGCCGGGTTGGACGGGGCTTGGAGCACCCTGGGATAGCGGAAGGTGTCCCTGCCCATGGCAGGGGGTGGAATGAGATGAGCTTTAAGCTCCCTTCCAACCCAAACCATTCCACGATTCCATGATGATCCTTTCACATAAATATACACCCACAAAGGCGTAGCTCTGCGTACAAACCATTCTCTAATAAGATATAATGAAACGACGAATAGGATTTACCCATAAATACGAACAACCACCTCAACCCGCGCCCGTTGCGGCAGCGGCGCTCGGGCGGGCGGGGCGCGGCGGGGCCCGGGAGCTGGGGCGGGGAGAGGAGGGGAGGGGAGGAGGCGAATCCAGCCCCGGAGCTGCGGGGCCGCCCCGGCCGGGCGGGGCCTGAGGCCGCG
>VZTD01002611.1:34013-46745 GCA_013397725.1 Rhagologus leucostigma
CCCTTCCCTTCCCTTCCCCTCGCAATCTCTTCCCCACGGTGGCAGGACTGAGTGCCTCATTATAGCTCAGACAGTACCACTAATTAGTGGTTTTTAGAGCTCTCTCTTTGCTGTGGCCAGACAAAGGTTCTATAACTGGATCTGCTGCTGTAGAAAAGCTTCTCTGGTTTTTTTTTCCATCCGGTAGCAGCAATTTAGTGGCTTTTGGAGCCTTCTCCAGAGACAAGAAACAGCAAAGCATGTTTGCATCCCTCCCTGATACCCTTCTCACTTTGAGAGGCTGGTGACTGCTTCCAGCATTCTCCTGCACAGGTTTCACTGCAGGAGGAGGGTGAAAGCAAAATGCCAGACAATTTTTTTACTAACCCCCTTGGGGTTAGTAAAAAACCTGCCCCATTAGAGATGCCATCCCCCTGGGCTGCTGCAGTTCGTAGCAACAGGCGTTTGTTGTGGCCTTTGCAGCTGTGACAGAGGAGGAGCTGTCGCAGGCCCTGGTGGATGGCGTGGAGATCACGGCCCCGCCAGCCCGGAGGAGCGTGGAGAACGGCTGGTCCGAGTCCTCCGCATCCAGCGCTGCCGGAGCCACGACGGAGCCCCAGAGCGAGCTGCTCAGCTGCAGCCTGGAGGAGACAAAGTGAGGGCTGGGGAGCTGCCAGCGTTTCTGGGCTGAACTCGTGTGTAGCAGGAGAGGACCCTGACGTGCCAGGGGTCGGGCCTGCAGCCGGTGCGGGTTCCCGTTGTTCCGGTTACCGCAGTGGAGCTGTGCTGGTTCAGTGGCACTGCTGGGGCTGGTTCTGTGTCTGCCAAACAGGTCCTGCTGTGGGGGGTGACTCGAGCTCACCAGCTGCATGTGCAGTCAGGGATGGATCCTCTTTTATCTGGGAGCTCCTGTCCGTTTCCTGGAGTCCTCTAGCTGGATATTCCTTGCATGGTTGCCTCTGATGAGGAAGGGTTGGCCTGGCAGAGGAAGGTTCTCCCAGCTGGTCATAATAATGTTTGCTTTTCCTCCCTTTTTTTAGCAAAACTCAGGAGGAGCTTGATATGAAGCTTGTTCCCAGGGATAAATATTCCTCCTTTTCCCTTCAAGAGGCAGACTGCAGCCGCAAGAAGAGAGTGAGTATCTTTTAAAGACCAAACTGCTTTTCCTTGTATGCGGGGCTGAGCCCCAGCATTGAAGGATGTGAAGAACCTTGGATGTCCCCAGAGGAGGGGAACAGAGTTGATGCCAGGGCTGGAAGAAATGTCCAGGAGCAGCTGAGGGCTCTGGGTTTGTCTGATTTGGAGAGAAGGAGGCTGAGGGGTGACCTCATCCCCCTCTGTAGCTTCCTGAGGAGGGGATGTGTGGAGGGAGGTGCTGAGCTCTTCTGCCTGGGATCCAGCGATAGGAGACATGGCAATGGTTCAAGGCTGTGCCGGGGAGGTTCAGGCTGGACATTAGGAAGTGTTTCTTTAGCAGGAGGAGGGTCAAACCTTGGGAAGGGGCTGCTGAACAGGAAGCTTAGGTGGTTCCTCAGCCCCCTCTATCATGTAGCCTTGGCTGAACCTGGATTTTGGTGGTTAGCTGGGAACTGCTGAGTGCTGGACTTGGTGCCGTCGCATCAATCAGCAGAGCAAGATCTAACCCACACTGCCTCACTCTTCCTTAGCTGCCTACAGCAGCACCACAGGCTCTGACCATTAAAAAAGGGGGAAATGGCCCCCCATTGCTGCTGGAGAGGTTCAGGCTGGATGTTGGGCAAAAGATTCTCCCTAGAAGGACAGTTACTTAGGCTATGGAATCTCTCCCTGGAGTTCTTCAAGATGTGGTTTGACAGAGCCACGGCCCGGTGTTGGCAGTGCTCCTGTGGTGGTGGCAGGGCTGGGGAGCTTCAAGGGTCCCTTGCAGAGAGCACCAGCTCTCCTCATTCCTCAGAGCAGAGGGCTCCTGTCCTTTCGCATCCTACGCACGCTGGGGAGCGAGGGCGGCCGCTGATCCTGAATGTGCCTTTCCTCAGAGAAGCCAGGCTGGAGCGTGGCCGGCAGCCAGAGGCATGTGGGCAGCCAGAGGCATGTGGGCAGCCCGAACAGGACTGGGCGGATGGGTTTGTCCTGCATTCCAGCCTCGTCACGTGCCACATGCAGCCTCTGCCTGTGTTTGCCCCGAGGGCTCGGTTGTTAGTCCCGCTCCCCTGGCTGCAGGTGGCTGTTCCAAACTGCTGCCCGTGGTGGTGGTGGTGGTGGTGGTGGTGGTGGAGTTCCTAGAAAGAGCAGGGAAAATCGAGTGTCCTTGTCCTGGCTGGCTGGTACAGAGCAGTGTCTGCCTTATCCCGACAGAACAATGTCCTGAATGCCATCCTGCTTCTCATGAAGGAGCTGGACGCAGAGGGGCTGGAGATCATCCAGCAGACGGTGGTGAGGAGGCTCCAGGCCTTCCAGAAGAAGGAGCTGCAGGAGGAGTGACAACGCCCACCCCCATTCCAGCCTCCCCAGAGCCCCAGTCCCGCAGCTGTGCTGCCCACACATCCCTGGCTGCAGCCAAAGCCTCGGTGCTCCCCGCTCTGCTTCCCGTGCGAGGGGCTGGGATGGGATGCTCCTCCTCTGGAGGCTTCCTGCTTGTGCAGCAGGCTGTGTCACTGTATCCTGTGTGGCTGGGGCTCTTGGATGGGAGCTGCAGGCAGATCAGCAGAGCAGAAGGGAGCAAGGCTGCAGCCAGAGGTGCTGTGTGATCCGAGGGGGAGCAGAGCCTGCTGATGGCTGGGAAGGTAGGTCTCCGACCCTTGGCCAGCCTGGGGGTGCACAGCTCCTCTGAGGGCAGTTTGTACTGCAGAGATTTGGTTTGGTGAAGTCTGACAGGGAGGCGTTGCCTGAGATGGTCACCAAGAACTGTCTGGTGAAGGTCAATGTCCAGTTATTAATTTATCTTCCAGCTCCTGGCTGACTTCCTCAGGTCCTTGCTGGTGCACGCAGTGCCTGCCGTGGTGGTCAGGCAGCCTAAAGGAAAGCTCGGAGCAGCCTAGGTGAACCAGAAATGACTCCCACATCCTGAATGCTCAGCTGTCCTCTCACCCCAACGTTCCCTGCAGGCATTAGAGCAGCTTAGGGAAATGTCCCAGTTAAAAGGCCCTGAGCATTGCTGCCTGCTTTGCACAGGCATCAGGGGTGTGTGTTGCTCTTTAACTGATAAAGCTGCATTTACCGAGTTTTATAGAGCTGTTAAATACAAACTGAACTGTTGTGACATACCAAATAAACCCAATTATCCCTCAAGGCCGTGTAAGTGGTGGCTGGAGTTCAGCAAAGGCCTGGCTGGGGGCACTGCTCCATTACCTCTGGTTCAGGGAGTGCATTGTGAGCCCTGCGGAGCAGGAGGAGGGCTGGGAGCCCCGCGCCTTCCCGCTTCACTGCGCCTCTGAAACGGTGAGCCTGCTCCCAGCGCTGCTTTGCAGGGGCGCTGGGCTGTCTGGGAACCTTCCTGCAACCGCAGCAAAGGCAGGGAGCAAAAGAGGTGGTGAGGAAAGCTCAGTGCAGAGCAACCTGGGCAGGGTGATGGCCCCGAGATACGGGACACGAGCCCTCCGTGCCTCCCAGCGCTGCACGAGCGACGTGGCCTTTCCATGGCCCCCCCGTCCCTGTTTGTGCAGTGTCCAGGCCGTGCTGCCAGGAAGGAATGCTCCTCAGGGATGGTGACAGCCCTGTGTCCACAAGCCTGTTTGCATGACCTTGGTGGGAAGGGACACAGTTTGACCCTCATCACTCCGGGGGGAGATTTGCTGGTGCCTTTAACTCCTCGAATGACCTTCGTTCTTGCCTTCTGTGTTAAATCCAGCTGCAGCTGTGTAATTTATGATGTCCCAGACTTCCTTTGACAGCCAGGGCCTGGGAGACTCACCCTGCTGAGTGCAAGTCTTCTCCCAGGCCCCTGGCCTGTCCGTGTCAAGGAACTGGGGAGCTGTTGTTGGGGTGAGCTGGAGCCCCCAGCTTTTCTGGGATGGGAGTGATCAAAGGAAGTGTCCATCAGGACTTGCTGGTCATGGGGCTGGTGGAGCAGTCGCCGTGCCCTTGAGGCCACACTGACACAATTCCTGGAGAAGTTGGGCTGCTCACTGCCTACGTGCCGTGCTCGTCATCCTTGGCTGCTGCTGGTGCTGCCCTCGGAGCTCCCAGCTGCTCCTTGCAGCATCCCAGCAAACCCCAGCAGGAGCCTGGCCTCTCCGGGCCCTGGCAGCCTGCCTTCCACTGCAGGATGCTCCTGGAGGTTCGCTCTGCCCTCTTTTCAGGGTGGGCTGGATGTGCTGGGAAGTCTGGGAGCACAGTCACGTCCCCTCCTGCTCATCCTGGGAGTGCAATGGCTGTGCCTGTCCGTTTTCTCCCAGGAATTTGGCCCTCCAGGTATTTTTTTTGGTGGAAATGAGGTGTGAAGGCTGCAGTGACTCCTGTCCCTCAACGTGCAGCTGGTCTGAGCCTGGGGACACCCCTGTCCTCATTCACACCCTAAACCTGGCTGCTGCAGGGCTGTGCTGCCGACAGATTTTCCACGTGACCTGCTCTCACCCTGCCCTGCCTCAGCCGGGAGTATCGAGCGGTGAATGCAGATGATTCCGAGCTGTGGAAAATGCCAGCGGCTGTGCAGAGCCACTTCCCTTCAAACCATCCTCAGGGACTCTGAGAGCTGATGGTGAGGCAGGTGTGAGGCCCATGGCTGAGGGAGGAGGGAAGGAGTGGGTTGGGGCTCCCCCATGGTGGAGTGGCACATGGGGTAGTGGAAGAGCTCAATTCCCACCCAGGAAATGGAGCTCCAGGAGAAGCCAGGTCTCTGCCTGGGTCCCCAGAGCAGGTACTCATTCAGGAGCAGCAGTGCTGCCTCCATCAGCAATGTCTGCTACTTCAGGGGTCCAGGGAAGAGACAAGAGTTACCATCTTCCTCCAGAGCCTAAAACGTGTCCAATTAGGGGAAAAGCACTGAAATCAGGGGATCATGGAATGGTTTTGGGTGGGAAGGAACCTGAAAGCCCGTCTTGTTCCCCCCCTGCCATGGGCAGGGACACCTTCCACTAGCCAAGGTTGCTCCAAGCCCCATCCAACCTGGCCTTGGACACTTCCAGGGATGGGGCAGCCACAGCTTCTCTGGGCACCCTGTGCCAGGGCCTCCCCACCCTCACAGGGAACAATTCCTTCCCAATATCCCATCTAATCCTGCATCAGTGGGAAGTCATTCCCCCTTGGCCTGTCACTCCACACCCTTGTCCAAAGTCCTTCTCCAGCTTCCTTGTTGGCTCCTTCAGGCCCTGCAAGGCCACAATGAGGTCACCCCAAAGCTTTTCCTCTCCAGGCTGAACAACCCCAGCTCTCCCAGCCTTTCCTCCCAGCAGAGCTGCTCCATCCCTCTGATCACCCTGGTGCCTCCCTGGGCTCTCTCCAGCAGCTCCAGGTCCTTCCTGTGCTGGGTCCCAGGGCTGGGGCAGCTCTGCAGGTGGGGTCTCACCTGAGCGGGGCACAGGGGCAGAATCCCAACCCCTTCCTGCTGCCCACACTGGGCATCAGCCCAGCACAGGGGTGTTTGTGGGATGGGGCATGGCCAGCCCTCCCCACCTGCACCCCCAAGTCCTTCTCCAGGGGCTGCTCCATCTGCTCATCCCCAGCCTGGATTGATCCCGGGAGTTGCCCCGACCCAGGGGCAGCACCAGCACTTGGTGCTGTTAAACCTCATGAGATTCCCATGGGTCACTTTGGGAGCTCGTCCAGGCCCCTCTGGATGGCCCCGTCCTTCAGGAGTGTCACTGCACCCTCAGCCTGGTGGCACCTGCAAACCTGCTGAGGGTGCCTCGATCCCTCTGTCCGTGGCAGTGACGCAGATCTGAAATATCACTGGTCCCGCTACGGACACCACTGGGCACCGACGGCCGTCGGGCCCCTGAGCCACTGACCCTCTGGATGTGACCATCCAGCCGATTCCTCATCCGTCTAACAGTCCATCCACGGCATCCAGCTCTCTGCAACGCAGAGAGAAGGATGTTGGGTGGGATTGTGTCCAGGCTTTATAGAAATCCGGATAAATGATGTCCATAACCCTTCCCTTGTCCACTGCGGGAGTCGCCCCATCAGAGAAGGCCAGGGGCAATGAGGGGGAGCTTTCACTTGGGGACAGCTCCACGGGGAGGACAAAATAATGGCATGTTTGACCCCAAAGGCTGTGATGCATCCTGGTGCTGGCGCTGTCCCGGAGGCTGGAGCCGTCAGCCGACAGCCCCAGGAGGGACGTGGCCTGGGAAAGGGGCTCCCTGTGACCGTCTGGCTCAGGCTCCCTAAGCCTGAGCGCACGGAGCTCAGCCAGGCCAGCACACTTGGCCAGCACCCTGAGAAACTTCCTCACAAACAAGCACAGCACCACCCTAAAGGGCTTGGGTGCTTCCCCTGAAGGTGGGAACCAAGTGATACTTCTCTGAAATTGAAAGCGATTGCGAAAAGATGCTGACCTTGCACCCACCAGGACCCAGACAGGGAGGAGAAGCCGAAGCCATCTGTGGTCCCATTCTCCCAGGCTCTGAGGATGCACAAAACCAGGAAACCTCTTAGCCCGGCATTAACCCGGCTTGGGAAAACCATCAGGCTTTGCTCGTCCCCCCACCCCATCCCCGTCCTGCTGCCCATCCCCCAGCAATGAGCACTCCAGGAGGCAGGTTTGGCTCCAGCAGGTTTTATCTCTAGAGGAGAGGAGCAGCGCCGCGGGCGGTGCGGGATCCGGGGGTCACGGAGCAGCGGTGAGGTGACGGACACAGAGCCCGCGGCCACACGGCGACGGTCGCAGCCAAGCGTCATGCAAGGGGACAGGGGCTCGCCAGGACCCCCGCGCTCAGCCCTCGAGACCCCCACGGGGGATGGAGCGTCACTGGGGCTCAGGGACACCCAGAAACCCCCAGGACCAGCTCCGACCCGCTCCGGGATGGCTCCGCATCCTCCTCGCTCCCCTCCCGCACGTGGGGCAGGCGACTACAAAGCAGCAGCAGTTGGCTCAGGCGGTCAAGCCGCTAAATAAGGACTCAAAATACCCCATCATTAAATAATAATAAACTATTAAGGGAAGATTAAGGGTCTGGGCTGCGCGGCTGGGCTCAAGCAACTCTTCTGCATCCGCACAGGGACCAGACCCCGCAGCAGTGATTCGGGGCAGGATTGTGCCGTTCTGGGAGCCAGCACCAGGCTCTGCCTGCTGTAAGGGGTCGATGGCAAAGCTACAGGGCTACTGAGAACAGAGGGGACACAGTGCTCCCCCAGCAGCACGTGGGCACGGAGACGACACGGCGGGGGCTATGGGTCGGGCTGGTGGGACTAGAAGCCCTTCTCGATGCTGAGGGTGCGGCGGGTGACGTGCTCCATCTGCCCCGAGATGTACTCGGTGAGGCTGATCTGGTAGTTGGCGAGCATCTTCAGCATCAGCCGCAGGTTCAGCCACCACTGCTCCTGGGGCAGCCTGTGCCTGCGCAGGGGGACACAGCTCTAGAGGAGACACCTCGGGAAGGTGCCCCCGGGAGCCGGTGAACCGCTGGGGCACGGGGACTTACTCAAAATCCGTGACTTTCTTGAGCTCCGTCACGGGACTGAAGGCCACCACCTTCTTCCGCAGCCCGATCACACAGGCAGTGTCTCCAGAGTTGGCAAACACGCGCCCTGGGAGGGGGATACCCCACCTCACTGGGGGCCAAGCCTGGAAGCCTGGAGCAGCAGGCACCAGCCTCCCCCACACCCCGTGGGAACCCCAGCCCTCGGCTCACCCTTGCTATAGACTTGCTGCAGCTTCTCCGACATCCACAGCACCGCCTTCACTCCCAGCTTGGTCCCGTAGTTCCGGTCAAAGGGGGTCGGGGCTCCCCCCTGGGGACAAAGAAATGGGGATGTCAGGCCGGCCCAGCTCTCGGGGCCAGCGTGGCCCATGCCACCCTGTCCCCTGTACCTGCTGGAGGTGGCCCAGGACGTTGATCCTGCAGTCGAAGATGCCTTTGCCCTCGGAGGAGTAAAGGTTGTAGAGGAACTCGGTGGTGTAGTGCTCGTGGCACTTCTCATTGCTAGGGGGCAGAGGGAAGGGCTTGGGGGGCTGCTCCTTCCTCCACCATCCCCCTTTGTTTCCCATAACACCTTTTCTGTGCTGTTTTGTTCACCCTGAGGCCCAGAGCCCCGGCCTGTGTCCCCAGGAGGACCCTGGGGTTGGGGTGGGGACGGCAGCAGAGGCATCCAGCGTCTCCACCCCAAGCGCGTGCCCGCTGTGCCAAACCTCACCGCGCCCAGGAACCCTCTCTGGCCGTGGG
The DNA here is from genome assembly GCA_013397725.1 of Rhagologus leucostigma. NCBI lineage: Eukaryota > Metazoa > Chordata > Aves > Passeriformes > Rhagologus > Rhagologus leucostigma. Next base: position 42,293 of record VZTD01002611.1, read on the forward strand.
AAGGGCTCAGCTCCGGCCTTGCCCCCTGCCACGGGGCTGGGGTTTGCAGTCACTGTCCCCAAGGGCCCCCAACTCACCGCAGCACCAGCCCTCTCTGGATATCCGTCTTCATTTTGTCGGTCAAGTGCTCCACGTTGGCCTGCAAGGTGAACACCGGGATGCCGGCGGCCATCCCGCAGCCCTCCGGTCCTGACATCAACCCAGCGTCTGCACGCCGTGGCCGTGCTCCCACCGCTCCCGCCCCGCACTGGAGCCCTCCCTTCCCCAATTTTCCTTCTCATTTTAGCCACAGAGCCGCTCCTGCCCGCTCACCTTTAAGTCGTGGATAGTGAAGGGGTCTTCGTAGACGTAGGCGGCGTCGGCGCCCACGGCGATGCCGGTGACCGTGGACAGGTACCCGCAGTAGCCCCCCATGGTCTCCACGATGAACACGCGGCGCTTGGTGCCTGACGCCGACTGCTTGATGCGGTCGCAGCTCTGTGCCAAAGAAGGGGAGGTCACACCAGGGAAAGCCACCTTTGCTTCCCCGGCACGGGACGTCGGCCACTCCAGGCCACGATGGAAGGTGCTGGAGCGGGGCGGCCCCGGGAGCTGTCCCCATCCGTGTCCCTCACCTCCATGGCGGCGTTGACGGCCGTGTCGGAGCCCAGGCTGAAGTCGGTGCCGGGCACGTTGTTGCTGATGGTGGCGGGGATGACGCACATGACGATGCAGAGCTCCTCGTACTGCCCGCGCGCCTCCACCAGCTGCAGCACCCCCTCGTACGCCTGCAAGCGGCCGAGGGATTGGGAACTGCTGGCCCTGCAGCCGGATCCGCATCCCAGAAAGATTCCTTTGGGACTCCCACAGCCACCCTGGCCCCCACTGAACCGAGGATTCCGCCGCACCTCAAAGCCCCCGATGACCAGCAGCCCCTGGATGTTGAATTTGCGCACGTTCTCCACGATCTTCTCCATGCAGGTCTTGGGCAGCGTCCTGTGGTGGGGAAGTGGGGGCAGACGATGGGGTGAGGGTGGTGGGGACGCCCCTCCCCTATGCCCCCGTCCCCAGGGCTGCACTCACCGCTTGGTGCCCAGCATGGAGCCGCCGCGGCCCAGCCACCCCGCCACGTCGTGCCAGCCCACCTCGCGGACCTGCGGGCACCAGCGCCGGGTTAGGGGTGGGAAGAGCCTCCCCCCACCCTCCAAGCCAAATCCCATGCCCCGGGACGTCCCAGGCTCGCCGTCCCCCTTACCTGCCCCTTGGCCAGGCCCTCGAAGCCGTCGCTCACCACGTAGACGGTGTGTCCCTGGCAGATGCCGATGCGCACGGCCGAGCGCACGGCGGCGTTCATGCCGGCGGCCGGCGCTCCCACGTTCAGGATGGCCATGCTGAAGGGGCTCTGTGGGGACAGGGACGGGAACAGCACATCCCTGCGTGTCCCCAAGGCGGGGATGGTGTGCCCTGCTGCTCCCCATCACCCCTCACCTTCTCCTGAGCTGGCTTCTGGTGCGCCAGCAGCTTGTAGATGTTCCAGTTGTTCTCAAAGCTCCTGCAAGGACACGGTGACACATCCCCAAGGCATGTCTGGGAGAAGGGGGAGTCTCCCCAGAGCCCCTGGGGTGTGACTGGGGACACCCTTCTGGCTGCAGGAGCCACCGGCTTCCCCACAGTGAGAAGCCCTCACCCAAGAGGGATGTCTCCCCCAGTCCTGGTCCCTGCTCCTCACCTTCCACGGAGCTGGATGGCCTCCTCAAACCTCTTCTCATCCATGGCCTTCTGCACATCCTTTGTCTTGGGCCGGGAGGAAGATGCAGCACCGTGACACCCACGTTCACAGGGAGCGGGGTGGGACCCCCACCCAAATTCCCCGGTACTCACCACCTGGACACACTCCATGAGCGGCAGCCGCACCGATTGGTTCCCGGAGAGGCTGACCACGCAGGCCGGGGTGTCCGGCGTGGCCTCCAGCAGCGCCATCACCGCCTCCATCCCCATCTTGCTGCTCTGCAAAGGGACAGGGGCACCTGTGACACTGGGGCCACCAGTGCCAGCTGGGTGGGATGCTCAGGGATGCTCCCACAGGCTTGGAAAACCACGTGGCTGCTGATTCACTGCTGGAAAGCCGATGGTTTTATTTAAAAATCTGTGAAATTTGGAGTAAATGAGGAGAAATGGGTGCACAGCTCTGCCAAGCACAGCGGGGCCGAACCCATCCGAGCCTCACCCCAGCTGGCAAATCCCTTCCACTGGGCAGAGGGATGGCAGGAGCGGGGTTCCCCATCTCCGTGTCCTCCCCGGGACCTACCAGCACGCGGTCAAAGGCGGACGGGGTCCCTCCGCGCTGCACGTGGCCGAGGACGGTGACCCGCGTGTCGAAACCCAGGCGTTGCACCACCAGCTGTGGGGGAAGAGGGGACATCACGATGGGGACCTGCCGGTGTCCGCGGGTGCCAGGGCGGTGCCGGGGCGGTCGCTTACGTCCTTCACGTAGTTGGAGGAGATGGGTTTGCCGCTGCGGTCGATGGCGCCCTCGGCGATGATGATGATGTTGAGCCGCGAGCCCCGGCTGCGTGTCTGGCACGAGGGGAGGACAAACGGCCACCACGGCTCAGCCAGAGCTCACCGTGGGCCACGTGTGAGCGCCCTCCCCTCCCCGCCATCCGTGCTGCCCCGGGGGTGGCTCAGGTCACGGGCAGCCGAGCCCCCGAGCCAGCGCTGCCCCTGGCACGCGAGGGCTGGATTTGCGCTCGGCTGAGTGCCCCGGTTCACAGAGACAATGGCGGCAGCTCCCGAAGCTTCGCAGGGGCCGGGCACCGGCTGCAGGGCTCAGCCCGGGCCCCTGCCGGGACTTCCTGGGGGGGAACAGGGGATGGGACGCTAGGAACCCCCCCTCACCTCCCCGAGCCTCTCGCACATGAGGTCCTCCCAGCCGTCCTCCGGAGGGGATTCAGGGATGAAGAGCCAGTCGGCGCCCGAGGCCAAGCCGGACACCAGCGCCAGGTACCTGGGGGGACACGACGGTGGCAGCACCGGCCCCGAAACGTGGCATCCCGTCCCACCGATGGGGTTCCCCACCCACGGGGGCTTACCCGCAGTGGCGACCCATCACCTCCAGCACGAACGTCCGCTGGTGGCTGCAAGGACACGGGTGGGAAGAGAAGGAGGTGGGCGGGTGCGATGGCCGGGGCGGTGCAGCCCCCAGCCCCCAGCCCCGTCCCGCTCACCTCTGCGCCGTGGTGGTGATGGCGTCGATGACCTCCATGATGCGGTGCAGCGCCGAGTCAGTGCCGATGGTCATGTCGGTGCCACAGAAGTCGTTGTCGATGGAGCCCACCAGCCCCACGATGTTCAGGCGGCAGTTCTGCCGCGCCACCTCCTCGCTGATCTGCCCTGAGGGGGTCACGGCCACCACACCGGTTATTTCAGGGCACTCGTGTCCCCACCATCGTGGGGCCGGAGCCCAGCCCTCCTTGGGGTCACAGCGCCAGGGTGACCCTCCGGACCTCACCACCCTCGAACGCCTTCGTCTACGCCCCTGGGGGTTGGGAGGGGCTCACCCACCATCTCGGACCAGCTCCTCCAGCAGCCCAGCCCACTCGGAGCGGAAGATGTCCGCGCCGGTGAGGCTGCCGTCGCCGCCGATGACGCACAGGTTGGTGATGCCGTGCTCCACCAGGTTGCGGGCGGCCCGGAGCCGGCCCGCACGTGTGGTGAAGGCCTTGCAGCGGGCGCTGCCGATCACCGTCCCGCCCTGGGGACAGAACGGGGCACGGGGCTCGTCACGCAGGTTTGGGGGGCTGGGATCTGGGGTCCCGCGGCCCCATGGTGACCCTCACCAGCTGGATGATGTTGGAGACGCTGAGCCAGTTGGCTTGTTTGATGTTGTCACCCCCCTCCACCAGCCCCTCGTAGCCCTGCAGAGAAGCAGAGGGCGGAGGTGAGGGGTACCCCGGGACAGGGGGGTGGATCCCCCCAACCATGATGGGGAGCAGGGGGGGTACTCCAACCTCGTAGATGAGGAAGACCTTGGCTCCCACGTATATCCCCATGCGGGTGACGGCGCGGACAGCGGCGTTCATGCCTGGAAAAGTGGTATGTGAGCTGGAGTATTCCCATGGGATCCTGTGCCCCGCAGGCCCTATAGGTGACCCTAAGGTGTCCCCTCGAGCGGGGGGAACCCCATGGGATCCTGCACCCCACAAGGAATGGGATCCTATAGGTGACCCTGAGGTGTGCCCTTGAGTGGGCGGGGAGCCACGTGGGCTGAGACCGGGGAAACTCAGCGCACAGCTGGGCCTGTGGACGAGAAACTGCCCGGGAGCGAGCTGCTTATCCGGGGGGGGACGGGGACGGGGACGGGGATGGACACATCCCCTCCGTGGGGCTCCCCCCGTGGGGGCCCTGCCCTCCCACGGCGACGGCCGGAGGGGGACGGGGACGGGGAGGCGGCGCGGGTGGGGGGCACACGGGA
>VZTD01002611.1:47075-68980 GCA_013397725.1 Rhagologus leucostigma
GCGCCATCCTGCGTGAGGTCCATCCCAGAGTCCTGGAGGAACTGGCTGCTGGAGCTGCCCAGCCGCTCGCCAGGGTGTTTGAAAAGTCCTGGCTGTCCGGTCAGGTCCCAGGTGACTGGGAAAAAGGGAGTCCTTGTCCCCATCTTTGACAAGGGTGGAAAGGAGGAGCCTGGGAACCGGACCCACCGCCCCGTCAGCCTCCCCTCTGTGCCTGGGAAGAGCAGGGGACAGACCCTCCTGGAAGCTCTGCTGAGGACAGGAGGGGATTCGGGACAGCCACGGCTGCACCAAGGGCAAGTCCAGCCAGACCAACTCAGTGGCCTTCTCTGATGGGGCGACTCCCGCCGTGGACAAGGGAAGGGTTATGGACGTCATTTATCCGGATTTCTATAAAGCCTGGACACAATCCCACCCAACATCCTTCTCTCTGCGTTGCAGAGAGCTGGATGCCGTGGATGGACTGTTAGACGGATGAGGAATCGGCTGGATGGTCACATCCAGAGGGTCAGTGGCTCAGGGGCCCGACGGCCGTCGGTGCCCAGTGGTGTCCGTAGCGGGACCAGTGATATTTCAGATCTGCGTCACTGCCACGGACAGAGGGATCGAGGCACCCTCAGCAGGTTTGCAGGTGCCACCAGGCTGAGGGTGCAGTGACACTCCTGAAGGACGGGGCCATCCAGAGGGGCCTGGACGAGCTCCCAAAGTGACCCATGGGAATCTCATGAGGTTTAACAGCACCAAGTGCTGGTGCTGCCCCTGGGTCGGGGCAACTCCCGGGATCAATCCAGGCTGGGGATGAGCAGATGGAGCAGCCCCTGGAGAAGGACTTGGGGGTGCAGGTGGGGAGGGCTGGCCATGCCCCATCCCACAAACACCCCTGTGCTGGGCTGATGCCCAGTGTGGGCAGCAGGAAGGGGTTGGGATTCTGCCCCTGTGCCCCGCTCAGGTGAGACCCCACCTGCAGAGCTGCCCCAGCCCTGGGACCCAGCACAGGAAGGACCTGGAGCTGCTGGAGAGAGCCCAGAGGAGGCACCAGGGTGATCAGAGGGATGGAGCAGCTCTGCTGGGAGGAAAGGCTGGGAGAGCTGGGACTGTTCAGCCTGGAGAGGAGAAGCTTTGGGGTGACCTCATTGCGGCCTTGCAGGGCCTGAAGGAGCCAACAAGGAAAGAGACTATTTCCAAGGGCCTGGACAGAGGGAAATGGCTTCAAACTGGCAGAGGGTGGGGTTAGATGGGATACCGGGAAGAAATTCTTACCTGTGAGGGTGGGGAGGCCCTGGCACAGGTTGCCCAGAGAAGCTGTGGCTGCCTCATCCCTGGAAGTGTCCAAGGCCAGGTTGGATGGGGCTTGGAGCCACCTGGGCTAGTGGAAGGTGTCCCTGCCCATGGCCGGGGTGGAACGAGTTGAGCTTTCAGGTCGCTTCCCACCCAAAACCATTCCATGACTGTATTCCATGCCATAGCAGGCTGTGTGATGCCTTTATGTGCCACCTCAGGCTGTGCCATGCTCTGCCAGTGAGACGAGCTGGAGCTCTTACTAGAAATTTCGTATTTTGAATTTTTTAATTTATAATTATTTTAGGTGTAATTAAAAAACAAACCCGTGGAGGAAGCCCGCCATGGATTTCTGAGCCCCACTGCCCAGCTCAGCTACCCAGAGTGTCACCCCTTTCCAGGGAGCGGGGTCCTGTTGCTGGGTGCCCTCTCCACACCGGGTGGGTGCAGCTGCAAGGCTGCTCCCTCCAATCCTCCCCATTCCCTGGGAATGGTCCCCATCACCGTGTCTCCCTGGTCTCCCACATCCCCCAGGGGAGTGGGACAGGGCCCTGCCCAGCCAAGGAATGGGGAAACTGAGTCAGGTGCTGGCTGCTGGCCCGATTCCATCTGTGCCGGGGGGAGCTCGGAGCCTCATCCTGCGTCCTCAGGCGCCGCGGGGCCCGGCATATCCGGCAGGGAAGGGGTGCGGGTGGCTCGGGTTAAGGAAATGGGAGAGACCTGGCCGGAATCCCGCTCTCCTCCTCCCACAGCCCCACCTCCCCGGCCCGCTTAACATCCCGTGGGCCAGCCGTGGGGCCACCGGCGCGTCTCCGGCGCGGTGCCCGTCCCCGGCGCGGTGCCCGTCCCCACGATGCTGCGGCTGCTGCTGCTGTGCGGGGCCCTGGGCTGCGGGGCGGAGCAGGCGGGTGAGGCAGGGACGCGGCGGCGGTCGGGGTCGCTGGGGTTGGCGTGGGGGCACGCGGGGATCCCGGCGGGTGCCGGGGCCGTGGGTGATGTCCCGCGTCTCCCGCAGCCCCGCTCGCCTTCACCATGCTCCAGCTGACCCGCGTCTACAGGGGCAATTCCATGTTCCGGGGGAACGCCAGCCTCAACGGGCAGCTCAGCCACGTCCTGGAGGAGCATAATGTCACCCAGGTGCTCCCGCTGGAGCCTCCGGACGCCTGGGCCCGGCGGCAGAACCAGGTGATCACCTACCTGAAGAACTTCAGGCAGCTGGTGCAGCTCTTCAACAAGGAGAGACCCATCAACTGTGAGTGGTACCCCGGGGACAGGGGCGGGCCCCCGGGGAAGGGGAGCCTCTCCCGCGCCGCCAGGGCACGGGGGTGGCTCTCCAGGGACGGATGGGCGAGGGGATGGGGACACGGCCATGTGCAAAACGTCTCTGTGGGTAAAGGGAGCCCTTCTGTGGAGCCGGGAATTTCTTACCCTGGGAACGGGATGATGCTCAACCTGTTGCCGCTCCTCAGGAAAAGGGCTGGAGGCTGCAGCCTGTGGGCTGGGGAGGTGTAGGAACCCTCCCTGCCTGCTCCCTGCCTGCATCCCACCTGGATCCCGCTTGCACCCTGCCTGCATCCTGCCTGCTTTCTGGCTGCTCCCTGCCTGCATCCCGCAGCTTGTGGGAGCTCTGGGACGCTGCTGGCGATGGTTTCGTGCTCCTGCCTGCTCTGCTCCATTAACCCTGTCAGCTCCGCTGCTCCTGCCCGGGGTGTTACCCCCAAACCGGTTTTGCCCCAGCCCCACGTTCCTGTACCCTTGGGGAGCCCGGTGTCACCGCGGGGTCTCTGGCACGACCCTGCCGGTGTCCCTGTGCTCCATCCGCGAGAGCCACGAGCAGCTCTGTGCCCAAAACCTGCCTGTCTGTAAAACCAGAGCTGTGCTGTGCGGAGATAAGGGAGGGCAAATAATCCTGGCCGCTGGAAAAATCACTGTCCCGACCAAACCGAGGGGAAGCCAAGCTGTGGGAGGGTTGGGTGGCACGAGGCTGAGGCCGTGCAAAGTCAGCGCCCAGTGAGGGCTGCGGGGCGCTGAGGGTGGGAGCGTGGTGACCCTGTCCCCTCCCTCTGTCCCCGCAGTCACCCAGCACCTGTGCTGCCACCTCGGCTGCCGCCTCTTCCCCAACGGCACAGCCCAGAGCTTCTACGAGGTGACCCTCAACAGGACGGCGTTCCTCAGCTTCCACGTCCCCAACGCCACCTGGGAGCGGCGCTGGCCCGGCGAGCTCCCAGTGGCCACCTTCGCCCAGGAACAGCTGATGAAATACCCCATAACCACCCAGGACCTGCAGTATTTCCTCAACACCACCTGTGTCAGCATCCTGCAGGCTCAGAGCACCAGGACAGGTCCGTGGTGGGGCCGGGGCTGGGGACAGGGACACGGTGGCGTGGCCCAGTCGTCACCTCCGTCCCTCTCGCCTCTTGCAGGAGAAGTCAGCGGCCGATCCCGTGCTCCGCTGGTGCTGGGGCTCATCCTGGGGAGCCTCGCCATGCTGGGCATGGCCCTGGGCATCTTCCTGTGCACGGGAGGGAGCTGCTAGCGTGGGCAGCTGTCCCACGTCACCCCATGGACACAGGCGACGGACCCGTCATCTCCCCGTGGAGTCAGGGGATGGATCCATCATGTTCCCAAGGATCCAGCGACTCTCTGTGGATCCATCATCACCCTGGGGAGGCGGGGGCTGGATCTGTCATCCCTGCATAGAGACAGGATGGATCCATCATCCCCCTGTGGAGGCAGGGACCAAGCCCATCCCTCACGAGAGATGCACGTCCCCAGTGCCACAGGCTTTGCTCCCCAAGGACACCGAGAGCTTCCCAGTCCTGTCCCAGCTGCACTGACCCCTCCGGCAGCCCCCAGCCCTGTGGACGGTCCCCACGCCGGGCAATGCACTGAGACTCCACACAGAGACACTGGGCACGGATGGAAAAATGGGGGGGGAGGGGCGTGGGGGGGAAAGCAGCAGGAGAAACAGCCATGGAATGGTTAAAAGGATGGTGTTAAACTCTCATTTATCCCTGTTCCGGTGGGGATGGAGGGAGAATGTCACACCTTGTGGAATAAAACCACCCGTGAGCTCCCACCACACCTCTGGCTGCTCTCATTCCCCTTGGCAGCACCGATGTGGGGCCGTGGATCCATCCTGGACCATGGCTGCTGGTGCTAGGTGGGCTCGTTGGTGTTGCCAGCCCCTGTGCCAGACCTTGGGTTGCGTGCTAAGTTTTCCAGGTGTCTGGAAAGACGCTGGTGGTGTTTGCAGGAGGGTTTTGCACCTCCTGAGCTCATTTCAACCTTCTCCCAGCTTTGGTTTGACTCAGTTAAGTAATTTTCCCAATGTTTTTCACTTCCTCGCTCGGTGTGAGATGCCGAGGTCAAGCACACACAGCTGTGAGGGGACAGTTTTCCTTTTCCACAATTCAAATCAGAGCTAAAAACTCCTCTTTGACTGTTTAAACTTTGATTGCATCAATAAGAAACTCTTGGCCACATTTCCCTTTCACCCAGAAGGGGATTTTGAGCTCTCCTGCTCATCTCCACTGCTCCGGCGGCAGGAAGGGCTGGGGATGAGCCAGGAGCTGGCTGGGGACAGCACAGGAGAGAGGCTTTCCTGGATTAGCTTCCAGCTCTTTCCTTTCTGAACACCCTGCGAGCAAGACAGGGTGGGATGAGGGAAGATGGGAAAAGAAATGAGGGACAGAAGGGATGGGAAGATGACCTTAGGGGTTGTGCTCACGGAGGGATGGAGGAGGAGGTCTCCAAAGCCCACATCTCATCACCCTGGCCCCCAGCCACCCCCAGAGCAGCCCCCGCCTCCCCCGGGCTCCTGGGGCAGGGGCCGGGGCACTCCCCACCCTTGGCGGGCTCCGAGAGGCCGGAGAATCCAAAACAACGCGGATGAGGCACGGGAACGTCATCGCTCGGGCCTTGGAGCAGCGCCCTTGGCAGGAGCTGTGCTGTGGGCCGAGCGCGCCGCGTCCCCCCGCCGGCACCCAGGGACGCCGGGGCAGCGCCGAAAGTCACACGCGCTGCATTTGCTCCCCACAAAGGGATTCGATCCCTTCCAGCCGGGAGGAACTGCTGCATTCCCAGCTCTGCTCCGGGTTTCGGACTTGGGGCATCTCTGCTACCTGCAGATGTTGCACCATGGTCGCCAAGACCTGGAGTGATTCCCATTCCCGGTCCTCCTTCCCTGGGGTGCAGCTCCTTGCTCCGGCTGGGATGGCTGAGCGTGGATGCTGCGGGAGCCCCACGGCTGCGATGCAGCGGGGATGGCACCCAGGACAGACCCAGGCAGGAGACACTGTGGGGAGGCGTGGAACAGCAGAGCTTGTTTTGCTTTTTGCTCCAGAAATGTGTCATCTTTTGGACAGATGAGCAAGTCTGAGCTTCTCCACCTCAAGCAGCTCTGGAAAAGCCTGCCCCTGAGCCACCCGTGTGTGTATGGAGAACGCTCCAGAATGGAGCTGACTCCGCTGCTGCTCTCGAGTTTCCACGAGGGGCCGGGGCAGTGGGGATCCCCCAAAAGCGCAGGACCCCAAGGAACAGCCTCATCTCCATCGGTGTCCATGGGCAACGCACCCAAACCTGGCACCTCCATCCCAAAGCACCTCCCTGGAGGTGACCAGCACCAGTGTCCCACCTGAATGCGGTGGTCAGCAGGAGAGGGGTCATGGTGGCAGCATCCACCTCCAGCACATCGTAGCCCTAAGATTTCTCTTCCTCATCCCAAAGTTCACGATTTGTTGCCTCAACATTTCCTCACTCCAAAACCCTCAAGTGCCTCGTGGCGGGGCCACCGAGGCCTGGCTGGGTGTGGCAGTTGGGGACACGTGGCCCGGATGCCCAAGAACTGGGAGCTGGGCTCCCGTTCCACCACTGCTCCGACACGGACCAGCTTCCCGGCAGCCGGCAGCCACACGCATGGCTCATCCTTTTCCAAATCTGGCCGCTCTTCTGCCCTGGATCGCAGCTCGGGACAGGCACCAGCACGTATCCCATCAGCGAGGGGTGGTTTTAATTTTCTCCTTGAAGGATTTTTGGGTTCTACAGGAGGGTGAACAAACCTGCACGGAAACCTCTGGCAGCTTCAACCAGCTCCCAGAGTGACCCATCGCGGTTATCCGCAGGGATTGCCGGGCAAGGCTTTGTTCTCCACGCATGGTTTCCCTCAGCCCACTCCGCTATCGCTGTCTTGGATAAGGGCTGAGATAAGATGCCCAAGCCCTGATCCTTGTTCCAGTGAGGCAGTGTCCATGTGCCAGGAACCAGCTCTTCCCTTCGTCCCCATCCCACGGGGAACTTGGATGAGGTGGGCAGGTCACCCCGTTCCCTTTCGGACATCATCTCCCTCTGCAAGGCCAGCATCTCCATCCGTGTCCTTCGGGAGCTGCCGTGCCCCAGGACAAAGGGCTGGATGGCTCCAGGAGCTGCCCAAAACCAGTGATGGGCTCCGGTGCCTGCTGGGGTGGGAGGGGGGAAAAAAGTGGGGTTGATGGGATCCATCTGGAAGGAAGTGGGATTATCCCTGTAAGCACCTCTTACGCACTCGGAGCCTGCACTGGTGTCATTGTGGCTTCTCAGGACTAAACAAACCCCGTCCTTCCAAACTCCCGGAGGTCACAGCCCCAGATGTTTTAATTCCTGGCTTTTGGGACACCAAAAGGGGTTGTTAACCCCAGGGGCTGCACTGGGATGAGGGGATCCGCTTTTTTTTTTGGGATGGAGGCTGGGATCTGCTTCGTAGCAGCCTCCTGCTCCCACATGGAAGCGAGCAGCTCCCTGGAAAAGCCTCCCAGCACAGGGAAGGGCCGTGCCGGCCAGGCCCTCCTCGCAGGGCGGACAGTGGCCAGCGCTGCCCTCTTCCCTTCCCGCTCACCTCCCAGGTCAGCCGCAGGAAACAGGAGGAGAGAGCTGGCTGCAGGCCTGGAGCAGGGATACGAGGCAGGAGGGATGAAGGCAGCGGGTACCACCCATCCCACACCTCTGCCCTGCCCCAGGGGGCTGCCCTCTCCCTGGGGACCGCTCCGGAGAAAGCCAGGCTGCTCCAGCAGCTCCTGCAATGCAGGCGAGCAGGGATGGGGGCTGCTAGCTGGGAATCACAGGAAGGATTCCAGTGAGGAATCATCGCTTCACCTTCCCTTCCCAGCCGGAGGCTCCCACTCCAAACTCAGAGCAGCCTTCTCCTGGTACCAGCCCCTTCTCCCTCCTTCCTCCACTGCCCAGCCCCGGGGCAGCAAGGTTCAGAGAGAGATAAGGACATGAAGAAACAAGATTTTTCTTTGGAAAAACCCATGCTTGCTTGCACTGCGCTTTCAGAGAAGTTTCCCTGGAAAAACGGCTGTTTGGGAACACTTCCACCCACTTCCCAGAGCTGGGAGCAGCCTCCAGTGTGATTAAAGCCACCAGGAGCAAAGCCCCCCTCCCAAGGGCTGAAACTCCTTGGAGCAGCCCCAAAACGTCCCCATCCAGTCTGGGATGGGGAATGTGGCTCTGGGTGCAGCCAGCCCAGCCTGTGGAGGCACAGAAGACTCGGACAAGGCTGCAGGGCACGATGGAAACGTGGATCCGAGCCCTGTACTCCCTCCCATCATCAACTTGCTATGGAATCCTCACCCCATCAGCTCCTTCCCCTCCCCTGGCATGGATCCAGCCAAAGGGTGGGATGACATCTAAAAGCCAGCCTGTGGTGAGGCCCTGAAGGAACACACGCAGCTCCTGCAGGTGCTGAAAACCATTCCCTTCGGGGATAAACCAGGACCCCGTTTCAGCCAGACCTTCCCAAAGCAGCACCGATGTCTGGAAGTGCATTCCAAGGACAAGTGTTTTCCTAGAACTGAACAACGTGCCTACATCTGAACCCTCACAATCCTCACCGTTCCGAGGATTTAGGTTAAAAGAGGCCCAGGAAATTTGGGTTTATTTGTTCCAGTTTGGGAATGTTCCTTTCTTTAGAAAGGACTGGAAATCCAAGCTGTGAACTACAGAATTCCCACCCTGGAGGTTCACGATCAGGATTACATTTTGGTGCCAGACCAAGATGTGAACACCTAAAGCTCGTGGGAAGCATTTCTATGGATAAAGGAGTCCATGTGTGCCACGACTCACTCCCACCAGCTCCGTGTCACTGGAGAAGAGGACAGAGGATGTCACGGACACCGAGCACCCTCCGCACCCCTAGTCCTTGGGGGACAAATATTTCCCCATGATCCCGGAAAAAACACGGCGTGAGTGGGCCAGAAGCAAAACCAGTGGGAATGTTTGAGCAAGCACTGCTGTTGCTGCTGGGCAAAAGCATGGAAGCCTTGGAAGCTTTGTCTGGAGGTGGGAGAGGCGTTGGACGCCGGCTCCGAACATACACCACAGCAGGGGGAAAGGGTGGAAGGAAGCAGGGATGCTTGGCTGGAATTTGGGGCTTTTTTCCTGTTTTTCTCCTCGCTGCTGTGCAAGCCGGGGCTCTGCAGCCATTGTTGTGCTCTCCGAAGAGTCCGGCCCCACAACGCAATAAAAACAAACCACAGGAAGGAAAGGAATTAGCAGGGAAAGGAAAAGCAGTGGTGGGAACAAGGACTCAGGCCCAAAATAAACCTGCTGGCTGCTGCTGGGGGTGCAGGTAGGAGAGGTTACACCTTCCCCTGTGGGAGCACTTGGAGCTTAGGGGTGAAATCCCGGCTTTTTGGGTTTATTGCTACAGGTGAGCAGGGTTGCAAGGGGCTGGAATAACAGGAAACAGCCCCATGCACACAGATATAGGAAGGAATTTCTTCGAAATCGGAGGCTTCCTAGAAACTTGAACTAAGAGGGAGCAGAGGCAGAGCTGCCTGCAGCACCTGGAAAAGGCTGGGCATCGTGGGCAGAGGGAGCAGCCTCAGCTGGGATTACCACTTCATCCTTATGGATTCTGAGGAGAGGCAGAGAGCAAGGGTTTGGCACTGCGGGTTTGTCTCAGCTGCTCCCCAAGCCCCCGCTGTGCTCTGCCAAGGTAAACGTACACAGGATCCAACAGGAAATCTTCCCGGGGCTGCTGCTTCCCCTGCGTCACTCCCACTGGAGCTGCAGGGGTGGGTGGGACTTGCTGGACTGAGGGCAGCATGGACACAGGGGCTGTGCCCACCTCGAGCTGCTTCCAGCTCCCAAGGAAGGAAAACAGGGAATAAACCGAAAACAAAACCACATTGAGGCTGCATCTGCTGCTCCCCAGCAAACACTTCCCCGTAGGCAAACCAGAGCTCACCTACTTCCCAAATAGGGAATGGGGTAGGGGGAAGCTGGAAGGATCCCACTGTACAGCCCCCAAGATCCCTGAAGGAACTGGAAGGAGCGTGGAGCCAGGTGGGGTTGGGCTCTTGCAGGGAACAAGCGACAGGACAAGAGGAAATCGCCTCGAGTTGCTCCAGGGGAGGTTTAGATTGGATCTGACAGAAAATTCCTTCCCTAAAAGGGTGGTCAAGCCCTGGCACAGCTGCCCAGGGCAGTGATGGAGTCCCCATCCCTGGAGGGGTTTAACAGCCGTGTGGATGTGGCACTTGGGGACATGGGGCAGTGGTGGCCTTGGAATTGCTGGGGGAACAGTTGGACTCAGTCTCAGAGGGCTTCTCCAGAATTACTGATTCCATGATTTCTGTTGGTGCCTGGCACAGGGAAGCCCAGGTCTGTCCCAGAAACACAGCACCAGGGAGGTTTTGCCATTCCAATTCCAACAAACACTTTATTCCCATCGGCCTCACCCGTCCTCACGGAGGACAGAGCGCAGGAGGGGAGGGAGCTTTTCCACACTGGTTCCACGTGGGGGCAACGAGGGACAACCAAGGCCACGAGGAGCCATTCCCAAATTCCACCATGACCGAGGAGTCTTTGCTAAGCTGGTGCAACTTCAAATTTCAGACCCAGCGTTAACTTTTGGGACTCGATAGTTAAGAGAGCCGACAGAGGCCTTGAGAGACTCTTTTCCCAACCAATTGTGGGGCCTAACACAGCCCAGTGCACTTCCAACAGCACCAGTATTCCTGCCCCAAAACCAGACTCTGAACCAATACCACACTCTGGACTCAGAGGGGAAGGAAGGGGAGGAAGGGCTGGGATTAAAAATATCACCCCAAAACAACAGGAATTTGGAAGAAATTTACACGAAGGACATAAAAAGCAGGAGCAGCTATGAAAATAGGTTGAGATGGCCAAGAAAAGTCACATCAAAATATATTTAAAAACCAGAAATTCCAATTTGTGTGGAATTTAAAACTCCTTTCCCCACCTATGTTTTCCTGCTCAAGGAATCTCTGTTGTTCCAGGACGTGGAACATGATAGGCAGCACCAGTTATGTCCTGAAAAAGTATTTCCCCAAACTCTGAGCGCTTCCATAATTTACAAACGAAAAATGAGCTAAACCTCAACCATCGCCCCCCCCTCCCTCTTCCCCCTTCTACAGTGGGCAGGAGAAAAGACCGCAAACAAATCTGACTTTGCATTTCCAGGGAAGTCCCAAATTTTCCACACGTCAGTATCCCTGCAATCCGTTGTAGACCTTCTGCACTGATCCTTGCTTCAACAGCTGCTTGAGACCTGCAAGGGAAGGGGAGAGCGTCACACGCAGAGCACAGCGAGGATGTCAGGATGACTTTTCCAACACTTCTTCCCCATTCCTGAAACCCCGTACACTAAGCATTCCAAGGAACTGGCAGTTCAAGGATCTGTCGGTGTCAAGTTCTTACCAAACAGGCAAAGAGAGTGAGTCAGCCCTTAAGTCCATAATAGCTCATCTCCCGGGGTCGGCACGACAGGGCAGGGCTGGCAGGTCTCCACTGCTGCTTAAAGGGCAAGTCCACAGGGAGCAGAGGAAGCAGAGTGGCAAGGATGGATGTGTCAGTGTTTTTCCAGAGATTAGAGAGGGAGTCCCCTCTCTAATTAACTCAGATTAACTCACTGGTCACTCACTGCCCTGGGGCCCCTCAGGACACGGCTCAGAGCAGCCTCAAGAACCACTGAACCCAAAACAGGACCCAAAACAGAGGGAAACTCCCCAACACTGCGGGTAGCTTTCAAATAACCTTCACTGAAAGAAGGACATGAAGGGGCTGGAGCACGTCCAGAGAAGGGAACGGAGCTGGGAAGGGGCTGGAGCCCCAGGAGCAGCTGAGGGAGCTGGGAAAGGGGCTCAGCCTGGAGAAAAGGAGGCTCAGGGGGGCCCTTCTGTCTCTGCACAACTCCCTGACAGGCAGGGGCAGCCAGGTGGCAGTCAATCTGCTCACAGGAACAAGGGACAGGATGAGAGGAAATGGCCTGAAGTTGCTCCAGGGGAGGTTTAGATTGACTATCAGTAATGAAACCAGCCAATTTACTTATACAGAAGAAAATCCCAACCTTTCAGGCATGCAAATCCTTCAGGAAATCCTGCTAAAAACCAGTTTGTCTCCCTGCAACCCTTGTCCTGCTTGTCTATCCTTAAACCTTTCTGGCTACACATTCTACTGGCCTTGAAAACCAGTGATGGGATGCATAAGGGTCACAGTAGCTTTGTTAAAATACTGGAAAACTGTCCTGGAAGTAGTAACTGGAAGCAGGACATCTCTCTGCCAGGCAAGAACTTCTCATGCTCCTTGCCTGATGGCCAGAGATTCCCGAACTCCTTTTCAGGAACACCAGGACAAAGTGAACCCCTGCCCAGGAGCTGCTCATTATTAGGAACAGGTCACTCTTCAAGGCAAATTCATTTCCTCTCCCCCATCCAGAGGAGGATCCAAGTCACTTCCCAGCAGGTGGGTGAGAGGATGTGGCTCCTGGATGTCTGGTTCTCAGAAAGGAAGGCCGTAGCTGGAGAAAGGTGTGCTCCAGGAACCCTGAGGAAAGTGGGATTAGAACCATCCCACACTTCATTTCCTGGCAGCTCCCACACCTCTGGCAGCTGCCTGAAGGACACCCTCAGTAGCGCACAGGATATTTCAACACGTATCTGAGGTTTAATCAGGAATTCCAACCAGGAATCCCTAACAATCGGTGCTACTGCACTTCAGGCACTTTTTACTGGAGCCTGAAGCCAATTTTTCCTTTGAAATGTTGCTGCTACCAACAAGAAGTGACAGGTTACAGCACAGAGGGAGAGGCAGCTCTCATCAGCAGCGATCAATTCCCACTGCAGGAAAGAAGGGATATTATTTCTGTGACTCCAAAGCTCAGGGTGGTGCTCTGGGAGCCAGAGTATCTTCTGACAGCCCCAGGAGCTGGACATGTGGTCAGGAGATAAGAAACGAGGACCACTGCCAACAATAAGGAAAAAAGGGATGTTTTGAATTCTGAAGCCTACAGTTTTCCACTGAATGTGTACACTGAACTGCTGCCACACACAGAGATAGACCTATTCCCTCATAAAACTCCTGTAATCACGGATGTTTGGAGATACCCAGCACACAGAAAGGCATCTGACTGCCTACCCAGTCACCTTCCCCTGGGAAATGTGGAACTGCTTTAGGAGGGAGAGAAACACCCAAGGCCCTGTGCCTGAACACACTCATGCCAGTGCCATCATCTCTCTGTTCCCGGATATCCGTAGAGGTGTGTGAGCAATTCTGTCAAAAGCATGGAGGCTTCTGTCACTGCTCCTTGCCCAGTGTCCTCTAAACTGCCAAGAGCAACAGCTGGAATAACCTCACATCTGTTCCAGAGCTGCTGTTGCCTGATGAAGCTTCTGAAAGGACAGCAGAGCCTGGACTGAGAGTTCACAGTGACGTGGTCATTGTGCCCTGCACAACACTCTTGGAACAAGAGGGAAAGCACAGAGGTAAAGCCACGAACCAGGATCACTCTAAGCCCAGCCCAGAGGAACAGACCTCCCAGCCCAAACAGCTGCAGGAAGAGCCACAGGACATCTGGAGCTGCAGCACCAACTGCATGTGGCGGCTGGCACAGTGTGGCCAAGGCAGCAGCAGGTGCCAAGGGTGGAATAAAGCCCACCCAGGGCTTGGCTTCCCACTACAAACTTGAGGAGTCCAGGAAATCCACTAAAAGAAGGGAATCCACTTCAGAAGAAGCCCTGCAAGAAGTTCTAGGGATGGGGATTTCCTCAAGAGCTGCACTGGTACATGCCAGGAATATCTTTGTCCCGTGGCAGAGGATGAGGCCCTTGATTCCCACTCTGATGTAGAGCAGCTGGAGCTGCTGTGAGGCACAGCAGAGGCTGCTGGAGCAAGGAATTCCCAGCTAGGAGTACAGGATTTACCCTCCTGGCAATTTTAGGATGCCTGCATGGTTCATCAGGTTTCCATCTGAGCACTGGAGATGAGCAGCAGATCTCTCCTAGAGGGTGGAAGGAGCTGCGGGGAGGAACAACCCTTCTCCTGACGCAGCCTGACATTCCTTACCCTCGGCAGCAGAGGGATTTCCACAAGTCTTGCCTCCAAGAAAGTAGCAGCAGGGGCTGGAAAGCCCTTTGTGATCCCACTCCAGCCGAGGCAAAGCAGACAGAGGCTAAGCCCAGCAAGGCTGTGGGGGTCAGACAGATGGGCAGCTCCAAAACAAAGCACCTGCAAACTTGCCAAGAGCTGCATTCCAGCAGCAGCACATCCCAACCGCAGCCACAACCGCAGCAGCCAAGCTTCCTTGCTTCCCAAGGAACTGGGAGTTAATCACAGCCCACCAGCCAACTGTGTTATGTTGGACAAGGGGCACAGGGACAGCACAGCCCCTCCTGACTGCTCCAGCCCCTGGATGAGCTGTGCCAGGTTCAGGTGGGCTCTGGACACGCACCTTCCCGCTGCTCGGGCGTCAGCTGCTCCTTGGGGAACTCCACGTCGAAGGTGATTATTAGGGAGCCTTTGATGTTGTTGTTATCAAAGTTTGGAAGACCTTCTCCCTTCTTCCACAGTTTGGCGCCGGGTTTTGTGGTTTTATCCCGGGCAATGTGAACCTGGGGAGAAAAGGAATTTTAGAACATTATCAGTGTTACAGGATCAGGATCCCAGGATCGTTGAGGATGGGAAAGACCTCCAAGATCACTGAGTCCAAGCCATGATTGATCCCCACCTTATCAACCAGAACAGAGCACTGAGGGCCACATCCAGATGTTCCTTGGACACCTCCAGGGATGGGGACTCCACCCTCTCCCTGGACAGTCCATGTTCCATGTGTGCACCCCAACACTCCAACACTCTTTCCAACCCACTGGAAAGCTCCAGCCAGCATTGATTCCTTGCCAAAACCAGTGATATCCAACGGGTCCAAGCACTTTTACTGGACACGTGCCAGAACTAACACCACCCACTGCTGGGACAGCCTGGAAGTGAGACACACACTCTGCACCCCTCGTAGAGAGCCCATTTTGGCTCCCTGGGAATTGGCCTGGAATGCTCCAGCAGAGAGAATTCTGTAGATAACCAGACCCTGAGCAAGCCAACCCTCAGCACAGAGCTGCAGGTGAATTTGGGATACACACAACACCCTGGGCCTCACCTTGTGCCCATCCAGGTGGGCAATATCCATCTCAAAGCCTGTCAGTGCCTCGACCAGCGAGATTGTCACGTTTGTGTACAAGTCATCTCCTCTCCTTTCAAACACTGGGTGCCTGTGGAAATGAGAGCCATTGAACTTTTCTCCTTCTCCAGAGGGGAAATAGGTCCTCGAGCTTCTTTCCTTCCATTTGGGAGTTTGGAGAAATCAAAAATAGGAAGGGAAGTGAAGAATGAATCAAATTTAGCCTCATTTTCCTGTGTAAGATATGCACTTTTCTATTTCTAGGGCACTGAGTGGTGAGGTGTGGCAAGAAGTCCTGACTCACACAGCAATTCTTTTAGTAGGGCATTTCCTTACAACAGGGAGATTGTGTGCTAGGAAAAAGGAAGTATTTCATCTGAATCACACATGGTGAATTCAAGCCAAAAAAATTAAGATACTCTGATAATTCCACTTTGAACAGCATCAAATCCAGCTCCTCCAGCACCACGGGGGCTGAGCATCCTGCACAGCCCTGGGTGCCAGGCCTGCACCTCCCCTGCTGAAGGGCAAGCTCCGTCTGGCCAAGCAAGAGCCTAACTAGTCCACGGACTTACTTAAGAACTTTTATTCGGAAGCGCAAATCTCCTGGCTCCCCATCCACGTGGGGCTCACCTGTGGGGGAGAAAAGAAAGCTTTGTTTAAAGGAAACAGTTAGGAACAAGTGGAGGGACAAGCAGGATGTTACAGACTTGCAGCTCACAAGTCAAAGGAAAAAAAAAAAGCAACGAATTGATCTTTAGATGACCCAAATTCTGCCTTAACACATCCTAAAGAGCTTAGGACTTTCTGAGTGTTGCCTCGGCAAGATCACACCTCTGCTGTTCTGGAAGAGCTGTCTGCATGTCAGTGATGTCCTTCAGTCACTGAAGGGCTTCATCCCCTCGGGCAGAGGGGATCCCTTCACATGCTCAAGCCTGGAACAGATGCTCCTGCTCAAGTGTTATGCGAAACATCAGATTTAGAGCTGGTTTTGTGCCTGTCCCCACTCCCAGCTAAGTGAGTGGAACCGTGTTATCCAGGCTTAGGAACACGCTCCTGGATTCCAGCACGTGCAGAGGACACAGCACTTCCAGCCACACGGGGGGCACTGCCAGTGCCAGAGAAGCATGGAAGAGGAGCAGCTCAGAGCTGAGCACACACTCACCTTCCCCGATGAAGGGATACTCCATGCCATCCCTCACCCCTGGCTCTATCTCCACCTCCAGTGTCCGCTCCTCGTTCACCAGCCTGAAAACGGGAAGAGCAAACCGGCACTCAGTTTTCAACTTTATTTATTTATTTCAACTTCAACTTTATTTATTTATTTCAACTTCAACTTTCAACTTTTAATTGGTGTTACTGAGGTACAGAGAACACCCCCACAAGCTCACACGTGCTCTCCTTGCTCACATTTAACCTAGAGGGTCAGAGCTGCCTTTTTGGTGAGCTGAGACTCGGGGAGTAGAGAAGGTGAAGTTAAAAGCTCCTAAATGCACAGTCAGCATCAGGGTGTGTGACTACAGCGTGGCATTCCATATCCAGTTGTTCCCAGCTATGTGCTTCCCGTTCAGATTTAGCTGGGGAACTTCCACTGCAGTGTGACTGTGCATGGAATAAAAGGCTGGAAGAGGAAATTAGGGAGCTCTACACCCAACAGAGGCGGCCGTCTCTGCTGTAAGAATAAAGAGTGGCTCCCTGGAAATGAGAACCCGGTGTTAAAAGTCCCCAGATCTTCCCGGGAATGCAGGCGCGCTCCCCCACCTAGCGGCGGGTTTCGGAATAAAAATCCCTATATTACTACATAAAATCACAGAATTTATGGTCCTGTGGAGCAGGAAGGAACACCAAACTCACTTGACGTTGGGGCATTCATCACAAACGACTTCCTGAGTCATCTGGAAGCGCCCCGGCCCCAGCTGGGTGGTTCTCATCTCCTGCCTGCAGTTGCATTTCCGTTTGCCAGGGGCCTGTCTTGCCACTGGCTTGTTCCTGACAACCTGCAGGGAAAGAGGGAGAGGTTGATGCCAGCACTCCCGGGTGTCCACAAGGGTCTGGATTTCTCTGAACAGAGAATGGTTTGGGTTGGAAGGGACCTTCAAGATCATCTAATTCCAGCCCCATGCACTGGGCAGTGACACACTGTTGTGTGGTGCTGCCACCGCAGCTCCAAATGTGGCCTCAGTGAAACACTTGACAAGTTTTCACCTTGTGATCACACCTTAAACACCAGAAAACTCTCTCTGACACCACTATTGCCATTCTCTTTCCTTTTCCACACTTTTCCACACAGGAAAGGTACCACTAGGACTGAACACCCCACGCTTTGGTTATGACACTTCCTTGTCCCACACAACAGGGAAATTATCTGGAGTTATCCCAACAGCCCCTTCACAAAATCAACCAATGGAAAGCCAACGTGCAGACAGGAGGGATTGTCAGCACCTGAGATGGGGCTTGCTTAAAAGAATCTAATAATTTTCCACATACTCTTCTCAGTTCTATCACCTGGAAACTTGCAGTGACACGTTTGGCCATAGAAGGAGACCGAAAAATCCTCACTGTGGTTTTGCAAGAATTGCAAAGTGAATTTGAAGCTTATGAACAGCCCCTCAAATATCCCTAAATTCTACAGAGGGACGATTTCTACCTCTCCAACTGGGCTGCTGCACTAATCAAGCTGAGCTGGTGACTGACAGCCAATAAATCAGTGTTATCACACTTTATGGAGACACTGCCGATGCAAAAGGTGAATAAACGTGAGGTTTCTTCAGTAAACTACAGGAAACAGCACCACAACATCCTTCACTGCCAGACACAGAAAAGGAGCATCTATTTCAGCTCTGTTTTTTGGGAGAAGATACTCTGAGCTCTGGTCAGGCACCTCAAACCTGGGAACACCTGGAAACACGGAGACAAGTGAACTTACTTCTACAAAGTTTCCTGAATACACCTCCTCCAGTGTGACCTCCAGGTCCACGATGATGTCACTTCCTCGGGGAATATTCCTGTCTTGCTGCCGAGGGTTTCCCCCAAACATGAAGCCGAAGTCCCCAAAGAAGCTGGAGTTAAGCACACTGATTAGGTCAAGAAGGAATTCTGGGCAACTGCTTCTACTCCACTAAAGAACAGCCTCCTCGCAGTTCTTAAGCTCCAGAGTAAATCCAGGAGCCTCTTTTTGCTCCTGCAGAACACAGCTAAAGCCTTCAAACAAAGCAGCCACTTTGGAAGAGTTTTCTGCACTAAGAAAATGAAATCTGGAGCAGAGCACTCGAAATCTGACCTCTTCACACTGCACTGCTGCTCAGCTGCCACTACCACAAGGTGTAAACTCTGAGTAGCACTGCAAGTCACTGCTAGCAGGTTGGTTTTCAGTAGTTTGAGGACAACAGGGATGAGGAAAATGCCCTAGGAATCCTGCATAGTGTCCCTCAGAATAGAGCAGAGCAGCAGTGCAAGCCCTCGCCCAGGATTACAGGAGTGAGCAAGTTCTGGAATTATTTTAGGAAATTTATCCAAATGGGCAGAAAATCAGGTGCTGTCCAAGCAACGTGAAAGTGCCTTTGGTTTTTAATGCTCCAGATTCTAGAGGTGCTGTGCAAGCAACCACAGCATTGCTCTGCAGAAGGAAAAGTGTCCCCAAAGTGATGTGTGACAACAGGTTAAACCCCAACCACACACAGATAACCTGAGAAAGTTTCCACATGCTTGAAGCTGGTGCTGCACCTGAGAAATCACCCACAGTGCCCAGAGGTGCCCACGTGGGAAGTCTCCACTGGTTCCCGCTCGCAGCAAGGAGTGGTGCACACCAAAACTGGAAATTGCACGTGGGATAGCCACTGGGAATGTATTTCTTCCAGTTCTCAACTCACACATCAGCCACCCTGGGCGAGGTAAAAACCCCATCAAAGGGGTGCTTGAGCATCACAGAATCAGAGCAGCAGCTGTAGGACAGCCCAAAGGGGTTAAACCTCCTTACTGGGAGAAGATGTCTCCGTGGGAGCTCTGGTGCCCGTCCTTCAGGCCCTCCTCTCCGTAGGCATCGTACTGCTTCCTCTTCTCCTCGTCCGACAGCACCTGGGAAAGGCAGGGATGTAGGAAAGGCTTTCACCTGGAGCTGAGGGGAGGTGTTGGACAAGGCTCTGAAGGCCCCCAGCACTGTTCACTGGGTACACTACAGGAGCCCCGCTTGCTGTGCTGTCAAGAAAAGCGAAGCCCATAATAAGCACATTTTGTTCATTGAAAAAGCAGGAGCAACACGGAAAATGTAAACACTGAGTTTATCCGAAGTATTAAAAAGCAATCAGAAGGAACAGCTCAAATCCTACAAAGCAGGACCTGCTGAAACAAATAATCATACCACCACCCCTGTGTCTCAGCCAGGACTTTTAAGACTCTAAAGCATCGATTTTATTTCCTAAGTTTTGACCTTTGCTTTTTCCTGCCTCAGAGATCCAGAAGTCTCTGGTCACACTGAGTCTTCCTTGCCCTTCCTCCCACATCGATCATATTTGGAAAGGCCAGAGTTGCCAGGTTGGCTTTCAGAAGGCTGGACAGGAGTGGGAACAGGTGGAGAAGTGACTCAACAGGTGGAGAAGCAGCTAAAAGATGAAAATCAGCCTCAATTTGGGGTGTTTGGAGAAGCTATGGCTGCCCCATCCCTGGAAGTGTCCCAGGCCAGGTTGGAGGGGCTTGGAGCAGCCTGGGACAGTGGAAGGTGTCCCTGCCCATGGCAGGGGTGGGACTGGATGAGCTTTAAGGTCCCTCCCAACCCAAACCATCTTGAATTATAACCACTGATAAACGCCAGCATCAGGGAAAAAATCAGCAGTGACTTCACTACTTTCACCCAGTAGGTGAGGGTTCAGTTCTCCCTTTGCCACTTGAGATTCCCATGGAAACTCCTCCCAAATCCATCCTGAGACTCATGACTCTTTGCAGAAGAGTCTCAGCTCCCTCTCCTGGGATCAGTCTCCTTCCCTAATTGAAACAGCTGAATTCAGACCACGCAGCTCGGGGCTGGAATCACCGAGCCCGTGAAAATGAAGAGACTGAGCAGGTTCATTAACCTAATTTCCCCTCAATTTTTTGGGAAAGCTTTGCCATGATCAGCTACCCAGACCCTGAGCAGCAGTGCTCTTAGCAGAGGCTTCACGGCGAGGAAAACTCTGGTTTAGGTTATAAGGGACACCCAATTCTGGCTCCATTTTGCCCAAAACAACCAGATCAAGTCACTGTATCCCACAGCTAATTCAGCAGAAGGATTCCCAAGCTGTCCTGGCTAAACACAGATAAAGACCTTGCAGGGAGGGCATCAACAGCTTCCTCCAAACCCCACACACACCAATACTGGATTTCTGATTTGATTTTACAACCATTTTTTCACCCAGCTTTTAAACAGAACGAGTAGTCTCAACTGCTGGCAAAGATTTAAATCAGCTGGAACTTGAAGAAGAGGCAGAGAAATCCTTTCCCAGCATGAAGTGCCAACAAGATCTCAGCTCACAGAAGCAGCACCAAGCTCAGAGCTCCACATGCATCAGTCCTGAGGTGCTGCAAATGACAGGGAATTACTTTCATCCACAAAAAATTTCTTTACGTTCGTTTTCCCTGTGATAATTAGGCCAGTTTATTTAAGTGTGAACT
Organism: Rhagologus leucostigma; assembly: GCA_013397725.1. Taxonomy (NCBI): domain Eukaryota; kingdom Metazoa; phylum Chordata; class Aves; order Passeriformes; genus Rhagologus; species Rhagologus leucostigma. The sequence goes on from VZTD01002611.1 coordinate 67,447, forward strand.
AAAAAGGGGTCCCAGCTCTGAGACAAAACTAAAGTGAACAGTTTTCTTTCTCCACACAGAGAAATAAATTCCAGCTGGTTCTCTCACTTCCTCATTTGAGGGATATTTACATATCTGCGGAGCACCAGGGATGGAAGGAAGCAGGAGCCAGGCTACAAACCCTTTCCCCTGCAGCTGGATTCTTCCCAAAGGACCCCAACCTCCCACCCAAAGAGCAAGTCACTGCTAGGAATTTTTGCTAATGGAATTTTTCAGCACCTCAGGGTCTCTCTGCTGCGCAGGGTAGAGCAGGAGCAGATGGAGTCCAACAGTGACAGAAGTAGGACAGAAAAAGGACAGAAGACACGGAAGAAACAGCCCGCATTCCATCACTACGTATGTACAGCCACGGAAAAAGCAGGCTTTGACTTCAAACCTTTGGGCAACACAACAATCTATATTTGGTTTATCCAACGCACTGTGCTGTTAGTGTGAGGGATCATTTGCACGCCACAGCACCATCAGGGAATAACCGGAATCCTCCTGTGACCCGCAATTACTTTTCTCACTTAATTTCCTCCAAACCCAAGGCCAGCACCTTTCATTGCCCATCAGCTCAGACGAATCCCAGCCAGGCCCTACGCACACCTGGAGCTGCTGCACCTCCGCTTTTCCCTTGAGGAACCGCTAATAAATTCCACAGAACTTTAAGCTGGTGCCTTGGCTTCCCCCTGGCTGAGAGAGCTGAGGCGTTGGATTGTCCTCTGGCAGGAGGAGCTCTCCAAGCAACCCGGTATCCTCTGTATCTTTGTTTTTCATTTGGGAGTGTCTGGAATTGGATGTATTAACAGAGGCAGGATGGAATTTGGTGTAGTAATAGGGGGAGGATGGAAATTGATGAGAAGGAGAAGGAAGGAAGGGAATTTCACTCGGATGGTGTCCCTGCCCACGGCAAGGGGATGGAATGGGATCATCTTTAAGTCCCTTCCAACCTGAACCAGGCTGGGATTCTGTGATAATAAAAGGTGTAGGATAGAATTCAACATATTAACAAGGGGAAGATGGAATTTGACACGGTAACAGGGGAAGGCTGGATCCCAGCTGCACCTTATGGAAGAGCCTTTACATTCCCTACAAACATCCTTTCCCATCCCCTGAATGTTACAGGATGAATCCTCACGAGTCTCAATGGCCAAGCTCCAGCCAGCTTTACTACGAGCCCCATCCACCCTTCCCAGCCCGGGGAGGACATTCCCGGCTCTCGGCCTCACCTCGTAGGCAGCGCCCAGGTCCTGGAACTTCTCCTGCGCCCGGGGGTCGTCGGGGTTCCTGTCGGGATGGAGCTGCAGCGCCAGTTTGCGATAGGCCTTCTTGATGTCCTTGATGGAGGCGCCGCGGGACACCCCCAGGATCTTGTAGAAGTCTCTCCTGCCGCGGGGAGAGAGAGAAGGTGAGGGAAGGGAGAGGGGAACGGGGAGAGGGTGAAAGAGAGCGGGGATGGGAGAGAGAGGGAGGGAGAGGGAATGGGAGAGAGAGGGGAATGGGAGGGAGACGG
>VZTD01002612.1:0-50677 GCA_013397725.1 Rhagologus leucostigma
AGCCTGGCTCCATGGCAGAGGTTTCCCACCCTTGGATCATCTTCCTGGCCCTGGCCATGCTCAGCAGCATCACAGCTCCTGTTCCCTGTGTCCGTCTCCATTCCTGCATTATCTGGGCCGTGGGGCCATGGATCCCATCCCTGCCTGGCATTTGGGGCCATGGATCCCATCCCTGCTTGGCTGGAAGATGAATGCCCAGTTCCTCCATGCAGACAGAGCACGAGGGAACAGCTCCATCATAAAATAAGAGCGGAATTACTGCGTGTCCACGGCCCCGCTGCTTCCCTGGGAACAGCTGAAGCCCTCCTGTACTTCCTGACCGCAGCCGTGGCCGTCACTCCTGGCCGGAGCGAGCCTGCCGGAACCTGAACGGCGGAGGAGTGACGGTGCCCTCCCCTCGCTGCACTGATTAGCACCGGGTTCATTAAGGAGCGGAGGAGAGCGGAGCGAGTGTTCTCATGGGGCCCGGCGGCACTGAGGGCTCCGCAGCGCAGCAGCCAATGCCCCGGAACCGCTGCCCCCGCCCGGGCAGCTCCCGCTCCCTCCGCCGCCTGTCCCCGCGCCGCGCTGCTGAGGTACTCCCGCCGGGGCCCGGCGAGGCCAGGGGCTGCGCCGCCGGAGCAGCCGCACAGCCTGGCCCCCGGGAGCTCACCCGAGCACGAGTTAAACATTTCCCTGCCTCCAGCCCTCGGCCCCGGGCTCCGCGGCGGCTGCGCCGCACCAGCGAATTCCCGGGAATCGGCTGAGCCCAGCACCAGGTCTGGTGTTTCCCTCACAAGTCCCACCACCCAGCTGGAGTGTGGCACCTGAGAGCATCAACAACGGGAGGCAGGGCAGGGGAGGGAGGTGGGAATTGCGGCGGGGGCTGGGATGCTGCTCCTCCTGTTGCTCCTGGAGCTGCGGCAGCTGCGGGCTTCAATTACAGAGATTAACGGGAAAAAAGCCCTCGACAAATGAGACATAAAACAGAGAACTGGCCTCGTGCCTGGGAAACCATCTGAGCTGGGCTGCACCGGGAACGGGAATGGGAACGGGAATGAGAATGGCACAGGCAGGATCCTCCTGAGGGACACCAGGGGGGCAACAGAGCTTCAGCAAAGAAAGGAACCAAAGACGGGGGACAGTCGAGTCCTGAGGGGAGGAGAGGTTGAGCCCAGCTCAGGCTGACCCCAGCTCCTCCTGCTGCCCCCGGCCTGAGAGCTGCAGTGGGGAAAGGCTGCAGGATGAGGCTGGGAAAGACTCGGGACCGTGGAAGCGCTTTTGTGTGGCTGGAGTCCCCCCTCTGCTCCTCACCAGCAATCAGAGCCGCTAATCAAGAGCTCATTTACGGGGATTTAACAGAGCCCTTTGTCCCCAGCGCTGCTGCTCAGCGACCTGCCAAGACTCTCCGGGCAGTGCCAGGGCTGGACAGAGCTCCCAGCATAGACCTAACCCCGGACAGGACAGTGCCAGGGCTGGACAGAGCTCCCAGCATGGACCCAACCCCAGGCAGGGCAGTGCCAGGGCCGGACAGAGCTCCCAGCACAGCTCCCACCCCAGCCAGGAGCGTTTCTCACGCCGTGGGAAGACAGAGAGCATGAAAAGGAATCCCTTTGTCAGAGAGCTCGCAATGAGCTGCTGCAGACCTCAGCCAGCTGCCGGTGACCTCCCGGGTTAATTAACCTGCAGCAGCACCCGGTGTCTCCTCGTCACTCTCTTGGCTGGTTTTGGTCCCTCGCAGCCTGGCTGAGGAGCTGCTCCTCGTGTGACACCTCCAGGTGCTCTCCTGCCTCCCCTGCCCCGCTGCCAGCGCTGGGCAGCGGTGCCAGGAGCCGACCTCGCTCCCAGCAGGGCTTCAGCCCTCATTTGTCACTGCTCCGTGACCGCAGCTGGCAGGAGCTCTCCGCCCCCAGCCCGCTGCCATCCCTGCTCCAGAGACATCCCCACTCCCGGGAATATCCTGGCTCCCGAGACATCTCAGCCTGCTGCCATCCCAGTCCCAGGAACATCCCGGCTTCCAGGAACATCCCAGCTCCAGACACATCCCAGCCCCTGACTGCCAGGAAAGGGCCCCGGGGCCAGGCAGGGCAGTGTGGGATGGGGGGAGAAGGGAGCACACAGGGCCTGGGATGGGAGAGCTGATGCCAAGGAGAAACTCCTGGAATGGGAACACCTCAGAGTTCTGGTGGCATTTCAGCTCCCTCTGGGCAGAGGAGCAGGGGCTCAAACACTGAACCTGCAGGCGCAGCTTCCCTGTTACAGACGGATTATGGATCTTCCCTGTCATGGGAATATTTAGGTCCTTTTCACTTCTAAGAAAGTAGGAATGGGAGCAGAGGGGAGAGCCCTGGAGTTGGGAAAGGACGAGAAGGAGGTCCTAAGCCTCTCCAGAGGATCCTCCAGCTCAGGTGACATTCCCACAGGGAATCCAGAGTGACTGCAGCTCTTGAAGGTGGCACCTCCCTGCCAGGGCCAGGGACTCCACTATTTTTGAGCTGGAAGTGTGAGTGGGAATGGGGAAGGAGCTGCACTGCGAGAGGAGCAGAGTGGCACCAACCACTCCCCGCTGACAATTTCAGTCTCAGCTCCCTCCTCTGCCCCCCTGGCACTGACTGAGAGCCTTCCACGGCTGGGAATTCCTGCTCCTCCCTGCCTGGGGATGTGCTCCAGCTGACGCTTTGTTTGCACAGATACCCTGAGCAGAATCAGCTCCTTGTTTTTCCCTTTCCCAGTGGGGAAGCAGGGACGAGTTCAGTGATCACAAACAAGGTGGGGGAATTGTTGGGAGCAGGTGCCACATCGTTTTGTCTCCAGTGACAATCACAGCCACGGATCTGTCAGTTAAAGGACATGGACAGGTGGGAAAAGGACATGGATAGGCACTAAAAGAACATGGCCAGTTATAAAAGGACGTGTCCAGGTGGTAGAAGGACATGAACAGGTGGGGAAAAGATGTCCAGGTGATAAAAGGACGTGGCCAGGCCAGTTAAAGGACATGGCCAGCTGGTAAAATGGGAGCAGCCAATTCCCAGGAACGAGGCTGTGGACACTTCATCCAGAAAGGGTCCCTGGGCTGTGAGCGCAGCCATGAGCTGGAGTTTGGGAATGTGTTATTGATCCCTGCTGAGCCAGGTTTGGGAATGGGTTATTCCACCCCTGGAGGGCTCCGTGGCACGGCAGGGATGGAAGGGGCAGAGCTCAGCCCCTGCTCACCCCCAGCAGCTGCAGGAGCGGAGTTTTCCAGCACAGGGGCTCCAGGCTGCTCCGGAGCTGCTGGAGCAGCTGGGCCGGGCCGTTCCCTTTGGGAGCAGCTGGGCCGGGCCGTTCCCTTTGGATAACGATGGGGAAACGAGCCCCAGCCGTGGCCTCTCCCTGCTCCCCCACGCCCCGGGGTGCTGCTCTCCCCGCTGGCCCCTCTCAGCTCCCGTCCCTGCTGCCCTCACTCCGGGAGGGTTTGATTTTAAGAGCTCAGGGTTTGTTAAACCTGCCCAGCTCCATCAGATCCCACAGATTGCCGGGGTTTTCCTTCCAGTCAGGACAACGGGATATTTGAGCAGACTGAGGGGCCGGTGGAGTTTTCTCCTGCAGGATGCTGAGCTGCCCCAGTTCCGCTCAGAACCTGCCAGGGCCGTGTCCGGATGCAAAGTCAGAGCTTGAAAATCCCGGAAAGGTTTGTGCAGCTCAGAAAGCTGGAACTCACTGCTGGAAGTGGGAGCTGGAATTTGCTTTCAGCTTAAAACAACAAACACCTAAAAGAGGCTCTGGGTGAAAAATGAACATCCCTGAAATGCTCTTCACATGATAAAAAAACCATCGGTAAAATCAAGAGACATCAGTGACAGGAGCCATCAATAACCCATCGATCGGGAATTGCTTGGGACTGCACTGGACATTTAATTGTCATTAGCGAGCAGATATGAATATTATTAACAACAATATTAATGTTATTGACATTTTGCTTGGATAAAAGGGTAGCACTGGATGGGCTTTAAAGTCCTTTCCAACTTAAACCAGTCTGGGATTCTGGGATTCTGAGGTTCCTCCAGGACCCCTCCCAGCTTTCTGGTAATGAAGAGCTGGACCTGGAATCTCTCAGCTTCCCTGCTGAAGATCTCCTGGGGATTTTGGCTCCATTCTCCAGCAAAGGGAATTAGAGGAGCTGTTGAAGCCCTGGGAGTGGGGAAAGGCCTGGCCAAGCTGAAGGAATCAGGGATGGAATAAAATCCCTTTTCCAGCAGTGTTATCAATTCCAAACATCCAGAACATCGCACTCAGCTCTGCCTCCACCATACAACTCCTTCCCAGGATCGTCACCCTCCACCAGCCCTGATTCCTGGGAAAATTTTGCTCCTCTGCTGCCCACGGAAAGAGCCTGAAATCCCCTCCCTGAGAGCCACCTGGGAAGTTCTGCATCTCCCAAAACTTCAGAGCCACTTTCTCCAAGATCTGGAGCTTGCCTTTGGAAGCATCTGCCTTTTAAAATGGAAAATTTGTCAGATTCTCCTTTTTAAACTGATTTAGGGAGTTTGGGAGCTGGAGGGGAGGTGTTATTTTTAAGTTTTATCAGCAGTGCTGAAGTTACTGAGCTGGAAGCTGCATCTCATCACATGCCTTGGAGTCTTGAAACTTTCATAAAAATAGAGCTCAGCTCCCAGCGCCACCTGCAAGGTGAGCTCTGACTGCAGCAATTGGCTCAGGAAGGCTCCTCCTAAATTCCTAAAAGTTCTTTTTCTGCCAGCTTTAAGCATCCCTGGATACCAGAGCTGATCAGTTAACATCAAGCTCTCAGTGTTGTTTGTTGGTCACTGAATCCATCCTTTTCCCAAGGAATAAGAAGCGGATAAGGAGTGTGATGTAGCCTTGGGATGCTGTCGTTGTCCCTCTCAGAGTGTGAGGAGTATGTGACAAATCCATGTCCTGGGATGCTCCTGTGACCCCTGGACTGATGAGAGGAGGGGAGGCCTGGCCTGAGCCCCATCCCGGGGATCTGCAGCTCTCCAGGGCTTTCTGGTTTGGAAAATCCTCCCTCTCCAAGGCTGGAACTGGACCTTGTCTGTGGTTTTTGGCTCTCACTGCTGAGCCGAGCCCCTGAGGAGCGGGAGGAGGCAGAGCGGGCCCTCGGTGGGGAAAGGGCAGCCCTGGGTGCCAGCCCCGGTGTCCCTGAGGGACGCGGGGCCAGCCCTGCCCTGCTCGGGGCCTGAGGTGGCCTCTGCAGCTCCGGCCTGGCTGGCCCCGTGTCACCTGTGCCAGCCCCGTGTCACCTGTGCCAGCCCCGTGTCACCTGTGCCAGGCCTGTTCCCTGGCACACAGCACAGCTGGGGCTGTGAGGCTGCTCCCAGCGCCTCAGGAACTCAGGGGAAAGGAGGGCACAGAAACACCAGGAAAAGCAGGAGGAGAGAAGATGAAAGCTGGCACTTCTCTCTCGAGGCAAGGCAAGAAATAAACCCGAGCCCTCCGCCTTCCCTACCCCCTTTTTTTATGAATTACCATATTTGTTTCCTTTCTTGGCCTAGGAGATGGGTTTGTGCCCAAAATGGATCATGTGCTCCTTCCTTTCTGGCTGACAGCTCCTGAAGGGAGCGGGGAGCTTTTCCTTTCTGCTCCAGCACTTCCATCATTGCTGCCTGGCTGGAACTGAAGTCCAGGCTCAGGCAGGGCTCCTGCTCCGAGTCCCAGGGATTTCATGGAGCTGCTTCAGGCACTTCAAAACAAGGCTGGGGAAAAGGCAGTGCTGACTTCAGCAGGGGGCATTTAGGAGAACTGGATTTATCCAGCTCCTAAACACTGGATTGGGAATTATTTCTGAAAAGGGGATGGTGCTGCCTGCTTTTCTCAGGTGTCTGAGGAAGACTTGTGGCAAAAAGGATGTGGAGCTGCTGGAGTGACTCCACGGGAGGCCACAGAGCTGCTCCAGGGCTGGAGCCCCTCTGGAACCAGGCTGGGAGAGCTGGGGGTGCTCACCTGGAGAGGAGAAGCTCCAGGGAGAGCTCAGAGCCCCTTGCAGGGCCTAAAGGGGCTCCGGGAGAGCTGGAGAGGGACTGGGGACAAGGCATGGAGGGACAGGACACAGGGAATGGCTTCCCACTGCCAGAGGGCAGGGAGAGATGGGATATTGGGAAGGAATTGTTCCCTGTGAGGTGGGGAGGCCCTGGCACAGGGTGCCCAGAGCAGCTGTGGCTGCCCCTGGATCCCTGGCAGTGTCCCAGGCCAGGCTGGATGGGGCTGGGAGCAGCCTGGGACAGTGGGAGGTGTCCCTGCCATGGCAGGGGTGGCACTGGATGGGCTTTGAGGTCCCTTCCAACCCAGACTATTCCAGGATTCTGTGAAAGTTCTGTCTGAACCATCTGGGAAAGCTTGGGATGCTGCCAGTGACCGAGTGTCCCAGACCAGCCCTGAGGTGACAGAGTTTGTTCCTTGTGTTTAGTTCTCTGCCCAAGCCCCACCTCACCTGCACCAGTGGCTCTCTGGGTCTGATGCTGGAGGCCAAGGAGAGCTTCAGGAAACCAGGATGGAAGGGGAGAAAGCAACAGGATCTTGGGGAGAAACTGCTCTGAAAGGGAGGAGCTGCTGGAGCTCGAGCAGCTCCTGAAATGCCTCTTTGATGTCCTGACCACAAATTCAGCCACTTACAGTTTAGAGCCCCCATTTCCTTTGTTGACAGCAAATAAAAGTGAGCTCTTGCTTTGGGATGCTGGGGCAGGAGTCGGGAAGAACCCAGTCCCATGGGCTCCAGACCAAGACATTTCCTCCATGGACTATTCCAAGTGGAAGTGTCCTGGGCTCTCTCAAACCCCATCCATCCCTGGAACTGCCTCTGCTGGGGCTGGTCCAGCTGGCTCCGTCCTATTCCCTGGCAGCAAACTCACAACTCTGGGTCTAAAAATAGCGGAGCCTTGCAGCCTCTTCCCAGAGAAGGCAGGGAAAAAATAAACAAGGAGATGGAATGAATGAAGGGCTGAGCATTCCCAAAAGTCTCTGCTTCCCATGTGATGAAACAGAGATGACATTCGTGAGCCTGATCCCGATATTGATGTGTGCAGAGACATTTGTTCAGTGCCCGCAGTGAGCACCTTCCAGTTGATGCAAGGAAATGCAGCTGGGGCTTTGTTGTGCTCGGGGTTTATATCTGGAGAAGAATTAGAATTTTCTCTTTTATTCCTCGCCTCAGAAAGTTTAAGAGAGTGAATCTTGAGCGGAGCACGGCAGGGGCAGCCAAGGATGAGACAAAGGCAGGAACCATCATTGGCAAAGGTTTTATTGCACATCCTGGGATTCATTTTTTTCCTGCTCTCCCCCCAAAATTGTTTCCATAGACCAAGAGAGTTAAACCCATAACAGGGAAAATACAGGTTGGGAATTGAGAATTATTGAGAGAAAAATGGGAAAATCCCTGAGCTTGGCTGAAAAAAATCTGCATGAGGTGGTCCCGTTCCTCCAAATTCTGGTTCCATGGGTATTCCCTGACTCAGCTCGGGGAATGGGCAGGAAACCAACCCAGAAATCAAATCAAATCAAATCAAATCAAATTCCACAATGGGAATATAAAAATAAACCCACAGAGTCCCAGCCTGGTTTGGGTCGGAAGGGACCTTAAAGATCACCCGGTTCCAGCCCTGGTGACAGGGGGCTGGGAACAGTCCTGGCTTATCTGGATGCTCTGGCTTAACCCCGGAGTTGAGCCTTGGTTTAACGGTGACAGCAGCAGCAGTGCTGCCAATTCCTGGTGCAAATCCCCTCTGAAGGAACCTCTGGCATTTCTGATCAGGGCTCAGGGTGGCTGCCTGAAAAATTCCAGACATTTATATTAATTCCCTGTATTTGCACCAGCTCAGCCATGAGCTCCTGCCTCTGGAGCTCTCCAAAGCCCAGCTGCTGAACCGGAGCTGCAGCTGCTCCTGGGCTGGAATTCCTGCCCTTGGGAATGGTGCTGGAGGGAGCCCAAGGGGGAGCTTGGGCAGAGCAGGGGAAATAAAACTCTGCTGCTCTCCCCAAGTGGCAGCAGAGCCTCCCCAGGGCACTGCCCAGGCCCACAGGGCCTCATTTCTCGAACTCTCCCTGGAAAAGCCCTGGAAATAAAACTGGACTTCGTTGCTAACTCAGCAAAAAGCTGAGCCTGGTTCTGCTGACTTTGGGCTCGGCTCTCCGAGAGCTGAGGTTCATGTTCAGACCGCTAAAACCAGTTCTTCAGCTCAGTTCTAAGATGGCATTTAAGTTGTGCTAAGAGGAGGGGATGGCTGAGCCCAGCCTGAGCTCATCCTCACCCCAGTCCATTCATCATCAGGGCAGGGAGACTTCAGTGCCAGGGAGTCCTAGAATGGGAATGGGATCCAGGTGTTTTACATGCAGTTCTTGTTTGCCCAAAACTGCTCTTCCATGCCCAGAATATTTGTAGGAAAGATGAGGAACGGTCACCACAGTCCCAGTGTCCCTTCCCTGGCCTGAGCCCAGCTCTCCTCTGGGGCAGACAGTGCTGGGAACGGCCCAGCCAGGACCAGGGGATTCAGGATCCATCCCTGGGAGGCACAGCCGGGACCAGGGGATTTGGGATCCATCCCTGGGGGGCACAGCCAGCATCCGGGGATTTGGGATCCATCCCTGGGGGCACAGCCGGGACCAGGGGATTTGGGATCCATGCCTGGGGGCACAGCCGGGACCAGGGGATTTGGGATCCATCCCTGGGGGGCACAGCCAGGACCAGGGGATTTGGGATCCATGCCTGGGGGGCACAGCCAGCAGCCGGGAATTTGGGATCCATCCCTGGGGGGCACAGCCAGGACCAGGGGATTTGGGATCCATCCCTGGGGGGCACAGCCAGGACCAGGGGATTTGGGATCCATGCCTGGGGACTGAGAGCACAGAAAAGCAGCAGTGTTTGCACAGCCCACTGTACTTCCTTGCTAATGGAAATGTAACCAGTGGAAAAATAGCCACGGATTTCAGAGCCGGGACTTTTCAGGCAGGGAGAAGCAGCAGTTCCAACCTTTGGATTTATAATGTCAGGATGAATCAGACGCCCGAGCCCAGCTGCTCCCTTTGTCTGGCAGTTTCAATGGCTGCACGCTGTCAGCCTTGGGAAGGGCCTGGCTTTGGGATGGCAGAACAAAGGGGCTGGGAAGGGCCCTTTGATCCCCAAAGTCTCGGAGCAGCGGGGGCTGCTCGGTTCCTCCTGGCAGGGGACCCCAGCTTTGCTTTTTATTTCCCTTTTCCCTGGGTAAAGAGAAGCCTTTTCCACGTCCCCTGTGCTAGGCCGGGCTGGTGCTCAGGGCCGGGCTGGGGGACGCTGAGCTGGCCCCAGAGCGGCCCCAGGTCCCTTCCCTGCAGCCCAGAGCGGGCTCTTGCATTTCGGCTCCCGTCTCCCTCTCCCGGGGCTCCTGTGCCGGCCCAGCCCGGCCCGAGGGGCCCCTCAGCTGCCCCGCGGCTCTGCTGTGCCCCGGGGCCTGCAGGCGGCCCGCTCGGACCCCCGCTCCGGCACACCCCCTGCTTTCGGATCCCGGGGGTTATCCCGGAGCTTTTCTGTCGGGGCAAGCACGGCTCTCCCTCTCTGCTGCTCGCCCGTAGCCATAGAAACTGCGGGAATTTATAGGCACCACACGGCGCCTCGGCCGGATCCACACGGGAGCAGCAGTGCCGGGGTGGCACAGGCCTGTGCCGGGCTCTGCCGGGCTTCTCGGGAGCCAGGCCTGGGACAGCAGCAGCTCCCGTGGGAACTCACAGCCGGGATTTGGAGCCCTTTGGGGGGACGAGGTGTGCTCCCAGCCGGAGCCGAGGGGCAGCGTGGTGACATCCAGAAATCGGCACAGTTCTCACAACACAGCGATCTCTGATGGGCTGGCACCGGCACTGCTGGGACAGGAACACCTGCTGCTCACCAGATGGCCCTGGGAGAGTCAGGATGGGGTTTGGAGCATCCTGGTCCAGTGCAAAATGTCCCTTCCCGTGGCAGGGGGTGGCGCTGGGTGGGCTTTGAGGTCCCTTCCCACCCAAACCATCCTGGGATTGTGTGATTCCATGGAAACCTACTCAATTTGGGGCCCTCAGTTCAACTGTACAACACCCCATGCAAGGTCTGGTTCCAAATATCTCCACATGCAAATGGGCTCTCTGTGATCCAGTTGGAATCTTCCTTCTGGAGCAGGAACAGGGATGTGGAACCAATTTATAGCATAAGACTATAATTAAACTTGTCTGTAAAATGAGTGGAGTTCAAAGCCAGGACAGACCAAAAAACCCCAAGTGAACCTGAAACTTTGGAAATAGAAAATCAGCTTTGGATTTTCCCATGTTTTTCCAGGAAGGCACCAGCTCCTCCTGTGTTCTTCAGTCTCTGTAAAAAAACCCTGAAGTCAAAACCCAAATAACTCTGAACAAAAAGACAAAACTGCACAGTGAGAGAAGGGTGGGAGGGAACATTTCACCAGCAGCTCTGCTCAAAACAAAGAGGGTTTTCAGCTCCTTGATCACACGGAGGATGTGAATAAAGGAATTAAAACTGTGGATATTTTCTGTGATCACACAGCTCCAGGAGAGCTGATGAAGTTCTTGGGAAATGCAGAAAGCAGCTGAGAGATGTCAAAGCAATGAAGGCATTTTGGGAGTGGCTGTTCCAAGGAAGCGACAGCAAAGGCTCCGTCCAAAAACGCCGACTCCGTGCCGAGATGGATCAGGAGCGACAAGGAAAGGGGAAATTAAAAGATAATAATGAATCAACTGCTTTTTCCAGTGGCTGGGAATCATTTGGACACTGTTGGGATCACAGTGCAGGAGCCAAACCTGAGCCTGCGTTCACTGGCAGTCAGGAATCCCTTGGGAGGGACCTCAAAGCCCACCCAGTGCCACTCCTGCCATGGGCAGGGACACCTCCCACTGTCCCAGGGTGCTCCAAGCCCTGTCCAGCCTGGCCTGGGACACTGCCAGGGCTGTGCCATCAGAATCCCAGGAAAAGCAGAGTTTGAGTGCAGGCTTTGGGCAGTTCCTGAGCTGTCCCTCACTAAGGTGGGGAGAAGGGGATGATCCCTTTTTATTTCTCATTGGTTTGTTCCTTTATTTTCATTTAAAACAAAAACAACCATAAAAGGTGTGGTCACATCCCATCTCCAGCTGATTTTCCTGGCACTTTCTGTCCCTGAGCCGCTGCTGTCCCTCAGTGCCCCCACGCCATTTCCACCCCTCAGGCACAAATCCCCTCACCCTGAAGCAGACAATTACCTTGGATAGGGTGACCTTGAAAGGCACTTTTTTTTCTGGATAAAGAGTTTCTCCACATCCTCAAATCCCAAACCAGTCCTGACCCAGAGCTGGGATGGAGAGGGACCCATACATTAATTTATCTGAGACCAGAGACTGTTGTGAGCAGTGCAAAGCTGGGTTCAGGTCCTTCCCGAGGGAATCGCTTTTCCCTTTTGGACCCAGCTGTGGCCCATTGCACCCCTGGTTTCTGGGATCAGCTCTCAGCGTTCAGCACTTTGCTTCCTGCGCAGGAACAGGAGGGGGGGATTAAACTTTGTTTGGGGATAACAAAGCAGGCAGGAGAGTGGGGCTGGGGTTTGGAGAGTGGGGATGGGGTTTGGAGAGCAGGGATGGGGTTTGGGGAGCGGGGATGGGGTTTGGAGAGCAGGGATGGAGTTTAAGGAGCAGGGATGGGGTTTGGAGAGGGGGCTGGGGTTTGAAGAGCTCAGCCACTGGAGGCCACTTCACTTCTCCACATTTTGCATCTCAGGGCTGAAATTTGGATTTTGACTGCTGAATGTCAGTCTGGGCTCTGGGGAAGGCAGCAGCTTAGGCAGGGATGTGTTTTCCAGTGGCTCAGTGCTTCCAGGAGAGGCTGCAAGCAGTCAGGGCTGTCTGGCACTCACAGCTCCTGTGGATGTCTGGGACACGTGGATTTGTCCCGGTCTCCGCCCGGAGCGCGGCTGGCTCTGCTCCTCCATGGGATGTCATGGGCAGCAGGCTCTGAGGTGGCGCTGCCCCTCTGCCTCCTCTGGATCCCACCTGAGCTCCTGCATCCAGCTCCGGACTCGGAACAGGAAGGACACGAAGCTCTGGGAGAGAGCCCAGAGGAGGCCCCAGGATGATCAGAGGATGGAGCAGCTCTGCTGGGGAGAGAGGCTTGGGAGAGTTCATCTGGAGAGGAGAAGGATCCAGGGAGAGTTCAGAGCCCCTTGCAGGGCCTAAAGGGGCTCCAGGAGAGCTGGAGAGGGACTGGGGACAAGGCATGGAGGGACAGGACACAGGGAGTGGCTTCCCACTGCCCGAGGGCAGGGATGGATGGGATATTGGGAAGGAATTGTTCCCTGGGAGGGTGGGGAGGCCCTGGCACAGGGTGCCCAGAGCAGCTGTGGCTGCCCCTGGATCCCTGGCAGTGTCCCAGGCCAGGCTGGATGGGGCTGGGAGCAGCCTGGGACAGTGGAGGTGTCCCTGCCATGGCAGGGGTGGCACTGGGTGGGCTTTGAGGTCCCTTCCAACCCAAACCATTCCCCGATTCCATGACGGGATCGCTGCTGTTCTTTCCATGCTTCCCTGCTCAGACTCTGCCACAGAAGCTTTTCCAAGCTATTAACAAATCAAGGTCATCCCTTCCAGGCCGTGCTGACGTCGGATCCGCAGCTTCCCAGTCCTTGGGGATCCCTTTTCCCCACTCACCACTGGGCCGTGGCTGAACCCAGATGTTCAGCAATCTCCAAATTCCTCAGCTCATTAACTGGCATCAGAGCTGACCTGGGAATTTCTGCTGCAACCTCATCTCTCTGCCCCAAGATCAGGGACAGGCACTTGAAAACCACCAAGTTTCTTTTTGCAGTGCTTGAGTGTGAAGAATTATTATTATTATTACTATTATTATTATCATCATCATCATCATCATCATCATCATCATTATCATCAGTGCAGTGCTGGGGGCTGAATCCCCTCCCGAGGCTTGGAGCAGACTGTGGAGCATCCCTGTGCAGGAACACAAAGGAGAGGGGGCAGGAGGGATTTTAGCAAAAATGTGAAGGTGGGAATTGCGCTGCTTGGTGGGTTTGCCTTTGCCAAAAACATCCAGGGAGGAGGGCAGGGATTGGGACTGGGGTTTTTCTGAATTTAGGGAAGCAGGACATGGGAACAGACAAGGATCTGCTGAATAAATTGTAAAGACAGAGCACAAATGTGAAGTTTGTGGTGTTCTGCTCCATGTGGAAAGGCTGGACGTGGCTCTGGTAAGCCTGGCTCAGCCAGGCCTGGCCTGGTGTTGGGAAGTCAGGGGCAGGGTGAAGGATAAAGGGGACATCCGTGGGTATCGATCCCGATAAAGTACATCCCTGGATATCCCATCCCAATAAAGGACAGCCCTGGATACCCCATCCTCATAAAGGACAGCCCCACTGGTTTATCACACCAGGCATTAAAATAACACAATTCGTGGCTGGGAGGGGTCTCAGGTCTCTGCTTTGCCAGGGAAAGGCTCATCCGGGTTGCTCCTTCCTGAGGGATGCTCATCCCAATCCATCCTGCACAGCTCCGGGGATGCTGTTCCTGCCCCATTCCCAGGCAATTGATTCCAGCATTTCACCGGCCCCATCACAGAGGAGTTTTCCCCAATGTCCAACCGAAATCTCCCCGCTAGGAGTGAATCCAGCTGCTCCTGGTTTAACCCAAAGGCTCGGTTGTAAGGATGGGCCACAGGGGCTGGAAAGGCAATTCCCATGAGCAGGAGCTCTTCGTGCAGCTCCTTTTCCTCCAGCTCTGAACACAACAGGGATGGAAGTCCCAGGCATTCCTGGAAGAGCTGGGATGAAGAACGGGATAACAGCTTCCTTTTGTTGCCTTCTCTGGTGGGAATAACTCAGAGCAGGGGAAGGGAAAGGCTTGGCAGCTCCAGGAGGACCCAGGTGCACACTGGGAGGCAGCCACAAAGAGCAGCAGATTTTTGGGCTCAGAAATGAGGAAATGTCCCTTTTTATATCAAGGAAAATCACAGAAAATGCCCTCGAGCAGCTCCTGCCCTCAGGCATGAAAAGAGGGATTGTTTTCCCTTCCCGCACCTTTCTTGGGAGTCTGAACAGCTGAAATCCCAAATCTGTGACTGACTTACTGTCCCTTTCTTCATCGTGTTCCTCATTGCTTGCCAAGCTTTGGGATACAAAGGGAAATCCATGAATATAAAACGCTCCAAATCCCACAAAACACCCAGCAAATGGATAAACACAAATGAGCTCTCCCTTCCAGCAGGACTGGGATCTCCATTAGCTCCTGGATGCCGGGGGCTGTTCCCATTATTCCCATTCCCGGTAAACAGCACATCCATTTCCTGCCCTGCTGTATTTTCTGTGTTTTCTCCCAGCTTCCCTAATTCAGTTCGGTGCCTGTGAAAAGAAGGGAATCAAAGATTTGCCTGGGGTAAATCAGGATAAAGGAATGATTTACAGAAAGTGTTCCCTTCTGAAATCCTGAGCTGGGTTTTGTGGAACCCAGAGAGCGACTGCTGCAAACAGATGTGAATTTCCCGCCATGGAAATAACCTGGAATTCAGATATCTCATCTATTCCAGAGCCTCTCAGAGCAGCTTGAGTTACAGCCCAGCCACTCCACTGCTGCATCCCACATCCAGCTCATTCTCGTTGTTTGTTCCACATAAACAGATCCAGAAGAGGAATTCATGTGTCCCAGGGACTGGTGGCAGCTCTGGCTACGGATGAGGAGAGCAGGGAAAGGAATGCGGGGGGAGCCCTTTGGAGGAGGCAGCAAAGCAAAGGAGGCTGAGGGAGCTGGGATCCTTTGGGATGGGGTTCAGGCATGGAATGGGCTCTGTGGGGATGCATCCGCAATCCCTGGTCACTCAGAGGATGAGGTGGCAGCTCCTGTGACCCTCCAGCCCCAAAGCTGTGGCACTTCTGCCATTTTTGGGGTGCAGGATTTCCCTTCCTTGGTGCTCCAAGCCCCAAACTCCACCAGGCTGCCCGGCAAGACCAGCCTCACCCTGGTGTGAGCAGGAGGTGACCCCTGGCCATGGTGTGAGCAGGAGGTGACCCCGGGCAGGTCCAGCCTGGCTGAGCGCTCCCGACCCCTGCAGAGGGTTGGGAAGGGGGATGTCCTGCCTTGTCCTGNGGAGCGCTCCGGGGTGCACGCCCTGTCCCGCTCCCGGCCGATGCTGGCAGCGCCCCGTGAGCAGTCAGAGGTTCCGATCCCATCCCGACCCCAGCAGCAGCAGGAGAAGTCAGCGCTGTCCCCACTGCCCCCTGCACGCCCAGCCCCAAATGCCGCTGGAATCCCGGAGCGAGCCTGGCCAGGCAGGGATCGGAGAGCCGGAATGGACACCTGGAGCCTCACTGGAGGGTGGGAATGAGCACCTCAGAGGTGCCCAGGCTGCCCTTCCCACAGAAATCCGTGGAATTCAATGCGAACATCTCCCACGGCTCCGGGGTATCCCTTTGAAGTTCTCCTCCAGGCCTTGCCCACACTTCCCCGGAGCCCATGGGAAAGGCAGAGGCACAAAGGGAAAGGCAAAACACAATTCGTGTCCTTTGGGAGCCTCAGCCTCTTGGAATTCATTTTCCTTCCACATCAGAATGAACAGATGAATTCAGAAATCCTTCCCCAAGCGGAAATTTCATTTTGGAAATGTCAGAACCCCCTCCTGGAAATGCTTCGCTCTCCAACACTGAAGCAGGAGGATTTGAAAAAGCAAATGTAATCTATAAATATGAAAATACCCCTAAAATATGGATCCCATTCCCTGTTATTGAAATTCCTGTTACACCTCACTGTGTTCCATTAAAACAACGGCACAAACCCTGAGTTAAACCCAACAAAAGCTGGAATTTAAGTGCCCCCATTTTGAGCACAGATTATTTCCACTTCCAAGGGTGACTCTTCCCTCATTAGAGCTTCCCATTCTGGAAAAAGAAGGATTTTTTCCCCGAAATCCCATTCCATTACAGGTTGTAGCGACAGCTCCAATTCCGGTGCTCCCATCAAGAACCTCGGGAATGCTCCCCCAGGGAGGGAGGGTTGGTGGTTTGGATAAGGGGGGATGAAGGAAAGGAGGAGAGGAGCAGAGAGGTTTCAGTCTCTCCTAAATTCAGTAATTCCCTTTCAGACTCCCTTGCCTGGAGACCCTTCCTGGTGAGACCCTCCCCAAATCCAGGAGCCCGAGGATGGCACAAAACCACAACCGAGGGACTGATCAAAGGGACAAACTCTGCCTGGAGAGGCCCAGGCTGAGGCTTCCGAGCTGCTGAATGAGGAGTTTGCTCCGTTTGGAAAGGCCGGGCTGGACGGGGCTGGGAGCGCCCTGGGACAGTGGGAGGTGTCCCTGCCATGGCACTGGGTGAGCTTTAGGGTCCCTTCCAACCCAAACAATCCTGGGATTCCATGAAAGGCATTCCTGGGGCTGAGTGCCTGGGGAAACTTCCCAGCTGGGTGGGATAATCCCCCAGGATCCCTCTCCAGGAGTTCCTCAGCGCCCAGCCAGGCCCAGGAAAGCTCAGCCAGGGATTAAACACCCCCTGCCAATCCATGCATGGGGTCTGAGAGGGAAACTGAGCCTGATTTCCCTGAATCAGCTGCCAGATCCCACAGGAGCCGAGTTCCCCTGGTCCTTCCCGGGCTTTTGGGGCAGTCTGGCTGAGGGAAGGGAGCATCGCTCACCCATAAATCCCAAAGTGATGTTTCAGATCCTCGCTCAGCCTCACTGCTGCTCTGGCCCAGAGAGGCATTTACATATTTTCCAAACAAGTGTTCGGGCTGTGTTTCAGTGGAGAACACAGAAACAATTGGAATGTAACGGCCTCAGTGTTCCTGAGCTCATTCCTGCTCGCTGGAGCCGTGTCTTTGTGTGGTCAGGCCCTTAAATCCCCCCTGGGCTCCCGTGTTTTCCTCCTTCCTCAGCACGGCTCCTTCACAGCAGCCCGAGGCCCTTGGACGGGAGATTAACTTTTACAGGGATGCCTCAACCCAGTTTTGTGTTCCTGCTGCGTGTGCCGCAGAACCCCAGCTCCACACAGCAAAACTCCGGCTTGGGGAATGCTGGCAGCGCTCGGGATTGCCACAAAGCAGCCCCAGGCTGAGCTGCAGCTCCCAAGGAGCACCAGCAGCACCTCAGCTTGGAGCAGGAATTTGGGAAAGGGGGAAGCAGGGAAGTGCTCAGAACTCCTTTAATCCACATTTAGCCTTTCTTTAATCATTTCCGCGCCAGGGATTTCCCCTTGGCACCGCCTGACTGGGGTGTGGGATGGAATAAATCAGGCACAGGCTGGAAATGAAGGCTGCGGCCACCAGGAATTTTTCAGTGCATTTTCCTTTTGTTGTTTTCGGCACTGTTTGGGATTGTTTGGAATTGTTTATTCCAGCTTGTGACCCTCATAAGAGGCAGAGCAGAAGCCCTGCTTGGCTCAAAATTTGTTTCAATAAAAATGTTGCCACCGTCCAAATATTTAAGATCTTACAATAAGATTCTCTGGGTGCTGAATCAGGGGCTCGCTGGTCAAAAAAAAAATGAGATTATTTAGATTAAGGAAAAGAAATGAAGAAGCTGAAACCAAAGCCAAGTGCAGCCTTTGGATTGATCCCTGCTCAGATCCCTCCCCAGCACTGCGGGAACAGGAGTTGTGCTGGGTTTGTGGAATTGAGGTTTTGCCCCAGTTCCCGGTGGCAGAGCTGTCCCTGGGACAGAGCTCGTCTTCTCCCTGGGCTCCGTCCCAGCTCTGCCCTTTCCCAGGCCCTGCAGGGAGGATCAGGAGAGGCTCAGGAGCCTCAGGAACGGGGCCAGTCAAACACAGGTTCTTGTGGCCCCTGTGACCTGCAGAGGTTTTGGGGCCATCCCGCCCTCCTCACAGCCAGGAGTCACTCCCTGCTCCATCCCCTTTTCCCTCTCTCCCCTCATTCCCGGCAGCTCCTCACCGGGCAGCTCCTCCAACACCCCCTCGGAAAACAGAAAACGGAAGGAAATCCATTTATCCCTAAGGATGCTCGCACACTTCAGGGTCGGATCCACGGGATTTAAGGAGCAGAGGCATTTTGGGGAGGCGGAGGAGTCTTCCCAGGGCTCCCCCAGAACGGCTCCCCCAGAAGGGGCTGGTTCTGGCTCTGGTGACCCCATGAGGTCCCAGAGACTCGAGGGAAATGTCCTGCCAGGGTCAAATGGAGCTTGGGAATGACCAGAGAATATCAGGGAATTATTCAGGACTGGTGGGAGCGGGGGGCCTCAGGGGGGTCTGGAGAAGGCAGAGAGGGCCCAGGTTTCCCTTCCAGGTGCTGCAAAGTCCTTGCAGCTGCAAGGGCAGCCCAACCCAGGCCAGTTAATGCCTCTCTCCCGAAACCTTTCACTGGGAAGGCAGCAGGGAGAGCTGCTGGAGCTGCAGCCCCTGCTCTGCCCCAGCCTGGCACAGGAGGGTGGCACTGCCACGGCTCCCAGGTGCTCCAAGAACAGGAGGTGCTGCCTGGGGATTTGTCCATCCCTCCCAGAGCTGATCATCAGTGACCCCTGCCCCCATTCCCAGACGCCTTTTCTCTTCCTGGGTGCCCTCAGGACCTGGAGCACCCAGAATCCATCAGGATCTGGAGCCTCCACTGAATCCACCTCCTTCTCTGCGTTCCCAGCGCCTTCAGGCACTGAGCTCTGCTCCGGTGACCAGGACAGGACCCGAGGGAATCCTTCCTAACGCCCAAAACTGTGTCAGGGAGTTTCTCTCTGGCCGATTTCAGTATCCCTTTTCTCCTGGGGTTTTCCCACAGCTCTCACAGGGGTTATGTCCAACATTCCACAACCGTGAGGAAATTCCCCATAACGAGGTGACATCCTTGTCCCTGTGACAGGGACAGGACAAGGGAATGGCTGGAGCTGGGCCAGGGGGATTTGGGATGGAGATCAGGGAAAGGTTCTTCCCCCAGAGGGTGCTGGGCACTGCCCAGGCTCCCCAGGGAATGGGCCCGGCCCCGAGGCTGCCAGAGCTCCAGGAGCGTTTGGACAGCGCTGCCAGGGATGCCCAGGGTGGGGCTGTTGGGGGGTCTGGGCAGGGCCAGGGTGGCACTGGGTGATCCTGGGGGTCCCTCCCAGCCCAGGATATTCCCTGATTCCCCAGCAGCCTTTCAGTGCCACTCACAGCCTCTCCCACCCCCACCCTCAGCAAAGCTGAAGTGGTTTCTCGGGAGCAGCTGCAAACCCGGGGGAGTTTCTGCTCAGGGATAAATTTAAAAAGGTGCTGCTGGTTTCAGTCCAATTTGGACCAAAACCAACAAGCAAAAGGGAAAAAAAAAGAGAGGAATTTCTTACAAATTTGCTTTTTGGCCACCTCCAGCTCCTCAGGGATGGGATGAGTTTGGGGATGTTGCTTTTCAATTTCTGCTGGAGCACAATTCTTGAAGCCAAGAAAAACCTGCACAGAAAGGATGTGAAACCTTTGCTCTTCTGTGAGTGGTTTGTCCGCTCAGGATCCTGCCTGGATGGGTTCTCAGTAATCCCTGGGGCTGCTGGGTTTTCCTGGGCAGAGCCAAGGTGTGTCCCTGTCCCTGTCCCTTCCCTGGAGCACAAGGGCCAAGGTGGGAGCTGTTGGGGGACTGGCAGCATCCAAAGCCTGGATGGGAAGAGCCCCGAGGCCATGGAGAGCCCAGGGCGGTGCTGTTTGTCCCCAAGGCAATATTTTACTGTCTCCAGGGGAGCACTTGGCTGCCCCAAGGGCTTTTAGGGCCGGGAAGTCACCCCTGAGACACAACTGGGCTGGTTTGGGAGCTCCAAGCCATAGGATGGGCTGTTTCCCAGGAGCTGGGACAAGCAGGGAGTGTGGAGAGCTGGGTACCAGGGGGATCTGATCCCTGTGTATCCATCAGGACATGGAGTGGGAGAGGGAATCTGATGGATGGCAGAGAAGTGAATTAATTTCAAGCTCTGTTGAGAACAGGGAGGGAAAGGAAAGAGGGGATCGATTCCTGCCAGAGGAATAAAATCCAGCAGCAGGAACATCTCATTTCCTGGTTGCTCAGGGTGTTCAGGAGGCACTTGAGGCTGATCCAGAGGCTCCCTGTGTGAGCTGAATGGCCGGAGGCAGCTGGGAAAAATGGGAGTTTCTATCGGAAAACAAGGATGTAGAGTAGGGATGAGGTGAGAGTGGGATCAGGCCGTGGGCTGGGAGGGATCCGGGTGGAGCCAGAGCCAGAGCCCAGGGATATGGAGAGGCTGGGGCTGTGGGATGCTTCCCCGGGAGATGGGAAGATTCAGAGCAGGGAGCAGGATCTGCACCTGGAGCTGCCTTAAGCTCCAAGTTTCCATCAAAGATGTTTTTCTCTCAATATCGAATGAAAATGAACAACAGAAAGGAAAATGAGTATTTGGTTTAGGGAGTCTTAAACTCCCCAAGAAATTCATCAGCATCAATAAAGGCTTTGTGGAGCAGGTGGAAATGTTATTTACACTCTGTTTTGCAGCAGAAGAAAAGGAATGTGAACACTCCCCAGGAGGTTTGGTCCTTAGGGAGAGGGGGGTGCTGAAAACAAGGATTCACCTCCGTGCTTGGCACGGTCCCTGCGCAGTGACAGACACAGCTGAGGTCACCAAGGTCCCTCCTCACATCCCCACAGTGTTTAACTCCCTGCCCAGGCACGGCAGCGACAAATGGAGGGACACGGGAACTGAGGGAGGTCATTCCCGCAGCCACGCTCCGCAAATCCGCTTTGCCACAGCTTTTGATCCCGACTCTGCAATCTCTCTTTATCCCTTTGGGTTAAAAATGAACTCCTTTCTCCCCACCTCTGAAAACAAAACCTGCCAGATAAAAGTGAACCACTCCGGCCATTATTTCCCCATCCATTTGGCACAGAAAGGACATTTATCGTGTAGGAAGCAGGGGAGAATTGTCTGCCACTGCTCAAAAATATCTCCTCCATTTCAAACATGACTTTATTGTTTCTTTTCTTGTTGTTTCTTTCCTTTTTTCCCCTAATGCAAGAGAATCCTGCAGGCAGCAGCCTCGTCCTGCCCGGGGCAGCTCCATCCCGAGCTCTGAGTCAGAGAGCACGGGGCAAAAATAGCCTTGATGATGTAATTAATGAGTATTTTCAGGAGCAGGGACAAAGGGCTGCAGATGAAGTCACTGGGCCTGATGGCACTTCGTGGCTCCTGCTTAGCCTAATGCAGGGTTTGGGTTTAATTCAGTGTTTTGTGCTGCTGGAAATTCAGAATCTCTGCTGTTCCTCCCTTGCCGAAATTGGGCTGTTCAGCTGCAGGGAGAGCTCTGAGCAGGGGCTCTTGAACAGGCCTGAAATATTGAAAAGGCTTTGCAAGAGCAAAGGAATCCTGGAAGGGAAAGAAAGGATTGGAGCAGAGCTGAGGGAGCTGGGAAAGGGGCTCAGCCGGGAGAAAAGGAGGCTCAGGGGGGCCCTTGTGGCTCTGCACAACTCCCTGACAGGAGGGGGCAGCCAGGGGGGTCGGGCTCTGCTCCCAGGGAACAGGGACAGGAGGAGAGGGAACAGCCTCAGGCTGGGCCAGGGGAGGTTTGGATTGGAGATTGGGGAAATTTCTTTCCCAAAAGGGCTGTCCAGCCCTGGCACAGCTGCCCAGGGCAGGAGTGGAGCCCCCATCCCTGGGGGGATTTAAAGCCCTCTGGATGTGGCACTTGGGGACATGGCCGGGGTGGCCCTGACGGTGCTGGGGGATGTTG
Source organism: Rhagologus leucostigma (assembly GCA_013397725.1). Lineage (NCBI taxonomy): Eukaryota > Metazoa > Chordata > Aves > Passeriformes > Rhagologus > Rhagologus leucostigma. The sequence continues at coordinate 21,606 of VZTD01002612.1, forward strand.
ACTCTGTGACCTTGAAGGTCTTTTCCAACCTGAACAATTCCAGGACTCCATGGTTTTATCAGTGTCAGTTTTGGAGCTCTGGTGGCTCAGACAGAGTTCAAGGACTCTGGGCTGGAGCTCAGTGCCAGAAGCCACCCTGGCTGTCACCAAGCAGCTCCCAGTTAACAGCTGGGGACATTTACCTGCAAATGCCCCAAAGAGCCCCCTTCCCATGGTGGAGCCTTGGTGCTGTCAGTGGAAAAGCTCTTCCCTCCTTCCTGAGCCAGGCCCAGCCAGAGCAGAGAATTCCCAATCAGCCCCAGCCAGCCGTGGGAAGTCTCTCTGGCAACAAATGTCCAGCCGGCTCCGAGTGACCCTGGGACGCTGCTGTGGGGCGACTTTGTTGAGGGAGGCAAAAACCCCTTTGAGGGCTGGCAGTGGAGCTTTTCCATGCGTTCCAAAACCTCCTGCAGGGGGAAATTTTCCGGTGCCAGTCCCTACAAAGAGTTCTGCAGTCATTCCAGGTGGGCAAAGCACTTTTCATGTCTAAAAGGAGCCACTTTGATCCTCTCCCTGCCTCACTCAGCGTTTTGGGGGATTCTCTGGGAGACTTTTCAGTGCTGGTTGTAAAATCCCCCCAGGCTGGAGAGGCTCCCGTGTCCTGTTCCTCAAACCTGGCACCAGCAGCCAAAGCAGCAGCAGAAGTTTGAGGGCCACAGGAGAAACTTGCACAGCACAGTTCTGGTATTTGGAGCAGCTTTTAGGGAATCTCTGGAGTTCCAGGTAGTTTCTTCCCTCAGGATATCCCAGCCCAGGCCCTGCCCTGGCCCCTGGCTCTGCACCTCAGTTCTTCCACCCCTGCAGGGGATGCCTTTCTTTTCCACGTGAACTTCCTGAGTTTCCAGAACGTCTCAGATTTTTCCCTAATTAAAATGATCCCATAAGATTGGTTCACTTGGAAGCCCCTGATGTGAAATCCGAGCTCAACTTCCAATTTAAGAGAGCATTTTGTGGGAGCAGCGAACTCAGAGCAGCCTGAGCAGGGCCCAGCAAGGGGAGCAGGGCCTCCCTCAGCCACAGCTGAGCCCAAAGGCACCAGCAGGGAAGGCTACACGGATTTCATGGAATCATGGAATGGTTTGGGTCGGAAAGGACCTTAAAGCCCACCCAGTGCCACCCCTGCCATGGCAGGGACACCTCCCACTGTCTCAGGCTGCTCCAAGCCCCGTCCAGCCTGGCCTGGGACACTGCCAGGGATCCAGGGGCAGCCACAGCTGCTCTGGGCACCCTGTGCCAGGGCCTCCCCACCCTCACCCTATTCTTTCCCAACTATCCCATCCATCCCTGCCCTCTGGCAGTGGGAAGCCATTCCCTGTGTCCTGTCCCTCCAGCCCTTGTCCCCATCCCTCGGACCATCCTGGAGCCTCCTCTGGGCCCTCTCCAGCAGCTCCAGGTCCCTCCTGTGCTGGGCCATCTCTGCAGGTGGGGCCTCAGCTGAGCACAGGGTGGGGACAATCCCTGTTGGGGCTGTGGCAGGGTCAGCCCAGGGGGCCGGAGAGAGGACAGACCAAAGCTCTCCAGGTTTTCCCCCCTTGATCCATTGTCCCTCACGGAAAGGCCGGGGTTGGACACACCCTGGGTTTGCCCCCAGCCGCTCCTCAGCCCCAAGGCCACCAGGCAGGGCCCAGCAGCTCCAGGCAGCAGCACGTCCATCCTCCCCCAGGATCTGCCTGCCCACGCTCCTCCGGCTCTCCCAGCTCCCATCCCTGAGCCAGGTGGGAGTGAAGGGCGAACTCACCCCACCGTGCTGCCAGTGAAGGTTTCCCACAGAATCAGGGAGCTCCTCAGCCCCGCTCAGACAGATCCTCTGCTTTTTTTTTATATCGAAAGAAGATTTCATTTAATTCCCTCGGCTCCTTGCGAGAGATCTGTAATTGCTGCTGTGGCAACAGCACAGGGGAAGCTGTTTTCCACCTGATGCTTCATTAAATTGCCCCTAACTGGCCAAGTAAACAAAAACAAATTAGTCCTGGCTTGGGCTGAATTCCCTCAAGGAATCTGGAGAGGACGTGGAGAGGACTCAGTGCTTGAGACAGAGACTGCACGATGAGCAGGAAATCCTTCAGGTCAAAAATACTCCTGCACTTACCGAGAATAATCAACAGCTGCTGTCCTGGCATGCCCAGAAATATTAACAAACAGTGGCTTCATTTGTATGAGGGCATTTTTCTCTCCTTCCTTCTATTAATGATGATTGGGAGAGAATTAAGTGCTGTGGCTGCTCATTTTTCATCCTTTGTGCTCTCAGCTGCCTCTGAGAATAGAACAGCACAGGGGGAAGGTTCCAAATGTGCACACACAGGAGCTGCTGAGGGCTGGAAACCCTCAAAACCCTGGAAAGGGGGAAGCAACAGCATCATCCTCTGTCCAGGGTTATATTTCCACGTGGTGGCTTCTGGCCAAGCCCCAAAACTGCTTTTCCAAGAGGCTGGATGATCACTGGCACAGCCCCTGCATCCACAGGTGGTTCCCGAGGGAAAAGGGAGTGACAAATTCAAGTGGCCACGTGCTCTCTGTTGAACCTCAGGTTTAATTCTGTCCCCTCCAAGGGTCAGAGTCACCTCAGAGTCCCCCACTGCAGCTGTGTCAGGTGATCTCAGCCCTGCTCAGGCAGGACCTGGCCCCTCCAAACCCCTCCCAGCCCCATCAGAGCCTCCTCCTCCCGTCCTTGCCCACTTCTGGAGGACAGAACGCCTGAGAAATGGATTCTCCCCGGGTCAGGGTGTAAGGGCGGCTGAGTATCTGGGGCTGACAGCAGGGGCTCTGGCTGATAACCGTTATCTCTCTGGCCTTGCTGCCTCCCTCATCCCTTATCCCCAGATGCCCCTGGAATGACAAAATCCCAGTGACTCCAGCAGAGCTGGGATCCTGCCCCTGCAGTCCATAAAAGCTTCCCTGACAGCTGCTGAGGTTTGCTGGGCAAGGGTTAAAGCTGTGCTCAGCTTTGGAGCCAGGGAATAAAATGTTTACATCTTGGATCAGCAGCTCTTCCCCGGCTGAGTGCGTGGCAGGGAATTCAAGGGCAGTATTTACCAGAGGACAAAAAGGATTGGAGGGACTGGATTTGTCTCCCTGTTCATTGAAACTCCCCCAAATCCCAGCTCCTGAGTCCCTCGAGAGCCCCTGCAGGGCTGCTGTGATCCAGCTTCCCAGCAAACCTGCTCTGGCACTTGGGAACCTCAGCTGGAACTGGTATTTTTTCCTTATTACTGTTCCCTAAACGAGCAGTAAGGGCAATAAGGAAGATCTGGGGGAAATGGGGCTGTCCCCAGCATGTCCCAGTTCTCCAGCACTGGGATCCTGCTCCTCCTGCTGCTGCTCCATCTCCTCCAGCCTGAGGCTGCCAAAAGCTTTCCTGCTCAGTGCCAGGATCTGAGCCAAGAGGGAGGTGGGAAAACATCCTTTGGATTCCAGTAGGAGATTCAGCAGGAACTGCACTGAGCAGGGGATGCTCCAGGACTGGGGTCTGCAGGAATTCGTAGCAAAAGGGGCTCTGGGAAAAGGTCTCTGTCCCTCCAGCTTGGATTTCCTGCCAAAAAGGGCTGAAGGGAGCTCAGAATTAGGACTGGGAACACAGGGATGTGGTTCCTGAGGATGTCCTGGCGGGTCTCTTCCAGCTCAGGATATTCCCTGTTTCCATGGGATACAACCGGAGGTGCCCAGGGAGCAGCAGGGACTGACCTCTGGCATTGCCCAGCTGCACTCCTGCGTTTATCGGAGAGGCTGAATTCCACTGAGCTGCTCCCCAGCCCCTCCACCCCAAATCCCGACCCTAAACGGTCCCAGCCTGGCAGGAGCCACGCCCGGGGGGTGGTGTTGGATCAGGACCGAGCTGAGGTGAGGAAGGGCACCAGGACTTGGGGGAAATGATGTTTTTATGAGCATCGTTAAACCCTCCAGAGCCCGGCCAGGGGAGCAGGCGGGAGGGGAGAGGCTCCCCCTGCCCGGTCACTGCTTCATCTCCCCGCTATCAGCACCGGGCTGCAGATTCCCATCAATTATCCACAAATCCCAGGCTGGAATGGTCACCAAACCCCCGGAATTCCCCCAGCACTGCCACAGGCTCGGGGTTTAACAGCCCGGAGCAGTTTGTGGGAAGGTGGGATGGGAGCAGGAGGAGGAGTGGGAGAGCGGGAGGCAGGGTTTAAACGCCCTCAGTGCTCCTGAACTTTCCAGGGAGAGAAAATACCCAGAAAAACGGGCAGGAACAGCTTGGGAAGTCCCCCAGTGAAAGGACTGCAGATGCCTGTGTTTTTCCAAGTAGGAGGGAAAAAAAATCCAACAAAATGTCTGGGAGTTTATTTGGAAAGGCTCTGAAAGCCCCTGGTAAAGCTGAGACTGCTGGGATCTAAAATAAATATTTGATTGCTGTTTCATTCTACCTCTGCAAGAAAAGGTGAAAAATATTAAGGGTGACCTCGTGCTCCAGCTGTAGTGGAGTGTTGACTCAAAAGATTCGGAATAAATAAATCCAAAGTGCTGGGAACAGCTCTTTTTATGGAAAAGAGGACCCTCATTGGGGAAAACACCAAATCCCAGAGAGGAAAAGTGTAAAAAATCCACCCCAAACACTCCCCTGACACAAAGAAACCACAAACAACCCCCAGCTCAGCACTGGAACTGGAAATCGAGGAATGAACAAAAACCAGCGAAGCAGGAGATGGAGGGATCAAACACCAGTGCCCGGTCCAGGCGTTACCCCAGACACTCGGCTCAGTCCCTGCTGCGGCTGGGAACTGCTGCTGGGAGCTGCAGGAGTCCCTGGGATCCGCAGGAATCCCTGGGAGCCGCAGGAATCCCTGGGAGCCACAGGAATCCCTGGGAGCTGCAGGAGTCCCTGGGAGCTCCCCAGCTGCACTTCCCATCTGAAGCCCTGCCAGAGCCTCGGGGAAGGGTTCTCGTTTGCTTTGGCTGGAAGCAAAATTAAAGGAATCACAACAAAAATGTGTCCGAGTGAATCCCAGGCAGGAGTGGGGAGGGAATGGGATGAGCCCTGGCTTGGTGCTCCCAGGGCTCTGCTGGCCTCGGATCATTCCCGAGAGGCTCCCGGGATGGGCTGTGCTGCAGAAGATGTGGGAGATTAGACAGAAATGCAGAAATTCCCTTTTTTCATAGGACAAAAAGAAAGCAAACCCACATTTTCAGCTTTACTGTAACAGAGAAATGCAATCGCCTGGCCTGGAAAAACTAGAATTACCCTGGAGTTTTCCTGGGACGAGCCCAGGAGAAGCCCAGCTGCAGCTCCTGGGCTGGAGGCTCCTCTCCCTGGGGTCCCTCGTTATCCCTGTGTCTGACAAGACGGGAAAATCCGTCAGCCTTGGGCAAATCCATGTTTGGGGGAAAGCTGCTAAAACACTTCAACTGCATCCAGACATTCCCGACGTTCCTCCTCACTGGACATTTCCGCTGCCAAACGGAGCCCGCAGAGGCTCCGGGCCCTGGGGATGCAGCCCTGGATTGTTCTGCTGGGCTCAGGCCCCTCCTGAGCTGGGTATGGACTGGAGGTTAGGTCTAAATCCCCTGCAGGGGTTTTAAATCATGGAGTGGGGGATTTATGGAATGGTTTGGGTCGGAAGGACCTCAAAGCCCATCCAGTGCCCCCCCTGCCATGGCAGGGACCCCTCCCCCTGTCCCAGGCTTCTCCCAGCCCCGTCCAGCCTGGCCTGGGACACTGCCAGGGATCCAGGGGCAGCCACAGCTGCTCTGGGCACCCTGTGCCAGGGCCTCCCCACCCTCACAGCCAGGAATTCCTTCCCAATATCCCATCCATCCCTGCCCTCTGGCAGTGGGAAGCCATTCCCTGTGTCCTGTCCCTCCATGCCTTGTCCCCAGTCCCTCTCCAGCTCTCCTGGAGCCCCTTTAGGCCCTGCAAGGGGCTCTGAGCTCTCCCTGGAGCTTCTCCTCTCCAGCTGAGCACCCCCAGCTCTCCCAGCCCTTTTTTTGGGTAGATCCTGAGGAAAAAGCTGCCCTGGGATCCCAGCTGGGTTTCCCAGCCCAGGATCGATCATTTGATGTTGCACAGGAGCTTCTCCTGCAGCATTCCTGCCCCAGGAAACCTTGGCAGCCGCAGGGCAGGAAGAGGTGAAGCCCTTGAGCATGTGGGATGTGAAACCAGGCTCTGAGGATTCGTTCAGTTCCAGGTGGAGCCGCGCTGGCTCCTGGGTGGGAGCACAGAGCAGGATTTGTTCCCCTTCCCTGAGCTCCCTTTGCAGGGGGAGCCGGGGGAGCTCGGCCGCAGTGGGATGGAAAATCCCTGGAGCTGGGAAAGGGAGGATCCAGCTGCTGCCCAGGGATCCCTGCCCCGGCAGCCCCTGCACAAACGCCACAACTCCTCGTGCCAGGAGAGAAAGGCTCTGCTGGAATCTCCCGCGTAGGAGCAGGGGTTTCATTCCCAGCCATCCATCCGAGGCCGCAGGGAGCGTGTTCCCACTGGATCAGCCCCTGTCCCGCGTGGCAGAGCCAGGCTGCGGGTGCTGCCTTAGGATTTCAGCTTTTATATTTTCCATATATTTGTAATCCTGCAATTCATGTCTAACTCCAAACCCCACACAGCCTGTGAGCTGCTGCTCTCCCGTTCTGGTCAGGCAAAACAATTCCTCTCTAGGCCTGGGAATCCAGGACACCTCACTGCCTCAGGCCCTGAGAAATGTAAACAAAGTGGGTTAGGGGGGAGCAAACTTGGGGTGAGTGACTTCATTACCTGAAGCTGTAACTGGAGGATTAACCCCGATATGCAAATGACCAAATTTACCAGAGTGTGAAACCCCCATGACTCCGGGCTCTGTTTTGGGGGTAGCCCCTGGGGGCTTCATCTGCCCTGAGTGTACCTGAAGGCCCTTCAATAAATTTGGCTCTTTATTCTCTTAATTTGGTCTGGTCCCTGGTTTTAGGTAGCCCCATAAAGCATCGGGGGCACCCTGCCAGCCCCAGCAGATCCAGAACCTTCCCTGCCATCCCTGCCCCATGCTGCTGCTCCCAGACTCGGCCCTGGCTCTGCTCGGCAGAGCGCAGCAAACACGAGGCACCTTTTCCATCCCCTGGTTTTTTCCATCTCTTCCTCTCTTGCCTCCAGCAGCCCCTGACTGGAGGCTTCGGCCCAGATTCTCAAAGCCTGGTGGAGCTGGAATGGCTTTGAAAGTCGGGGTTGGAAGGTTGGGAAGGGAGATGTTTCCCCCCAAAGGATGCAGAGGCATAGAAGGAGCCCCAAAGAGAGCCCGAGTGGGGGCAAATGCCACTCCTTCCATCTCTGGTGCAGCTGAAGGGGCTGGGCCCGTCGCACTTGGGCACAGGGAGGGAAGCAAATCCCTTTTCCAGCCTCTGCCTCCTGCTTCCCATTCCCTCTGCATCCCAGGACATGACCCTGGGGCGGCTGCCTGCTCCTCTCCTGGAAAACGCTCCTGAAAGCTGCTGTGCCTCAGCAGGGGTGCAAACCTCCCACACGCTCTGCAGGTCCAGGAAATCCCCAAACCCAGGTCCCAAAACCCCCCTCTGCAGAGCCCTGCACTGCAAACCTGATTATCTGAAGTGCAGAGAAATTTATCTCCAGCTGGATCTGGGGATTTCTTTGTGTTTGGAGGCTCGGAAGGAAGAGGGAGAAACATTTCCCCAGAGTTCTGAGCTGATCTGTGGAAATAATAACCTGGTTTTGCAGCTGCAGGGCCCAAACCCCGTCTCATTCCCACTGGAATATGAATTCCTGCCCTCTCCGGGTGCCCCAGAGCCACCTTGGAGCTGTCACTCAGGTGTCACATCCCTGCCTCCTCCTCCTCTGCCAGACGGGATCAGCGCTCTGCACCCCCTGAGCCACCTCCCCTGACCCCCCAGCCTCACCCTCTCCCCATTTCCTGCCTCCCTGGCATTCCAGAGGTTCCTGCTGCCAAGGCAAGAAACTCCTTCCCAATATCCTGACTCTTCTTCCAAGCCTGTCTTTTTTTACCCCCTAAATCCCTCCTTTCCCCTCGGATTTGCACCGTGCGGGCTCTGGGCCTGGTTTTGTTGGGAAGGGGAGCAGCCTCCCCTGCTCCTGCCCGGAGCTGACCCCAAAGAAATCACTGGAGCTGCAGGAACAGCAAAAGACTGGGATTAAAACGCTGCCAGTGCCCCATAAAAGCCTCCCGGGTACATTTTAATGGGGCTAAAGAGGCGATAAAAGGGATCCGGCTGCAGGGAAGCAGCTCCGACCTTGAGGGGCTGGTTCGGTGCCGCCCCCAGGCCTGGCAGTGCTAGGGTTTAGTCGGGGCTTGGCCGGGCAGGGCCTGGGGAGGATTTATCCTTCAGCACTAAACCAGACTCTGGGAGGTGCCAGTCTGAGCAGGGACTCACTCAGTCCGGCTGCTCCCGATCGCAGCTGCTGTTCCAGGGGGTCTCTGGAGCAGGGCAGGCCCTGGATGCCGGGAGCAGCCCTGGGAGCGCAGCCAGGGCTTGGCGGCTGTGCCGGGAGCAGCGGGAGCAGCGGGAGCAGGAGCAGGAGCAGGAGCTGCCCTGCCCGGGGCCAGGAGAGGATCCAGAGCCAGGGCGGCTCCCGGGGTATGTGAGGCTCACTCTGGAGTCCTCTGTGCCGCCCAAACCCCCTGGAATTCCGTCCCAGGGTCATTGCTCCGGACTGATGTGGGATCTCGGGGATATTTATCATTCCCCCATCTCCAAACCCCCTCAGCTACACAACCATCCGTATTATCCCGTTGCTTGTGCCGTGGGAAGGATAACGAGGGTCTTTAGGGCAGAGCCAGGAGGGAACAGGGGGGATTTGTTCCCTGAGACTTGTTCCAGCCATAGGAGCCCTCAAATCCCCCCAAATCCTCCCCAAATCCCCGTGTGGGGCTGTGAGCAGAGCAGGGCCCCCAGTGCCTGATGGCACCTGCAGCTCCGTGACCAGGGAAAGGTGGAAAGCCATTATTTATTCCAGGAGACTAGGGAAAGGTGGAAAGCCCTGATTTATTCCAGGAGACCAGGGACAGGTGGAAATCCATGATTTATTCCAGGTGACCAGGGAAAGGTGAAAATCCATTATTTATTCCAGGAGACCAGGGAAAGGTGGAAATCCATGATTTATTCCAGGAGACCCCTCTTTGCACGGGGACCTTTCCCTGCTCTCTGCAGCCCCCGGGGTGTCACTCACAGCCAGTGCTGCTGTCACCCAAAGGACTTTTGCAGGGAACTCTGACCTTTGTGTTTTCTCTCTTGTTTTTCCTTTGTCTCTCACCCACTGAGACATTTCTTGGTGTCCACAGGCTGAAATTAAACTTTCCTTGAGGGTTCTTGGCCCTGAGTGATCACAGAGAGGAGGCTCCAAAGCCTGGTTTGGAGCTGGGAATTCCTGCAGGTACTTGGAGGAGAATGGGAGTTGGGCAGTCTGGGTGGCAGGAACAGCTCTGGGAGAGGCTGGAGACAGGATGAGGCCAAATCCAAGGACACCAATTCCTTCCCTGGCAAGGAAGAAGCCACTGTCACCTGGCAGGAGGGACTTGGGAACGTTTAGGGGTAGAGGAAACGGCCTCAGGTTGCACCAGGGGGGGTTTAGGTTGGATATTGGGAAAATCCCTTCCTGGGGCAGGGGTGGAATGGCCAAAATGCAGAATTTCAGCACCAATGTGATGGCAACACATGGTCAGATCTGAGCCTCAGGGAGGGGCTGAATTCCTGATGGGAATGTGGAGCCAGGGAGGTCGGGCTCTGCTCGCAGGGAACAGGGACAGGAGGAGAGGGAACGGCCTCAGGCTGGGCCAGGGCAGGCTCAGGTTGGACATCAGCAGGAATTTCCCCATGGAAAGGGTGCTCAGGCATTGGAACTGCCCAGGGAGGTTTGGAGTCCTCATCCCTGGAGGTGTCCAAGGAATTCCTGGAGGTGGCACTCAGGGCTCTGGGCTGGGGACAAGGTGGGGATCGGGCAAAGGCTGATGGTCCTGGAGGGATTTTCCTGTGGACACTGGAAAGCTTTAGCAGAGGGATTTTTCAGCTTTCTGCTGCATTCTGTGAGAACTTTATGTTTCTCACAGAAACTATGCAAAATACTGTTAAGGGTTTTTGTAAACTATTTCTCTATCCTTGCACCTGCTGTTTTCCAAAGGGTTGTTATGATATCCTGAAAGAAATATTTTGAAATGGGTGTTGAGTGGACTGACCAATAACCCTGATGGGTGGTTGGTCAGAGGTCCAATAATCTTCTGCCATGCTGCCGACTCAACTTATAAAAGCCAATTTATAATTAATTAAATAAGCCATTTTCTGTGGACTTTGGTCGTGTCTTTTCTCATCGTCCCGGGCTCAACAGCGACATTTTCCAGCCTCAGGGATCCCGGGATTCTGTGAATGTGTGCAGTGCCCGGGGGGGTTGTGTGGACAGGGCAGGCAGACAAGGTTCCATTGTCATTTTGATAGGATTTTGTGGGATTTTTCCCAGACAAACCCTGCTCCCTTCAGACCCCAAGCTGCAGGTCCAGCTCTCCAAACCTAGCACCCAGGTAAAACCCTTTCCCACCTTTCCCCCCAGCTCCAGTGGGTCAGGAGCTCTGCCCAGCTGATTCCACAATCCATCTCCAAAAGCTCTGGAATTGCCAAAGGCTTCAAACCCAAATTCCAACTCAGTTTTAATGGACTCCAGGGTAAATTTGCTCAGGCCCAGCCTCCTGCAAAGCAAATTTGCCCAGCCCTGAGCAGGCGTGAGCAGAGCTGCCAGCTCGGCTGCATCCATCACCACCCCGCAGAATCCTCAAACACAACCCTCACGTGGGGAAGGGGGAAAAAGGGAATTTATTTAACATTTATATCTTCTCTTTATTGCAGCAAATGCGTTTTATGTCCCAGAGATGAAATATGGAGCACCAGGCCCACTCCGTGCCTGGAGTTCCATCCATGAGGAACTCAGCCCCAGTTTTGTTTAGTAAATCATTTGCTGATGGCTTTGGAGAGGATCCATAAATCTTTCCTGAATTGCTTCTTTCAGATCCTCAGCTTTCGCAGGAATCTTCATCTTCTTATTCTGGTTAGCTCAGTAGGGGAAAATTCCCTAAATTCCATTCTCTGGGGGGCTGTTCTGGGGACCCAGGGATTTTCTGAGTTCCTGCCCCGGAGCCACCTTGTCACTCAGGTGTCACATCTCTGCCTCCTCCTCCTCTGCAAGCCAGGGTCAGCCCCTGGACTTTTCAATACCCACAAAAGGGCCCCAGCTTTGCGCCTCAGTGGAATATTCAGAAAATATTCCCTAACTTTTAGTTAAACCCAGGGTTTTGAGGGAATTCTCTTCACTTGCACAGCAGCAATCAAATGGAATTGTGAGAAAAGGTGGAGGTGGAAGGGGCAGCAAAATTCCCTTAAACTGGTTTTGGAGTGGTTTGAAGGGAATTCACAAAGATCTCCTGATTCACTGGGGTTCGTTTCCCAAAATCCCACCCTGAGGTGACTTTGGGGACCGGGCTAGGAGTACCCTGGGACAGTGGGAGGTGTCCCTGCCCATGGCAGAGGTGGCACTGGATGGGCTTTGAGGTCCCTTCAGCCCAAACCATTCCATGATTCCGTATTTTATTTTAACTTTTCCCATCAGGGACTGTTTGATGTCTCTGTGGGTTCATCACCAAGTTGGATTCTCCCATTCTCGGAGACACCAGATGGGAAAGGGATCAGGTGGGAACAGGGAGATGGGGTTGGTTTAGATCCGGTGACCACTGGCACAGCTCTCATGGGACTGAGGGGACAAAACGTGGGAAACACAAAAACTTCCCCAGTTTTAATCCAAATGAGATTGGCCTGGAAGGAAAAGTTCATTTCCATAAGTTTTGCAAAACAAAAAAGTTCTGTTTGGAAGCCATGGGCTCCTTGGTTTGATTTCTGTCAGGGAGAGTGACACCAGTTATCCCAAAGATTGGGAAAAAGTTTTGGCCTTCAGTTCCTGAGGATTCGGGATCTGGTTTTGGAGGGTTTGGGATCTGAGAGCTGCTCCCAGGAAGAAAAAGGTCTGGGAAGGAGGGGCAGGTCAGAGGGGAGCGACTCCAAACCGCTGGATCATGGCAAAAATCCCAGTGGGATTCCCATCAGTCTGATCCAGGGGAGAGAGGGGACAGCCCTGATTCCCAGAGCCCTGTCCCATTCCTGATTCCCAGAGCCCTGTCCCATTCCTGATTCCCAGAGCTCTTGTCCCAGCCCTGATTCCCAGAGCCCTGTCCCATTCCTGATTCCCAGAGCTCTGTCCCAGCCCTGATTCCCAGAGCCCTGTCCCATTCCTGATTCCCAGAGCTCTTGTCCCAGCCCTGATTCTCAGAGCCCTGTCCCATTCCTGATTCCCAGAGCTCTGTCCCAGCCCTGATTCCCAGAGTCCTGTCCCATTCCTGATTCCCAGAGCTCTGTCCCAGCCCTCAGCTCGTGGAGTTTTGCCCTTGGAGATGAGCAAAGGCCTCCAGGAACGGGCTGAGCCTCCAGCGATTCCTGCAGTGCCAGAGGGAAGGAGCATCCCAGGGCAGCTCCCGGAGCTCCTCCTGCCGCCCGGACCCAGGGAAAGGAAAGCCCAGCAGAGCAACCACTGAAGGAACATTGGATCCTGCGGCAGGATCGATGGAAGTGGCTCACGGGATGAGGTCAGGGCATGAGGAAAAGGAGGAGAAAGGCCCCGGGACATGTTTCTTCAGCTGGAATTACAGCAGGATCCTCGGATCCTCTGCCTCGGGAGAAGGGGAACACGGAGAGGGCGGGAAGAACCAATTTTTTGGTTCACTGCCTCTTCTGGATGGGAAAGAAAAACCAGAAGTCATTTCAGGCTGAATGAGGAGCTGCATTTCCCTGGAATGAAACAATTCCTTTGAGTGGCCAGGGGGAATTTTGTGTTCCCAAATAAATAAAGCAGGAGGAGATTGTGAATTCAGTTTTTTTTTTCCACATGCAGAAGTTAAAGAGGCATTTGAGGTCAGTGGGAATGACCAGGAGGCTCCTGGGCTGTGGCAATTCCTTCCAGGGGGTTCCTGAGCCCCGGTCCCCACTGGCCCAGCCCATGATGACGAGGGAGCTGCCCTGGGAGTGGGAATGATGGGCTCCAAGTCTCCAGGTGCTGTAAAAATCGGGATACAACACCAATATTTCCCAGCAGGACAAACCAGAGCCTCACACAAACACCCGGGACAGGTCACAGAGCCTCAGAGGCACAACCACAGCTTGAATTCACTCCCACGGCATTAAATCCGGGGGGATTCATTGGGATGGAGGGGATTTGGGGAGTATCACTGTGGTTCCCAGCTCCTCCCCTGGCTCATTCTTCCATCAGCGTTTCAGGCTGAGCTGAGCTGCTCAGGGTCACCCGAGGAGTGGGACCTGTGAGCACTTCCAGCATTTCTGCCTCATCCCAGCCCCAGCTCTGCCCTGCAGTGGGCAAACGAAATGTTTATTGAAAATGTTTATTGAAAATGTCTATTGAAAATGTCTATTAAAAAGTTTATTAAAAATGTTGTGCCCAATTTAGGAGCTTTTAATGATTCTGTCCCAGTGAAACAGAGCCGGCCCTGGGGAGGGGAACACACATTTTATGCTCATTTAATTCTTGCTTAGGATTTTCAAATTGAACTTCTGGCAGGCTCGAGGATTGTTGCGATTCAGGGATTCCTGCTCATTTGGGGTGATGACAAGGAATAAATCATTCAGCTTAACAAGGGTGGGAGAAAACAGCAGAGTTGGGTGTTTCTGTTGGGTTTGGGTTTGCCTTAATGTGAATTTTGAACAAATCCACTCGGGGTGGGGTTGGGATGTGCTCGGGCACCTTTGGGAATCTCAGCACCTGGGATGAGGCTGGGGCTGTTCACTGTTGTGGTCTGACACTGGCCAAACGCCAGGCACCCACCAAAGCCGCTCGCACACCCTCCCGTGCCGCAGTCGGGCACAGGAGAGGGAAAATGAAAAATAAACAAAGGGCTCATGACTTGAGGTAAGGACTGGGAGAAAACACTCCAAGGGCCAAACAGGTTCAAATTTAAAGGTATAAGGTAAATTTATTATTAACAGAGTCAGAGGAGGATAATGAGAAGTAAAATAAGCCCTTAAAACACCTTTTTTCCCCCCAGCCCCTCCCTCCTTCCCACCGACAGCGCAGGGAGACAGGGCACGGGGGTTTGGTCAGTTCGTCACCTGAGATCTTCTGTTTGCTCAGGGAGAGGAGCCTTTCCTCTGCTGTGCCGTGGGGTCCCTCCCACGGGAGACAGGTCCCTGTGAACTTCTCCAGCGTGGGTCCACTCTCATGAGCAGCAGCCAAACTGCACCTCCTGCAGTGTGAGCCCCTCCCGCGGGCACACAGCCCTCCCAAAACTGCTGTGCCGTGGGTCACTCTCCCACGGGGTGCAGTCCTCCAAGGACAGGCTGCTCCAGCCTGGAAGCAGGGCCCCTCTCTCTATGGGTCTCCCACAGGATCACAGCCTCCTCCAGGCATCCACCCGCTCCGGTGTGGGCACCTCCCCCACGGGCTGCGGGTGGATCTCTGCTTCCCCCGTGGATCCCCAGGGGCTGCGGGTGGATCTCTGCATCCCCCGGGGATCCCCACGGGCTGCGGGTGGATCTCTGCATCCCCCGTGGATCCCCACAGGCTGCGGGTGGATCTCTGCATCCCCCGTGGATCCCCAGGGCTGCGGGTGGATCTCTGCTTCCCCGTGGACTTCATGGATTACAGGAGCACAGCTGCTCACCATGGTCTCCCCACAGGCTGCAGAGGAATCTCAGCTCCGGCGCCAGGAGCACCTCCTGCCCCTCCTTCTGCACTGCCCTTGGTGCCGCCATGTTGTTCCCCTCACGTCCTCACCTCCTCCTCTTTTCTGACTAGAGGAAACGCTACTGCCCGTAGGTGCATTGCCAACAAGTTCCACCAATTCAAAGATTCCTGCAGGATCCTGCAGCGCCGAGAGGTCGATCTCGTCTGGGTTCCATGCCAGGGAGTCGCTCACTGTGTTTCCGCCGCTGGCCAGGCGGCCCCGCCGCCACGACAGCGGCGCTGGTGCTACTGGGCACCTCTCCTCCTGCGGGGCGCTGGGAGGGAGAAGCCACCGCTGCCCCTGCCCTTCTGCCCGCAGCGTGGCTGCCTTGGGGCGGCCAGGCAGGCGAGCCTCGTCACGGGCTGTGCCGAGATGGCCCCGGCGGCAGCCACGGCACCTCGCCCCCCTGGAAAAATGGCCCGTGCGGTGTTTTGATTTTCTTCTTAAGTATGTCAGCACAGAGGCGCTCCCAGCCTCTCTCACTGGCCAGCAGCACGTCCACCTTCAGAGCCACCAGGGACTGGCTCTGTTGGACATGGTGGAAGCTTCCAGCAGCTTCTCACAGGAGCCACCTCTGTGGCCCCCCCCCCCGCTACCAAAACCAGGCCATGCCAAATCAAGGCATTCACCAAGGCCAATTTCAGCTTTGTGGTAACATGTTGGGAACATGCTCAGGAAGGACTAAATCCATGGAAAACCAGAGAATCACTGCAAGGAATTCATTTCCCACGGATAAATCCCTCCCTTCGTGCCTCTCCTCCTGCCTGGTGCCCCAGACCCTGTTTTTGCCTGGTCCGGGCAGGCCCAGGGAGAGCCAAGCCCAGCAGTGGGGATGGAATGTCCTCCGCAGGAGCTGCCCTGGCAAAGCTTCAATCCATCAGCTCTGGGGTTCATCCCAGAGACCCCGAGCTCCGTTTGTCAGGGAATTTCACACTTCCAAGGGCACTGGAGTTGAGAAATAGGAGCGTTTATTGGGATTCCTGCCCCTGTGACACGTGGAGGGTATTTCTGGATGGCTGAGCCTTTCCAGGCTCTGGAGAAAGCAACACTCCCAGTCCAGGAGGTTTTCCCTGTTCCCAGAAACCTGGATGGATTGTTTGCCAGAGGGAGGGATTGGTTACCTGCCGAGTTTCCCGGAAAGTAGGCCAGGATTTGTGTTTTCCCCGATTGCTGCAGGTGCAAGGAAAGCAGCCATTGTTTATTTCTGTCCCTGTGACTTCCCTATGGAGCTATTCCAGCCTCTTTTCCATGTGCAGATGGATGAGGCCTCCAGTTAATCCCTGACTGAGCCATTGACACAAGGAATGGGGCCATTAAATAAGAATTAAGGATGTGCTCGCTACCTTTGGGGGAGTTCGGGATAGATTCCCTCATTTCTAATCTCCTTCCCTGCAATGTTCTCTCCGCAATCCTTTTCCCTGCATTTCAATTGAGTTTTGGATGACTCATAAAATTAATCCTTCCCGAGCAGCAAATCCTTTCCCTTCCAAGCTGGAATGTGAGGAGCTGTTCCCACATTCCTGCCTCAGTCCTGGGTGTTCCTGGGGCAGGAACCTCTGTCCCAGAGCCCCCCCGGAGCCATGGGGACAGATCCCATTCCCTGGGCACCCCGAGCTGCCAGGCAGGGCTTCAGTTCCTTATTTTATTTTGTTTTGTTGGGGGGAAAAGTCAGGAAAGGGGTCACTGTCATGAGGGACATCACTGCAAGTTCTTCAGGTAACACTTGCCATGGTCCAGAAGGACCTGGAGCTGCTGGGATGAGTCCAGAGGAGGCCACAGAGCTGCTTCAGGCCTGGAGCCCCTCTGGAGCCAGGCTGGGAGAGCTGGGGGGGCTCACCTGGAGAGGAGAAGCTCCAGGGAGAGCTCAGAGTCCCTTGCAGGGCCTAAAGGTGCTCCAGGAGAGCTGGAGAGGGACTGGGGACAAGGCATGGAGGGACAGGACACAGGGAATGGCTTCCCACTGCCAGAGGGCAGGGATGGATGGGATATTGGGAAGGAATTCCCAGCTGGGAGAGTGGGGAGACCCTGGAATGGAATTCCCAGAGCAGCTGTGGCTGCCCCTGGATCCCTGGCAGTGTCCCAGGCCAGACTGGACGGGGCTGGAAGCAGCCTGGGACAGTGGGAGGTGTCCCTGCCCATGGCAGGGGTGGCACTGGGTGGGCTTTAAGGTCCTCTCCGACCCAAACCATTCCGTGATTGCAGGATCATTTTTCCAGATAGGTTTAGGACAGCCCAGAGGGAAGATGCTCCCTGGCTGTGAATTTCCATCTGTGCTGGAAAAGTATGTCCTAAAAATGGACTAGAATGGAGAAAAGCAGAAACCTCTTTGTGGACGTTTCTGTTCCAGATAACATTTCCCTGGGAAAAAAAATAATTTTCTTCATCCAAAGAAAAAAAAGCTTGAACAGACTCTTTAAACCCATCCTGGACACGAGATTAAAACATGAGGGAGGGAAATTTCTGCAACTAAAAATCCCCAGTTTTGGAAGCTGGAAAGCTCCTGCGAAGGGTTTGATCCCTCCCCTGGAGCAGAGGAAAAGCAGCGGGGGTGACACTGCAGGATGGGGAATCAGGATTCCTCCCAAATCCAGATTAAGAAAAGAAAGTTGATTTGATAATTCCTCTCTGTGCAGCTCAGTGACAGCTCCGTCTGAAACCTCCAGGAATAACTCCTGGAACGCCGTTCTAAGCCCCAGGAATCTCTCCGAAGCCTTTTCCAAGGAAGCTGGTTTGGCATTTTTCCAGTCAGCCACAGCTTCCCCAGGCTGGAACAGCCCTGGCATGAAAAGAGTCTCCCCGAGCTTGTGCAAAGGAGCAGGAGGGAGGGAAGGAATGAATCCTTATTAAAAGGGATCTCATTTCTGCAGTGCTAATGAGGCATGGCCGTGGAGCGTTCCCAGCCGAGGCTTTGGGATGGGCTGGGAATGATCCTTGTCTTGCACTGCGCAGTTCTGTTCGCTGGAAATCCCTTCCCCACTTCCCAAGGAGCCTTTGCAAGCGCTGTGGGAGCAGAGGCTGTTCCAGCATTCCTCATTCCAGAGAGAGCTGCGACCAGAGGGAATCTGGGGTTGGATACGGCCCCAGCCACAGCACTGATTTCACTGGGATTTCATCAGGATTTCTTTGGCAAAGTTCTGGAGACAGGGAACATCTTGGGTTTATTTCTACATTTGTCTCCTTCCTTTATTTCACTGCCTTCCGTCCTTGTATGAAACCATTCCTTGGTTACTGGGAGTATCTGTTCCAGGGAGTCCCTGGGGACTGAGCCCCTTTTCATCACCAGTTTGGTACTGGAGTTATTCCGTTCCCGTCCGTGGAGTTCTCTCTGACCCCAGCCAGGCCGATCAGGATGAGGCTCCTCCTGCTGTGTGAGAGGTTCCTGGGGGTCCCAGATGGCTCTGGAGCGGAGGAGCAGCTGCCTCTGGAGCGATTCCTCCCAGGAGGACGCGTGTCCTGAGCCAAGGTCACCAACATCCGAGTCCTTCCCTAACGAGCCCAGGTTTTCCAAACCTTCCCATCCTGGCCTGCCCCACCACTGCTCCTCCCTGGACCTGTGGGGGAGTTTTCCAAGGCTTTCCCAGTCCCTGATGGTGTCCCTTGGGGCTCACAATGGGGGCTTCACCCACAGGATTTCTCCAGCCTCGGGAATATTTCCTTGCTGGGATCCTGTGGAACAGAGGCACCTCCACAGACAGGAAACATTCCTGCAAGGAATTCCCGAACTGGCTGGGAAAAATCTTCTAATGAGCACCTCGTTCATTAGTGACTGACTGACTTCTTCAGTTCATTAGTGACTGACTTCCTTCAAATGCAACAGAAGTCAAGGACGGGAGAGCCGGGAATGTTCAGCTGGAGAAGCTCCAGGAGCCCTTTCCAGGGCCTAAAGGGGCTCCAGGAGAGCTGGAGAGGGACTGGGGACAAGGGATGGAGGGACAGGCCACAGGGAATGGCTTCCCACTGCCAGAGGGCAGGGATGGATGGGATATTGGGAAGGAATTCCCAGCTGGGAGAGTGGGCAGGCCCTGGCACAGGGTGCCCAGAGCAGCTGTGGCTGCCCCTGGATCCCTGGCAGTGTCCCAGGCCAGGCTGGACGGGGCTTGGGGCACCCTGGGACAGTGGGAGGTGTCCCTGCCATGGCAGGGGTGGCACTGGGTGGGATTTAAGGTCCTTCTGACCCAAACCATTCCATGTTTCTCTGAATTTATCTCTTTTCTCCAGGGGGATTTTATATCTCTGGATTTAGTCTTTCCCCAAAGGTTTTAGGTTTGTTATAAAGCACCCAGGGGTGTTTGTGGTCGAGGGACTCCCAGGATAAATCTCTGTTGTTCCTGTGCCTGAATGAAGAAATCCAAGCTGGGGATGCTGAAGGTCCCTCCCAGCTCCTTGTTCCTCTAAAAAATGTGATGCTGTCCCTTCTCCCACTGAATCAGATCAGCTCCTGTTTCCTGGTGCTCCTGGAAGGGGCTGGAGCCCCAGGAGCGGCTGAGGAGCAGCTGGGAAAGGGGCTCAGGCTGGAGCAAAGGAGCTCAGGGGGGCCCTTGTGGCGCTGCACAACTCCCTGACAGGAGGGGGCAGCCGGGGGGGTTGGGGTCTGCTCCCAGAGAACAGGGACAGGAGGAGAGGGAACGGCCTCAGGCTGGGCCAGGGGAGGCTCAGGGGGGACATCAGCAGGAATTTCCCCATGGAAAGGGTGATCAGGCCTTGGCAGGGGCTGCCCAGGGCAGGGGTGGAGTCCCCATCCCTGGGGGGATTCAAAGCCGTGTGGATGTGGCACTTGGAGACAGGGGTCAGAGTGGCCTTGGCGGTGCTGGGGAATGTTGAACGCCATGATCCTGGAGCTCTGTGCCATCCTGAACAATTCCAAGGCTCTGGAACTCACAGCTCAGGTAACCAGGATGCAGCAGCCAAAGTCTCGAGGCTGCAATTTCTCCTCAACCCAAAATAGTCAAACATATGCAGGGAGAAAGAGCTCCAAACAAACAAACCCACAATCTGCTCCTCCAGAAATATCTTGGAATGTGCACAACAGACTGGGATCCCTCGGGGCCTTCCCAGCACTGCTCAGGGTTCCAGTGGTAACGGCTCCGAGCTGGGACAGATTTGCAGCCCTAAAAAACCTGGAGTTGTAGTAATTACTGACTCTGTGCTTTAAGTGGGAATATCTTGGCATGGAATTCTGTTTTCCATTATTTCCAAATGACAGCAGACATGGTGACAGCTCCAGCTGTTTATTTTGGGAAAACAGGAGATTTTACAGGTGGCTGGAGGAGCAGGGATGCTGGGATGGGGGAAGGTGATTTCACCTCGGTGTAAAACCAAACCAAAGCACTCCCTGCTCTTTAACTTCCAAGGACATCCAGCCAGGGCAGTGAAATCCTTGGAATTAACCTCCAGCATGTCCCCCTGGAAGTGCTGTTTGCAGGATCAGGGAGGCTCCACCTTCCAGCTCTGAAAACCACTGCACGGGTTTGAGCCTGGCCAAGAGCCAGGCACCCACAAAAATCTATTCACTCATTTCCCTCTGCTACAGCTGAGCAGAGGAGGGGAAATTAAAAGTTCGTTTTCATGAGTTGAGATAAGGATTACTGAAGATAAAGCCACATTAAGGCAAAACAGGTTCAAAACTTAAACAGTATAAAGAAGATTTATTATTGACAGAATTAAAAGTAAAAAGGGTAATGAGAACCAAAGCAACCCTTCAGAACACCTTTCCTTCCCTGTCCCTCCCTCTTTCCACCAACCACGCAAGGAGACAAAACATGGGGGTTTGGTCAGTATTTCTCTTCTTTAAAATCTTTCTTCAGTACACTTAAGGAAAAGAGTTTCTTCTGCTTAACTGTGGGATCCTTCCCACGGGGGACAGTTCTCTGTGAACTTTTCTAGCATGGTTTGAACTTCCACAAGCAGCAGTCCCACCTGAATCTGCTGCAACGTGAGTCCCTCGCATGGGCCAAGCAGTGTTCCCACACCTGCCAGCATGGGTCATTTTAGTCCACGGGGTTTAGTCTTTTAAGGATGAGCTGTTCTAGTTCGGACGTGAAGGCTCTCTATTTCTAAAAGCAGGGGTCCTCTCTCCCTGTTCGAGTTCCTCACTAATTACAGCTTTTCAGCATCCAGGCGCTCCAGCATGAGCACTGTTCCTCACGGGCTGCGCGTGGATCTCTGCACCCCCCTGCCGCGACGCTATCTGTCCAGCCAGCGGGCTGACCGAGCGCCGGGCACCTGCCCGCACGGGAGAGGACGGAGGCAGCTCGCAAGGGCGCGGGAGGGTTGGCGAAGTTCCAGCACGGTCCCCCCTAACCCACCGATGCTGAGGGCGCGCTGAGGAGGTAGGAATGAGGCGGAGGGACTTCTTCGTGGAAAAGCAGGAGAGGGTTTATTCAACTTGGAGGTCACGAGAAGAAAAGCCGTTACCAGGGCTTGTTATGCCCTTACCAAATGGGCAGGGAAAACATGAAACAACCAATAATACAGGGACATGGGGTTTGAATCCTGGTGGGCAAAGGGTACAGACCAATGGAGGATAGCATGGGAGGGGAGAAATACCGTGGGCCAAAGCGGGGTCAGGGAACCCAGAGCCTTCTGTGGGAAGAACCAAACACGGGGGGAAACCGGGAGATGGCAGTGGCCAGTATGATATTGCTGGCCGTGGAACCAGCCATAACGCACCGCAACACCCCGCATGCACCTCCTGACTTACAGGGACACAATTTGTTGTGTTCTAGTCCTCACCACGGCTCACAATCCCAGCTCCGGCGCTGGGAGCACCTCCTCCCTCTCTTTCTTTTCACCGACCTCGGTGCCGCCACGTTGGTTCTCCTCACGTGTCCTCACTTTTCCTTTTCCTCTGACTTGGAAGAAAGTCGGTGTCTGTAAGCTGCAGTTGAGAGGCTGATCTCGTCCAGGCTCCGCATCGGGGAATTGCTCCGCGTGGTCCTCGCTGGCACCGCACGGGTGGCTCTGGCCTCAGGAGGGCCCGGCCGCATGGTCCCAGTCTCGGGAAGGCCCGGCCGAGCAGTCCCCAGCGGCCCCCGGCAGGATGGGCCCCGGCGGGTGCCCCACCACCCCTCAGGAGAAGAAAAGAGAGCTTCCCACGGTTTTTCCTTTCCTAAATCTGTCATCACAGAGGCGTTACCACCTTGTCCAATTGGGCCGGTGACCTGCCCATCGTCAGTGGTTGGCTCCGTGCCAGACATAGAAGTTTGGAGCAGCTTTTCTCCCGCCCACACCAAAAACCAGGCTGTGCTAAACCAACACAACCGCGGGGAGCGTTTGAGTCGCTGAAACAAACCCAGCAGAGAAACGGAGCCTGGGGTTCCAGGGCCATGTCCAGGGAGAAGCAAATTCCAACCAGGGCTTATCAGTGGGTGTGCAAAGTGTGTGCAGGGTGAAGGGAAGCTCATCCGGGGCTCCAGCCAGGGATAACTCAATAATCTGGGAAGGGAGTGACAGCGAGCCCAGGGAGGATTGCTGCCTCTGAGCTGTGCTTCCCGAAATTCATTTCTCCCAGGAAACTGCAGCAACTCCATTGCTTGAGGTGCTGAGGAGCCCATTCCAAGGCCAGGAGTGTGTTCCCATCTAATTCCAAGGCCAGGAATGTGGTCCCAGAGATTGCTGCCCTAACCAGGGGGTTTCAGACCATGCCTCCTCCATCAGGAAATGCTGATTTACCAAACGCACAACTTTTGACTTTGAGTAAGCTGGGTTTGCTAAATGATATCCTCAAGTCCTGCACATGGTGTGGAGAGGAAGTTTCTGACCAGGAACGCGCTCTGGAGCTGGGGTTTGTGCTGGGAATGCCACGGTCCAACCCCCCGGGCATGGATTTGGAGCCACACTCTGGACTCAAAGCTTGGTAACAACAGCACCAACCTCAAAACGTTCCTTTTCCCACAATGGCTGCGAGTTCAGGGGGCTGGAGAAGTGTCTTCATCCTCTTTTTTAGATGAAGTTCTTTCAGCCCTGGCTGCTCAAACCCAGCAGGGACCCCTGAGCTCCATCCCCAGATCCTTCCTGCCTCCCTCAGGATTTCATCTCCAGGTTTTTAGGAGAAGAGAACATTCCAATAATGCATTAAATGTCTCCATTCCCATTTTTTATTTTGCAAGTCGAAGCTGCTGTCAGGGCAAGGAGTGAGGGAATATGAAGAAATCACTTTTCCCTGGCAGGAATTTGATTCCTTTTCCTCTCCCCTGGCTGCCCAGAGCAGCGGGAAGAGGCTTTGGGAATTAGCAGGCTCAGAACACTCCGGGAGCCTCAGGAGGAGTGGGGTCAGGCAGGGAGCATCACTAATTCCTGCTGGAAATTACAACCACTTCAGGCTGGGTTTTATTCCTGGAGGTTTTTTCCAGGTGTGAGGAGCTCTGAGGAGGTGGAAGGGAATTCAGGGCTGAGTTTCGAAGAGTTTTCCTCAGGCTTTGGGGGTCAGGACAGTCCCAGTGTCCTCAGGATCCTGTGGTGCCTTTGGATGAGCCTTTTCCAGCCTCCAGAAAGGACATCAGCAGCAACGGAAACCGTAAAATCAGGGAATCCTGGAATGGTTTGGGTTAGAAGGGGCCCTAAAGATCCAGTGCCACCCCTGCCATGGGCAGGGACACCTCCCACTGTCCCAGGCTACTCCAAGCCCCGTCCAGCCTGGCCTTAGACACTTCCGGAAGTGTCCGAGGGATCCAGGGGCAGCCACAGCTTCTCTGGGAATTCCATCCCAGCCCTTCGCCACCCTCGAAGCCAGGAATTCCTTCCCAATATCCCATCTAACCCTACTCCCTTTCAGTTTAAATCCTGAACCTTGCTGGGTGCCTGGAACAGTTCCTGGGGCTGGGCATGGGCTGAGCCCCAAATCAACCCTCACGTGGAAAAATAAAGAAACAAATCCCGCTCTTCCCAATCCCAACCCCTTCCTGATGTTTTCCAAAGCAGCGAGGAGGAAATCAGAGGTGCAGGGAAGGGACGTCCCCCTTCTACTCCACTCCCAGTGACACAAGTTCCAGCAGAGAAGGAGCAGACCCAGAGCCTGGGAAGGGTCATTTTCCAGAGGAATCCTGGTTGGGATGCTGGGAAGTCGGAGCCTGGCGGGGAGGACGGAGGGGGTTTTCTGGGAAGGCCCAGGGACAGACAGAGCCAGGCAGGAGGAGGAAGTGTGGAGGAGGGAAAGCTCCAGCTGGGAGTGGGTGAGCAGGGAAAGCAGGGACATGGTTTGCAGCCCTTCTTAGCTGGCCAGGAGTTGCACAACCCCCGCTGCAATTCCCGGGATTTCGCTGTTCCTTGGCACAGTGGGTTTGCTTCCCTTGAAATTCCCCTTTCCCGGGATGCATGGACGTGCCAGCCTGTCCCACCTGGGGAGCTGTCAGTGACCTTCTCCACACTGAGCAGATCCTTTCCTTACTGGAGGAAGGAAACATTTTCTGTCAGGAATTCGTGATGTTTGGGATGTTTGGAATGGCTGGAAATGAAGATTTTTGGGAAGAAGTCTCCAAAGTGCCAAAGCTTCCCATGTCCCACTTCCAGAGGAAAGGACGGCTCTGCCAAGGAGCCACTTCTCTTTTAGGGAAGAATTTTCTGGAAGGGAAATGGGAATGCCAGCATTTCATCCTGCCAGAGCCGGACTCAGGCTGGGCCTGGGCCAGGGTTTAACTGCTCCCAGAACTGGATTCCAGGATAAATGTCCTTTGCTGATTCAGGCTGTCCCAGGGATGGCTGCACTTGGATCCCAGGCTTTTCCCAGAATCCCAGGCTGGTTTGGGTTGGAAGGGACCTTAAAGGCCACCCAATCCCAGCCCAGGACAGCTCTTGGTGTCCCGGGGTGCTCCAAGGCCCAGCCTGGCCTCAGGCTGTGCTCACTGATCTGCCCGCAGATCCGGGTTCAGCCATGGATCTATCCCGGGATTCTGCAGCTTGGATCCCAACCCCAGAGCAAGGCTCCTCCTGCGGGGAACAGCTTGGGACGAAGCGGGAGGGGAGAACCCCGGGGCTCTCCCTGGGGATCCATCCCGGGGGGTCCATCCTGGGGGTTCCCACCCGGAGCTGCCCCAGGGGCCGGGATCTCTGAGCTCATGGAATGCTCAGTCCATGGGTCAGAGGGATCACCCTGGGCTGTCTCCTCTGATCGGAGCACTCCGGAAATCCGATGGAGAGGGAGGAACCCCGAGCCCCCAGAGCCGGTTCAGGCAGTGTTTGATCCCTGCGCTCGGAGTCACGGCTGGATTGGAGCAGGGATTAATTACAGGATTTATTTCCCTGCCTTTTCCCTGGCACTTCCTCATTAACATTTACAGCAGGGTCCTGATCCATGACCGGGCTCCAACTGCTGGAAAAATACCTGTGGTTATTAAAACTGAGCCTAATTGTGCTGGAGCCACCCTTGTGGCTGCACAGCTGCTGCTGAGCCTGAGCAAGGATCCTCCTCCTGCAGCAGCTTTGCTGGGAGCCGGCACAAAACGGGAATTTTCCCAATTCCAAGCCCACAACAACTTTTTATGAGATTTCAGCCGTGGTTGCAGCTCTGAGCAACCCCAGGTGCTGACCCTGGGCTGCTCTGGAGTCATCGGACACCTGCAAAGCCGAGACTAAACCAGGTTTAAATCACAGAGCTCCAGTTCTTCCCACGTTCAAGGGGACAGACCACTGGATACTGGACAAACCATTGGATAGCAGACAGAGCACTGGATACAGCTGGCAGCTGATTGCAAAATTACCTTAACAATGGTGATAATGATGGAAGTGTTTTCCTCCTCTATATGCTCATTACAAATGTGTTACCACTACCCACACACAGAGTTTGTCCCTAATCTTTGTACTGAATTCCTTGCCTGGGGCTCTGTGAGAGCCCAGCAGGGCTGTGAGTGCTGGGATTTGTCCTGAGCATAAAACCCTGGAATCATGGAATGGTTTGGGCTGGATGGGCCTAAGGATGAGCCAGGCCCACCCTGCCATGGGCAGGGACACCTCCCGCTCTCCCAGGTTCCCAGGAAACATCCAAGGCTCTGTCGTGTAGAAAAGTCTGGATTTTCCCTCAGATTTTGTGCTCATGCCTGGATTCCATTCCCAAGGCTGTTGTGTGTGTGAGGGGCAGCACCTCAGACATTCCCTGTCACTCCTGCAGAATTCCAGGGTTTGTTCTCGCACCTGGAGCTGCTTCCCTCAACTGCAGCAAAGGCTGCTCAGGCTGGAAAGGGAAAACCTGGAACTAAACCCAGGAAAACCTGGAACTAAACCCAGGAAAACCCAGGGCTTTCTCCTGAAAACTGCTCCAAAAAATGTCATTTCCTGGATTTGGGGCGGAATAGCCAAACCTGGAATGCTGCAGATGGGCAGAATTCCTTCCAAAAGGTGCTGAGGGCTGAGCGGTGTGGGATCCCACTGGAGTCCCCTGATTGCTGCTCTTCCTCTGGAATATCAATCCCTCCCCCTGGGAATCCAGGCGTCAGTTTCCCCAGCGAGCTGGGAGAAGCTGGGTTGAGGCCAGGCTGTGCCAGTGAGCAGTGAGTGGTGGCTCTGGGCTTTGAGGGTTGAAGTGCTCTCTGCAGGATGCGTTTGTTGTTCTTTGGAGCTATAAAGTCCTTCCTGAATGGAGACAGATTTGATCCGGAGGGTTCTTCCCACAAAGCAAACAAAACACGGAGTTTCAGCTGAAATTCAAAGGTGTCGGAGTTTTGTCTCGAGCTCCACAAAGCCAGAAACGCTTCCCCTGGGAGGTCGGTGCCAAGCTCTGTCTGGAAAGGATAAAGGAGAGGTTGGATCCTTTGTAATCCGTGCTTGGAGGGAGGAGGAGGAGCGGGAGGGGGAATCCCGTTTGGGACCAGCGGGAGAGGCAGAAGCCACAAAAGGCCCTCGCAGGGCTGGGTTTGGGTCCCTGGTGCCAAAATCCCGGCAAGGGCTGAGCGGTTTGACCCCAAGTGCGGAAGAGCCTCTCCCTTCCAGCCCTGTGGGGAACAGGCAGGAGGATCCCCAGCACCCAAATGGAACACAAGCCCTGAGGGGAGAAAAGGAACTTTCCCCGTGTTTGGGCAGGAATGAATCCCTAAGGGGCTGGCTCACCTTGGAGCTTCCTGAGCAGCTTTTCCCCTTTCCTCGTTGCTGGTTCTGCTCAGTCAGGGGAGACTGAACCTCATTAGGCTGGGCTGGGAAATCTAATTAAGAGTTCTCTGAGCACCTGGAATGGGGATTGTGCATCCAAATGTGTGCGTTATAGGATCATGGACTGGCTGGGGTTGGGAGGGACCTTAAAGCCCACCCAGTGCCACCCCTGCCATGGCAGGGACACCTCCCACTGTCCCAGGCTGCTCCCAGCCCTGTCCCAGCCTGGCCTGGGACACTGCCAGGGATCCAGGGGCAGCCACAGCTGCTCTGGGAATTCCATCCCAGCCCCTCCCCACCCTCACAGGGAAGGATTTTTCCATATATCCAACCACAATCTCCCCTCTGTCAGTGGGATCCCATTCCCCCTTGCCGTGTCACTCCAGTTCCCAATCCACGGTCCCTGTCCAGGTTTTGGAGCCCAGGACAGGCCCAGGGTCCTCAGGATCCTGCAGTGCCTTTGGATGAGCCTTTTCCAGCCTCCAGAAAGGACAGCAGCAGCATTGTCAGCCGTAAAATCCGGGAATCTTGGAATGCTTTGGGTGGGAAGGGACCTCAAAGCCCACCCAGTGCCTCCCCTGCCATGGCAGGGACACCTCCCACTGGCCCAAGGCTGCTCCCAGCCCCGTCCGGCCTGGCCTGGGACATTCCAGGGATCCAGGGGCAGCCACGGGGACGGGGCAGGGTCTCGTCCCCTCCAGGCAGGAGCGATCCCAGGGATTGGAGCCGCGCTCCAGGGAGTCCCGAGCCGCTCCGAGCCCTTTCCCCGTCCCCGCCGAGCCCCAGCGGGATGTGCAGGGTCGGCAGCCGCTGGAGCAGAACCGAAGGCTCTGGTGGGAAGGGAAAGCGCCTCTCGTGAGTGAAGCACCGTTAATTACCGTATGCAAATGAGCCCCGCCCGGGCTGCTCCGCGCCCGCCTCATTTGGAAGCAGCTCAAGAGGTAAAAATGAACTCTCAGCTTCTCCTCGTGCAATTAGGGCTGTATGAGAGACTCATTAATCAGCGCAATTAGCGGGGCTGCTGCCGCCCGGGGATCAAAGGAGTTTGGGGCGGGGTGGGGATTGCGCCGCTCGGGAGCGCTGGATGAGAGATCTCCAAAGCTTTGCTGGGATCTCTCATCCCGGGATCCCATGGAATGCCACGAGGGGAGGATTTCGCTCATTTTCACCCGGCAGCTGCTCCCTGCCTGGGAATCCGCTGCTCTTTCCGATCCCCGCTGTTCGTCCCTCCGAGAAGGGTCACACCGAGGGAACCGCGGCTGACGGGGCAGCTCAGCCCAGGGAATACGGGAATGTTGCTCCTTCGGAACACGCGGCCGGCCGGGGCTCTGGGGTTTGGGATTAAATCCATCGGGGGGCTCTTTGCAAAGCCGTCAGCAGCAGCCGGGTTCCCTCGGCATCAGAAACGTGGGGAACGGGTGGGGAGTCAGCACGGTGTCCACAAAACACATCCCAGAAGTGTAGGGAATGGGTGGGAAGGTCAGGTCGATATCTACAAAACCCTTTCTCCCCCAAAACCGGAGTCACAGAGATCACGAGGATCTGGGAATTATCCTCACTTCTTGTCGCTGTTGTACTGGGGACGGAGAGAAACGACACAGTTTCGGTCTAGGAAGAAATGGCATTCTTTATTAATTTACAGACTCGTTTATATATCTTAGTTCGCTTGAATGACATAGGGTCCTTGACCATTCACCTCTTAGAATGATTGGTTAAACCCTACAACACCCATTTCAAAATATTTCTCCAGTCAGTATCACAACAATGCTGCATAACAATCTTGCACCTGCAAGATAAAGGGATTGGTTTACAAAAACCTCTAACTGTTTTCGGCCAGCAGCCGTGAGAAAGCAAGGACTTTCACATGGACGCTGGCAGAAAGCTGGGAAATCTCCCTGCGACCAAGCCTTCAGCATCCACAACTTCTCCAGCACTGTTGGAGGAAATCTCCCAACCCAGCTCCTTCAGGAGTCCTTTGGTGACGCTGAAGCTGCACAAAATCTCAGTATTGCTCTCTCAGGCCTTTTCTGCAGCAGGAAAAGCTTTCTCGTGACTTTGCTTCATCCAGAAATAATTCCCAGCCTGGCGCTGTGCCTGGGGCAGGGGTCACCTGCTCTGCTCCCAGCCCCAGGGGTGAGGGGTGAAGGGGGTTTGGGAACAGCAGAGAAAAGCTCCTTGCAGAGCTTCATCGGAGGGAAATATTTTACCAAATCTCATTGTCTCGATTCTTTTGGTCTCAAAAAA
>VZTD01002612.1:56729-74139 GCA_013397725.1 Rhagologus leucostigma
TAACTTTTATATTTTTAATTTTTCTTTTTTTATTATTTTTATTTTTATTTTTATTTTTATTTTTTATTTATTAGCAACCAGAGCTGACTCTCTGTTTCTTTGGTACCTCTGTCCCTACCTGGCTGTGGGAGCTGTTTTAGGTCTGTCCCTGCACATCCAGGACTCAGGATTCTCCCATTCCCAGCTCGGAGCCTCCATCCTGTGGGAAATGTGGGATCCCAGCTCCAGCACTGGCTTTTATTGGCATTTTGAAGAACCCAGGTACAAAAGCCCAGCCCTGAGAGCAGAGAGAGCAGAATTTGTCACCATTTCTCTGGCACAGACATTCCAAAGGGAGGTGGGGATTCCCTGGAACAGAAGTTTTGCAGGATGTGACAGATTCCAGCAGCATTTTCCGTGAACTCGTCACCACCATGAATTCCAAATGCACTGAAACACCTGGGGATGACCAAAGCAGGGCCTTTCCAGGAGCTCTGGAAAAATCCAGTGTTTCATCCAGTTCACAGACAGCTCTGGGAAAAATCCGGTGACGTGATTTTGAAAGGATTTTGTGGTGGCTGTAAGGTCCTGGCTGGACTCGGAGGAACCAGAGCCCTCCAGGTTCTTGCCTGACATCTGGAAAAGGCCAGAACTTCCTCATAAAGGTGTGGCCATTTCCTTTGGGTGTGGAATTGGCTGTGGGGAGGTCGCTGGGGCTCTCTGCATTCCCTGGAGCCTGGCCTGGAGCGTGGGGGCTGTGGGGGCCAGTCCCTGTCCTGCCCCAAAGGCCACCTCGCCATCGGTGGCCAGCTGGGACAGGGGCACAGGCAGCCACCTCCTCTGGTGCCACCTCCAGGAAAGGGCCCTGACTTCAGGAAGGGCCTGAGATCTGGATTTTTGGGGAAAAGCCTCGGATTGGCACCGGTTTGGTGAAATCCTTTCCCGAGGGAAGGCTCAGCCAAAGGTGAGACACAAAAGGGGCAACAACCCAGCCTGAAACTCTCAGAGCTCCGGCAAACAGGGATCCCAGAAATCCTTCTCCAGGAATATGGGCAAGAACAGCAGATCAGGAGTGGAAAAGCTTCTCATGGAGGCTTGGGGAACATTCTCTGCCCTGGGAATCCATTAAAGGGTGGGGTTTGCTCCCGCTGACACCTCAGCACCAGCTGCTCTTCCAACACCATCCCAGAACCATGGAATGGGTCAGGCTGGAAGGGGCCTTAAGGATCACCCAGTGCCATCCATGGGCAGGGACACCTCCCACTGTCCCAGGCTGCTCCCAGCCCCGTCCAGCCTGGCCTGGGACACTGCCAGGGATCCAGGGGCAGCCACAGCTGCTCTGGGAATTCCATCCCAGCCCCTCCCCACCCTCCCAGCCAGGAATTCCTTCCCAGTATCCCATCCCTCCCTGCGCTTTGGCAGTGGGATCCATTCCCTGTGTCCTGGCCCTCCAGCCCTTACCCAAAGCCCCTCTCCAGAGACTTTCTGTGGCTGTTTCTGGGACAGCAGCACCAAGCACAAAACCTGTGATTAAAAGCAAAACAAGCCTGGAGTTAAAGGAGTCTGGAGCCCCTGGTAATTAATTTAAGATTAATGGGAACAACTGAGTTAAAACTCGGTGACGATAATTAGCAAGCGAATTACACCGAAGGAGAAGGCGACAACCAAAGGTAATTACAGTGTGCAGACACTGAATCCTGCTCCGCCTGGAAAATCCCCCGGAAAATCCCCCGTGGGCAGTGGGAGAGCGGCACTGCCTGGAGCTGGGGGGAGCAGCACAGCCACAACAGCCTGGACTGCCCCTGGAATCCTGCTGGGATCCTGCTGGGATCCTGCTGGGATCCTGCTGGGATCCTGCTGGGATCCTGGGAGCTGTGCTGGGATCCTGCTCCTGCTGTTCAACACAAACCTGGGCAGGGCTCCTGCGCAGAGCTAAAGAAAACTCAGGGAATTCCCTGGAAGCTGCCAAGGGAATGCTCTGGATGCAGGGAAGAGGAGGTTGGATCTCCATCCATCGCATCCACCCCTCACCCCTCGGCAGTTCTGGTGGAGTTTGCTGGGATTTCACAGATTTCGTGAGTCCTGCCTGTCCGGGTGGGCACAGACAGGGAAGGGGAGGATTCGCTGCCTTGGTTCTGCCTTTTCTCAGGGCTGGTTCTCAGGCCTTGGGTGTTTGGTAGAGGGAAAACCCCGACAGTTCTTGCTGAGATCAGGAATTCCTGTTGCTGTCCTAAGGAATTTCTGCTTCCTAACGCCCAAAACTGTGTCAGGGAGTTTCTCTCTGGCCGATTTCAGTATCCCTTTTCTCCTGGGGTTTTCCCACAGCTCTCACAGGGGTTGTGTCCAACATTTCACAACCGTGAGGAAATTCCCCATAACAAGGTGACATCCTTGTCCCTGTGACAGGGACAGGACAAGGGAATGGCTGGAGCTGGGCCAGGGGGATTTGGGATGGATCTCAGGGAAAGGTTCTTCCCCCAGAGGGTGCTGGGCACTGCCCAGGCTCCCCAGGGAATGGGCCCGGCCCCGAGGCTGCCAGAGCTCCAGGAGCGTTTGGACAGCGCTGCCAGGGATGCCCAGGGTGGGGCTGTTGGGGTGTCTGGGCAGGGCCAGGGTGGGACTGGGTGATCCTGGGGGTCCTTCCCAGCTCAGGATATTCCATATTCTGTGTAGTGGATAATGGGAGATGAGAGAATCAGGGAACCAAGGAATGGTTTGGGTTGGGAGTAACCTCAAAGCCCATCCAGTGCCACCCCTGCCGTGGGCAGGGACACCTCTCACTGTCCCAGGGTGCTCCAAGCCCCCTCCAATTGGGGTTTTTCCTCCCTTGAGGGTTTTTTTTCCACCGATTTTTCATTCCAGCATCCCAAATCCCTGATTCATCCCCTCAGAGCACTCAAGGAGCAGCAACAGCCAGAGCTGCATTTTAACCAGAGCCAGGAGCAGCCTCATCCCAGGGGTTAATCCAGAAATGCATCCTAAATGTCTGATCCAGGATCCAACGGCATCCAAGTCGAAATGTTGTGAGCGGGGAAGCCCAGAGAGCAGAAATCATCACTCACTCCTCTCGCCACCAAGGAATTCCACTGGGAATACAAGTGGCAAACTTGCCTGGAGTTGCATTCCTGGGAATATGATGAGACAGGGAAGGAAATGAAGGGGCTGTGCTGAGTTTTCTCTGTTCCAGAGCCTTGGGACGTGCAGGGTGGAGCCTCCAGGTCTCCATCTCCCACAGGCTTTGCCACCCAAAGGTTGGGGGGTTTCTCCCACATCTCTGCTGCCACTCCCTCCCAGGCCCTTGCCAGCAGCTGTCCTTGGAATCTTGGAATCATGGAATGTTTGGGTTGGGAGGACCTCAGAGCCCACCCAGTGCCACCCCTGCCATGGCAGGGACACCTCCCACTGTCCCAGGCTGCTCCAAGCCCCATCCAGCCTGGCCTGGGACACTGCCAGGGATCCAGGGGCAGCCACAGCTGCTCTGGGAAGCTGTTTCAAGGTGGCCAAAAGATGCCCTTGAGCTTGGGAAAAGGATTTGGGATCAGTCACCGTGGATCAGGATGGTGCTGAGTGCCTGGGAAGGGAGGAGCTGCCTGGGAAGTGCCAGACAGGGACGGTCCCAGCGGCTCCTGTGGGATCTGGGGTGTCAGGAACCGATTCCTCCTCTCTGGGGGGATCCCTGAGCTCCAGCTGAGGGGTCCCTGTTCCTGCTGTGGCCACTTGGGATCAGTGCTGAGGGGTGGGGCCTGGAGTGGTGGATGGAGAGTTGGGATGAGCCTCCCACACCCAGGCCCTGCCCGCTGAGCTGCCTCCCCAGTATGTCACTGTCACCCCCCAGCCCCAGCTGGGACCATCAGCAAATCCCAGTCCCCGGCCCTGCTCTGCTGGAGCAGGATTTGGGGTGGCTCTGTGAACTCCCTGCTGGATTTTAGCTCGGCAGACCCAGCCCAGGGGCTTTGAGTGGCCGGATTTACCCAATAATGTCAGGTTTTGGTCAGTCCAGACAGAATTAAACTCACCCCACCCCATTCCAGAGCCCCCATCTCATCCCATCTCATCCCATCCCATCCTGTNATGAGATGCTGGATCCTGGGAACCCAGGAGCTCCTGGTCCCACACCCAGGTGTGCCTGCCCTCACTGCACATCCGCACCCCATTTCTGCTCCTCAGCCCAAATCCTGAGGGAGGGGACCCCCCCAAGCCCCCCCAAACTCCCCACCCCAAAGGCTCCAGGCCATGCAGGCCTGGCCATTGGAAAAACCCTCCTGAAACACAGAATTTCCACAGTAAAAGTGAGGTTTGGCAATGAAATTCCAGCCCCTGCTAACTGAGGATGTTTGGATTCAGCTTTCCCACTAAAAATGTCATTTATCCGACTGGAGGGGCTCGTAGGGAAGGGCTGGACTGACAGCTCCCCTCCCCAGCAGCTGCTGCAGAGAGAGCAGAGGCAGCTCTGGAGCTGGTTCAGAGGCCCATTCCCCATTTCCAGAGCACAAAGTTCCATCTGAAGGACGGAATTTTATCAGCTTTATTTCATTTAAATGAACTCAGTGGCTGCTCAGGAAGGAAGAAAGGGGAAATTTCAAAATGGAAACCAAACAGAGCAATATTATCAAAATGTGGAGGTGGGGTTGGTGGGAGCTGGGCTCAGCTCCCTCCTGAGCTGGGTTTTGGGCTTGGTTTTATCTAAAATAGCTCAGCTTGGATGAACTTTAGCAAATACCAGCAGCCTGGGGAAGCCACAGGTAAAAATTCAGGTGAAAAACTCCCCCAGGCCCAGAGCTTCAGCTGTGCCTGAGCTCCCCGGGCCCTCCCTGTCCTGCCAGGGGTGTCCCAGGGCCACCTGCCCACACCCAGATCTCCAAATCCCTCCTTTGGCACACCCAGCCCAGGGGATTTACTGTTATTAATAACATTCATTTATTAACCATTATGTGATTTAATTCTGTTCCGAGGGCTGACCCTCAGGAGTTGGCTGCTCTCAGACCCTCCCGGGGCCTGTGCTGGATCCCTCCCCTCACCTGTCCAGAGAAAAGCCAGGAAGCAGCTGAAGTTTTAAAGGAGTTTAGGTTTTAAAGGAGTTTAAGGTTTCAGAGTCAGTCCTGAGCTGTTGTTCCTGTCTCCTCACAGCTCACAGTGAATTACTCAGTAACTCCTCGGGGAATCCCTGAGGTTGTGGCGGCCGTTCCAGGCCATTCCTCCCACTCCGGCCTTGCATCCCCACTCCTGCACCCCGAGGTTCTGCCCCGGAGTTATCCCGGTGCCAGCCACCCCAGGAGAGCCCAGACTCGCCCTGGGCTCGGGTTTGGGAGCAGTTCCTGCTCTCTGTAAATAATCCCTGCTAACTGCTTGGCCCGGCCCGGCCTCCTCGTGCAGCCCAGGAACAGAGAATGGGGAGGAAATCCTGATTTCAGTGAGGCCCAGAAATGCTGAATTCGAGCACTGAGCACGGAATTAAACCAATCTCCGTGGGGTGGAGGTGCTGGAGCTGCTCTGCTGCTTTGGCACTGCCTTTTCTCGGCGATGTTTTCACCGTGCCTGCACGGCCTTGCTGCAGCCCCTCGGCTCTGCCCTGGAGCCCAGCACGTCCTGAGGCGATGGGGCTGGAAAAAAACAGAGCTACCCTAAAAGCCCAGCTCATGCTGATAAAAGATGAGTTTGGAGAGAAGTTCCTCTGTGGGAGCCTCCCCATTTCTCAGTTTTGACCCAAACTGGTTTTGCTGGGTGGGCCAGGCCGGCTCTGGGCACACCAAGGCCGGGCAGCTCCTTGAGTTTCTGGCCAGGGCTGCTTTTCCTGCCTGAGGGCCTTTCCCAGAGCCAGGGAAACTTTATCCCTGCCAGGTATTGCCAAGTGCTAACCCAGGGACAGGGAACGGCTGGAGCTGGGCCAGGAGGATTTGGGATGGAGATCAGGGAAAGGTTCTTCCCCCAGAGGGTGCTGGGCACTGCCCAGGCTCCCCAGGGAATGGGCCCGGCCCCGAGGCTGCCAGAGCTCCAGGAGCGTTTGGACAGCGCTGCCAGGGATGCCCAGGGTGGGGCTGTTGGGGGGTCTGGGCAGGGCCAGGGTGGGACTGGGTGATCCTGGGGGTCCCTCCCATCTCAGGAAATTCCAGGATTCCGTAACCCCCAGCTGGACCCCGCCGGCTCCATGTGCTGAACATGAGGCTGCTGGAGGAGCTGGATGAAACCAGACTGAGCCTCTGCCCTCTCCCATCGTCTCCCTCTGGTAAAACCCATCCCTAGGGAAGAGGGCAGGAATGAGGCCAGGGAGTAAATGCTGTTCCCAAAAGCTCTGTGACCCCGAGCAGCCCCAGACCCTGTCCCAGCCAGAGGTTCCTCGTGGCTGTGCCACCCTCAGCTCACTCATCACTTCTGCTTCCCAACCCTCCCTGCTCGTTCCTTTCCCATTTCGGAGTGCGCCCCATGCTCTGGCTGTACTGGTTTGTACTGGGCAGAGAGGATGGTCCCAGCACTGGGAATACCGGTGTCCAAACCCACCTCCAGCTGAGCAAGGAGCAGTAACAGGAAATCCAGGAAAGGTCCCTGGAGAGGCAAAGGGAGGATGAACTGAGCAGGACTGGCTGCACCTCACTGAGACCTTTCAGGACTTCAAGCGCTTAAAAAAACACGGAAAAGTGACTTTTCCATGGGCAGAGAGGGAAAGGACAAGGGCGGGGTGGGCTTAGACTGAAAGAGGGGAGATTTAGGTTGGATATTGGGAAGGAATTCCTCCTTGGGAGGGTGGGGAGGGGCTGGGATGGAATTCCCAGAGAAGCTGTGGCTGCCTCTGGATCCCTGGAATGTCCCAGGCCAGGCTGGACGGGGCTTGGAGCAGCCTGGGACAGTGGGAGGTGTCCCTGCCCATGGCAGGATCCTGGACCCTTAAGGCCCCTTCCCACCCAAACCAGGCTGGGATCCCATGATTTGTAGCGCTGAGGAGCTGCAAATTCCCAAGGGATTGGGACATCCCAGCACTGATTTCCAGCCCCAGAGCTGCACAAGCCCTCGTGGAGAACGATTCCAGCTGTCCCAGGAAAAGCTTCCCATGCCACTTCCCCCTCAGCTTGGCTCTAAGATCAGGATTTGAAATTCTTTCTCCTGTCTCCCAGGTCAGCATCAGGTGTTCCCAGTTATCCTCCAGGAGCACCACGTGACTACATCTGGAAAAGCAGAGGGGAATAAATGGGAATTCCTGATTGTTTGTCCTGGGCAATTACCCTGGGAACAGCTCCCTGAGGAATCGGTGCACAGCAGGATGTGAATGGGGAAAGGAACCCCATTGTCATGGAAAACACCCCGGGGAGGAAGGGACTGAGGGAATTTTGGTGTCCCTGTGGAAATGCCTCATCCCAGAGCTGTGACAAACCCACTGTGTCCCCATTTCCCGGGATAAATGGGAAGGCAGGAGATGCTGCACGGACACTGAGGAGTAGCCACGGGGAAAATAAACACTCCCGCTTCGTGTGGGAGGATTGAGGGGGAGCTTTGGAGGCTGATCCATGACCTGGCAGATTCCCAGCTCTTATTCCCGCTTATCTGGAGCCTCCTGACTCCCATCAGCTCCTGGCACCGGGGAACTGATGGTGGCAAAGGGAAGAAGGAAGATGGGAATGTGCTCATTCCCAGATTTCACAGCTGGCACAGGAACATGGGGACAAATCCTTCCTTCATTCCCAGATTTTACAGCTGGTACCTGGGCATGGGAGCAAATCCTTCCTTGGAGCATCTTGTTCCCAAAATTAAGGACTAAATTAAAAACAAACCATGGAGAAGTTGCTAAAATCCTCAAATTGCTGCAGGAGGGAGCTGCCCAAAAGGAGGGAGCAGGGATCAGGAGGGGTTTGATGGGAGTGTTTCCAGTCAGGCTTTCCCAGTTCTCCAGGGAGCTTTTACACCTCCAGGGAAATTGTTTTAAAATATCAACTCCAGAGAGGAAATAGCCTTGGGAAGGGAAAGATCTCGGAGAAAATCGTGGAGAATCATCCAGCCCATTAGCCACGGCTCAGGGAGGCTCCGTGTGCTCATCCAGCCACATCCAAGGGCTGGAAAAGGAGGAGAGAGGAATTCTGAATATAAATGTATCCAGTATTTTGGGGGAGATACAGAGAGGAAACAAAAGGACCAGGAATGTCATCCTTGTGCCTTTCACACCCGGAGCAAACCCCTTTTCCTCGGAGGGGGAAGAGAACAGATTCCAACATTCCCAGAAACACTGAGGATATTCCTTCAGGGAATGTCCCTTCAGGAAAACCAATCCTGACAAGATCCTTGTGCCAAGGCAGAGCCAGTGCTGGAAGGGGGAACCTTTTCCTCCTGCAGTTTCATTCCTCCAGGGAATTCCTCCATCCAGGAGTTCCCTTCCTTTTGCCTTCCATGGGATTCCACGGAAGAAAAAAGCAGGGATTTTGAATAACAAAACAATTCCTTGTCAGGCATCAGAGGAGCCAGAGGCTGGAGAATACAGGGAGGCATTAAAGGAAAGGGTTAAAAAGGGTGGATTTCGATGGGACTTTGGGAAGGAATTGTTCCTTGGAAGGGTGGGAAGGGTTATTCCATGGCTGCCCCTGGATCTCTGGCAGTGTCCAAGGCCCGTGTCAGAGCACCCTGGGACAGTGGGAGCTGTCCCTGCTCAGGGCAGGGCTGGC
The DNA here is from genome assembly GCA_013397725.1 of Rhagologus leucostigma. NCBI lineage: Eukaryota > Metazoa > Chordata > Aves > Passeriformes > Rhagologus > Rhagologus leucostigma. Next base: position 65,351 of record VZTD01002612.1, read on the forward strand.
ACTGGGCGGGCTTTGAGGTTCCTCCCAACTCAAACCACTCCATGATTCCATGAAAAAGTCCTGAAGGCAGGAATGGGAGAGGGAACAGCTTCCAGGGGCTGGATCCCGGCAGGAGAGAGGCCAGGACTGACCTGAGCCAGGTCCTGGATCTTGTCCCAGCCTGGGCCTGGAATCCTACGGCTGTATCCAGGGAAACTGAGGCACTCTGAGGAGTCCTTTCCCATCTTTTCCCAGTGTCCTTTCCCTGTGTCCCGGGGTCAGATCCAGCAGGGATTGAGCAGAGCCCCGTGAGCCCAGGGGGCTGGGAGTGATTCTGGGAATGGGAATCTCCTGCTGCTCCTCCAGGTGCCATCCCAGGACCACTAAGGCTGGAAAAGACCTCCAAGGTCACCGAGTCCAGCCTTGGACCAAATCCCAGCATTCCCACTAAAAACTCACCCCTGGTTTTACCCTTGGCCCTCAACCCTGGATCCACGGGATGGGAGCCAGGAAAGCCAGAGGCACCTGGGAGGGTCACAGGTCACGGAATCACTCCGGCTGGAAGAGCCCTTGCAGTCTGCTCCAGGCGCAATCCCGATCCGTGCTGATGCTGATTCTCAAGGAACAGCCCGGACAGGGAATTCTGGCTGGGTACAAACCCGGACAATCCCTGGCTGTGCCAGCTCAGCCCCTTCTCTCCTCCCTGCGCAGCTGCAGTGGCATTCCAAGGCTATTGAGAGCCAAATCCTGCTCCTCATCCCTGAAAAACCAGCCTGAAACCGCCCTGAAATCCAAGAAAACCCAAAATTCTCTCCGCTGGCAGCAGGAGCAGAATCCAGCCTGAAACATTCCAAGTTTCCCGGTGTTGTTTGGGGGTTTTTATAAAAATCAATGTCACTGACAATTACATAACTGCGAAAAAGCAGCTGAAAAACTTTGGGACGGAGCTTCTATTTTATCCAACCTTTTCTCCATTAATCTTCCCACACAACTGCTGTCACCGTTCGGCTGCCAAAGGAAAATTCTCTGGATCCTTTCGGTTCGGCAGCTCCGCAGGTGGCACTTACCTGCCTCTGCTTCCAGCCCGCCCCACTTCCCTGCATCCCTACGGATACTCCCTGTGCCAAAATAACAGGGATATCAGCGGGCCAGACCTTCAGCACCCACCCTGGGGCCTCCAGTCCTGGAAATCCACAGGAAGGAGGTGAAAGTTCTCAAATTCTCCTGCAGCAGCCGCTGGTGTGTGGAGGGTTCGCAGCCACCTGGGATTTCCACGCTGGGAATTGCCTGAATGAACCCGTGCTGGAATCGCTGGAATCGCTGGCAGCATTCCCACGGAATCTGTGAGGAACTGGAGCAGCTTTGGGGCTGTCAGATTTGATCCTTTGAAGGGATTTTTGACAAGAATTGAAGCTTTTTTTGATGGAGAGGGGGAGGTTTTGCCGCATGCAGAAAGGGGCTGCTTCCCTCGGGAAGGAGCACTGAAATCCCCCGGATTTCTGCAGAGTCTGGGAGTCTCCCAAGCCTTCCGAGGGAGCAGGGTCAGGTCAGAGCTGTTTGTGCTTCCAGCCCCGGCCCTCAGGTGCTCCGGGGATTTTTACAGTAATTGCATTTATTGATTCCTCCAAGGTGACCCCTGTGCTCGGCCGGAGCCTCCAGAGCGGGAGCAGGGATGAGCCGGAACGGGAATGTGGCACACGGACCTTCCCAAACCCCTCCTGTCCCCAAAGCCCCCAGCTCCAGGTGACCTTCCTGCTGTCACCTCTGGAATCATCTCCATCCCCTGCTCTTGAATCCCTGGCAGTCCCAGGCCGAGGACGGGGCTTGGAGCACCCTGGGACAGTGGGAGGTGTCCTGGGGTTGGAACAGGGATGGGGTTTAAGGTCCTTCCCAGCCCAAACCTTTCCATGATTCCCCACACGGAGCCAATTACTCCAACCCTGAAATGGGAATTTTCGCAGCAGCAAATTTCCCTTCAGTTCCTGTGCCACAAATCCCAGGAACAAATGGATTTGGGAATGGGGAGGTTTCAGTGGCAGCTCCGGGGGCTGATCCAGGGACCACTCCAGGGCTGTTCAATCCCAAAAATTCCAGCCCAAACCTCCATGGGGAGACTCCAGACTGGCCCAGGGAGTTCCATATTTGTTTTCCAGCAGATTCAGGGAATAAAGGAACTTCCAGACATGGTCCTGGTGCTGTGGGATCCGAGGCAGATGTGGGGGTGACCGTTCCCTTTTATCCTTCAGGACTTGAAACCTCATTTTCCTTGCCATGAAAACAGGGATGTGGCAGCCCCTTGGATTTGAAACATCTCCAGGTTTGAGGAGAAAGGGCTTTTCACCTTTTCCCACCTGGCTGCCAGGAGAGCCTTCAAAGTCCTTGGAAAGGCAAGGAATAAATCTTAAGTCAAGGAATCGCTCCCTGAACTTGGTTTGGAAGCCAAACTCCCCGGGAGAAAGAATTGTCCATCCTCTCCAGCATCCAAACACGGAGCAGTTTTCCTCTGGACTTGCCAGGGCCAGTGAATTTAACGGGAGGGAAAAGGGTTCAGGAAGAGGGGAATTAGCAGGGAATTGTCTCTCCAGGCACAAGAGGGATGTGGAATATCCAGCAGGACCCTCCCAGGTGTCCCAGGGTGATCCACGGGTTCCTGTCCCCTGGGAAGCTCCAGGCTCCTCTTTTCCGGGTGCTGTTCCTCTTGGGAATGTGAGCTGTGGGGTCAGGAGAGGTGCAAAGGAGCCTCCAGCCCACTCCAGGCTTGTTCCCTTGGGGTTTCCAGAATGATCCCCCCAAGACAGGGAGGCTGGGAGCTTCCTCCCACATTTCCCCCCGGCACATCCCACTGCCAGATCCAGAGGTGATGCCTAACCCTGAACAAGGTGTAGGTCCTGTCTAATCCTAAATGAAGGTGTAGGAGGTGCCTAAATCCCAAAGGAAGCAGTAGGTGATGTCTAATCCCAAAGGAAGCTGTAGGTGGTGCCTAATCCCAAAGGAAGGTGATGCCCAGTCCCATATAGAGCTGTAGGAGGTGCCCAATCCCACATGGATCAGCTCCTATCCCCAGCTCAGGACCAAAGCCCTGAATGAGCCAGGTCTGAAGAGCAAAATGAGCTCAGGAGGTTTTTCCTTCCCGAGATTCCCTTTTAATGAAGGCAGGACATCTCCAGTGGTGCCACACATGGAGCAGGAAAGCCTCGGAGCAGGGAAAGCCTCGGAGCATGCCTGAAGTCCCAAGGGAAGCAGGAGCAGCAGTGCCGCTGCTCCCTCCCCGCAACCCCTCAGCAGCCAAACAAGGCCCCCCCCGCCAGGAGCTCCCAGCGAATTCCAGCCCTTCAGGGACTGGGAAAAAAGGAAAAGGAAAATGAACGGGAGCAGAGAAGCCCCAAGGCTCTGAAGTTCAGAGGTTCAAGGAGAAAACTGGAATAACTGTCTGTGTGTCTGAGAGCCAGAAAATGGTTGATATTCAATAGTCAATATTCAACATTCAATATTCTATATTCGATATTCAATATGCAATATTTGACATTGATACTCGATATTCTATATTCAATATTCAATATTTGATATTCGATATTCGATATTCGATGTTCGACATTCAATATTCAATATTCAGTATTCGATATTCCAGTCTTCCTTGTCCTCCTGAGGATGGAGTCATTCCCCAGCCCCTGGATGTGTCCTGCGGATTCCCCTTCCCTGCACGTTCAGGGCTCCTTTTAAAGCTGTTCTTTCCCCTTTTCTCCTGCTGTGCTTCCCCCGGGGCTGCCTGGATCCAGGATAATTCCAGCAGAGAGTGGGAGCAGTGCCCCGAAGCTCAGGGACTGGCACCAAGCACCGCACCTGGCTGTGTCCCCCCACTGTCACACGGGATGGAGGGACAGGACACCGGGAATGGATCCCACTGCCAGAGGGCAGGGATGGATGGGATTTGGGAAGGAATTGTTCCCTGGGAGGGTGGGGAGGGGCTGGGATGGAATTCCCAGAGCAGCTGTGACTGCCCCTGGATCCCTGGCAGTGTCCCAGGCCAGGCTGGAGGGGGCTTGGGGCACCCTGGGGCAGTGGGAGGTGTCCCTGCCATGGCAGGGGTGGCACTGGGTGGGCTTTAAGGTCCCTTCCGACCTAAACCATTCCATGACTTTTTTATAACCCCTGGAGAGAGTTTTGGGGCCCCCCAGGGATGGAGGGGACGCTCCTGGGCAGCCCTGGGGCCACCAAAATCCACGGAGAGCACTGGGGCGGGAGCTGGGCTGTGCCCAACTCCAGGGAATTGGCAGGTCCAGGATGCCCATTCCTGAAGGCAGCAAAGGAATTTGATAGGAAGAGGCCACGAGAACTTGGCTGTTTAATTTGCTCCAAAGAATTCCTGTTCAAATCCATCCTTCCCAAATCCAGAGGTTTTTCAGTTGTTTTTCATTCGTTTCCTCCCCTCTTTTCTTCGGCAGTGAAATGGAAAACAGGGGGGAAAAGGAGATAATTGGGAGGATGCCAGCTGAGAGCTTAAAATAGACCCAAATCCTTCCTCCTCCCTACCTGCAGAAGGAAAAGAAGGAGATATTTAAATATCCGTCTCTATAAACACATTTATTTATGGATTAGCATTTTATTCCTTTAAGGAAGGCCGGGAATAATGCCTCTGCCAGGAAATGCCAATTAAAGCAGACCCTGCTAATTAAGGGCCACGTGACGGCCTTGCCATGTGTGGCACGGAACAGGGCCTTGCATCCACAGCTGATCCCCAGATTCAGCCCCGGGATCCGCCACGTGTCCCCTCCAAAAACCGGGATGAAGGAGGATTAAATCCTTTGGGATGTGCAGGGGTGGGGGATCCCCCACGGGCAGGGTCCCCAGCCCAGCCAGGATCTGGCTCTTCCTGAAATCTTCCCAATTAATCCTTCTGTGCAGCCCTGGGAAATCCCACTTTGTTTGCCTTCCCCACGCTGTGATTCCCAGTGCAATTCCCAGAGGAGCAGCAACACCTCGGCTCCCTTGGGCACGTGTTTGATCTCTCCCAGGTTTTCTCCTTTAAACACACGCAAGGCCCTGGAGATGAGATATCCAAAGTTTCCCTGGGTTTTTTTTCGGAGCAGGGTTGTGAAATCCAAACGTTTTTACCCCTCTGGTGCTGCCGGGCTGAAGCAGCAGATCCAGAAATCCTGGCATTATTTATGTGCTCCCAATATTTTGGCGTGGATGGAATATTTCACCTCCTGCATTCAAAACAAACAGCCCCAAACCACTGCAGCCCCCAAAATTCCCTCAATTCCTTGGGAGAAATTCCCAGCGGGAAGCCCAAGCATTCATTTCATTTATTTGCATGGAAAATAAAACAACCCCAAGGAAAACAACCACGACCCCCTTGGGATGTTTCTGGGGGCTCCCCAAAGCTCTGCTGCCCCGGGCTCGCTCTGGGTGGGGTTGTCACATCCTCTGGGATCTGCAGCACAGGGCTGGAATTAGGGCTGGAATTAGGGCCGAGTGGTGGCTTCCATGGAAACCCCAATTTCCAGTTGTTCCGTGGCTTTCTGGCTCCAGCAGGAATTGTTCCTGCGGGGCTTGGGCAGAGCAGGGAATTTTTCCGGAAGGTTTGGGGGTTGTAGAACATGTTTTTGGTTCGTTTCACCCTGACCCCCTGGGCTGTGGGGTCACACCTGTCCCAGGGGCTGCGGGGTCACACCCGTCCCAGGGGCTGTGGGGTCACACCTGTCCTTAGGGAGCTGTGGGGTCACACGTGTCCCAGGGACTGTGGGGTCACACGTGTCCCAGGGGCTGTGGGGTCACACCTGTCCTTAGGGACTCCTTGGGTCCCCAAGGCTGGCCCAGCCCCAGCAGGGCTCTGCAGGACGGGCACACCCAGCTGTGCCCAGCTGTGCCCGGTGGTGCCAGGCTCCACTCCTGGCCCTGGAGCTGTTCCTGTGCTGGAAAAGGGATCCCATTCCCAGCCCAGGGGGACCTGAGCTCCTGCCTGGGGACACGTGGCCTCTCCCTTGTTGTCCTTGAGCTCCTGAGAGCTGAGAATCCCCATCTTTGTATTCCAGGGGCTGCAGCAGCACAGAAACCAGCGCTGGAAGGCTGATCCTGAAATCCTGGAATGGTTGGGGTGGGAAGGGACCTTAAACCCACCCAGTGCCACCCCCAGGGACACCTCCCACTGTCCCAGGCTGCCCCAAGCCCCGTCCAGCCTGGCCTTGGCCGCTGCCAGGGATCCAGAGGCAGCCACAGCTGCTCTGGGAATTCCATCCCAGCCCCTCCCCACCCTCCCAGGGAGGAATTCTTTCCCAAAATCCAAGCCCCATCCTGCCCTGTTTGATGCCATCCCTGTAATTCCTCCCCCTGCTTTAGGCCCCCAAAAGCTCCGCAGAGCAGACAATGTCCCAGAGCTGCTCCCTGTCCGGGGCCAGTCCCAGGGGCACCAAACAGGGATAAATCTGCTGCCCACTCACCCGGCAGGCACCGCTCCGGAGAGCAATGGAATAAACCCCATAAATCCCCCAGGATGCTCCGATGGGCACAGGTGGGGAATGCGGCCGGGGAAGGGGGGTTCCAGTCACCTCGTGAGTCTGGAGAAAGGGGTTTGGGGTTGGATCCTTCCTCCTTTTGCTCCCTTCCAGGATGAAATAATAACAATAATAATAATAGTAATAGTATCCAGCAGAACAAGGTTTATGATTCCCTTCCAGGGGGTTTCAAGCTTTTCTTTAATCCTTTTTGTCTTCACCTGTGTCGATGTTTGAGATGAAAATGAAGTTTCAAAAGAAGCCAAAGCTTTTGGTTGGAACAACTTCCGAGTCTTTGTCTTCCTGTCCCCTCTCGGGGCACTCAGGGGATGTTTTGGGGGGAATGGTGGAATTCCCCCACAATAATTCCCTGAATTTTTCGAGTATTCCAAACTACAGAATCCCAAATCCATTCTCCACCGGAAGCAGGAGACTCACCCAGCCCAAGGGATAATGTTCAAGTGATTGTTGCTTAATTAGCAATATTTATTGATCAGTTCTATTATTTCTTATTGGGCTTAATTAGGCCAAATCAGCTTTTGAGCCGCTCTGGCTGCATGCGGAATTACCCAGGGCTCGGATGCAGGGAAGGAGGGAATGAGCTGCTTTCCCAAGTAACTGAAAACACGGAGAGAATTTCCAAAGGCTGGGGAGGTGTCCCGCCAGGTGATACCTTGGAATTTCACAGTCAGGTTTGGTTTGGCTTTGGAATGTTTTCATGGGGAACCTTTGGGATTGCAGCTCCAGTGGCCTCGGCCATCCCACTGCCCTTTGCCAGCAGCTAATTAAGAGGAGTTCTTCCCTCAAATAAATCGGGAGATTTGAGCGGATCACTTGGAGTGGATTTAAGGAAAAAGCCGCTTCCCAGGCAAACCTGCTCCTCCTTCCTTCACCCTTCTGCCAGGCTGCCCCTGCCCAAAAAACAGAGTGAAAAACCTTTTGGAGAAGGGGAAGAGCTGAAGCCGAGGAAGAGGCCACAGTGCAGGGCTGGGCTGGGCTCTCCCAGCCGGGCACCGCCAGGGAACCCGGCCCGGCTGTGCCGGGGTTCGGATGCGCTCGGAGCGGGAGGAATTCGGGAGGATGTTTATGGTCGGGCACCTTTTATTTCCTCGGGTTTGTGGCAATAAATCATGGATAAAAGAGCTCCAGCCCGCCTGCTGGGGAAGCACTTGGGATGCTGATTATCCTGAGAGGGAGCCAAGGGGAAAAACTCACACTGCCTTCAACTGGCGGCGGGGAAAAACGAGCCGGGATGCGCTGGAAAACGGCAGGAGAGGCTCCCTGGAGCTGCCGGAGATCCCGCCGGAGTGGATACGGGAGCTGCTGGCCTTTTCCCACTCGGTCAGGACAGGTCACGGCCCATGCTGGGATTGGGAAGGATCTTCTGCTTCTGAGCAGTGCTAAAAAATGGGAAAATGCTCCCGAGCACAGACACGAGCTCTGGAAAAACCACCCGAGTTATCTGAGGGCGCCGAGCCGAGCCCACTCAGTGTTTGTGCTGCTGCCGCCGCCCCCAGCCCTGCAGGGCACAGGCTCAGCCCCTCGATCCCATTTGCCCCCGTGTTTCCAGGACACGGAGTGGGATTTTGGGCCGGCTGCCCCGGAGCCGGGGCTGCTGCACGTTCGCAGCTTTGCCACAATAAAAAAGCAACTCTCGGCGAGAGGCTGGAGAGAACCAGGCTGTAACGACTCCATCTATTGGGTAAAAATATACGGCTCCAAATGCACAGGGAAAATTAATTCAGAGGGAAAAAAACATATCAGAGGGGATTCGGAGCAGTTACCGGCACTTACAGCTTAATTGGACACAATTAGGGGAATGTTTCTCGGTACTATTTGAAAGCAAAATGAAGGCAGCGGCAGCCGCTCCCAGAGATCCGAGCTCAGCAATCCCGAGGAGACGCCAATCCGCACCCCGAGTTATTCCCGTCGCGCAGGGTGCTGGGGGAAAGGGGCTTTTTCGGTGTCCGATGCAGGGCAGGAGGAGCCCCCGAACCCAAAGGGCTCCGCAGGCTCGGGGTGAGGGGCACAGGGGCAGCGAGGGGCGGGGGCGATGCTGCCATGAACGCGGTTCTCCCCTTCCCACTCGTTCCGTGGGAGCGGGGAGCAGCTTCGCCACGGAGAGCAGAAAGCCCCGAGCCCCCTCCAAAGCCATCCCCCCCTCCCCAGAGCGCAGCGGCCGCACGGAGCCCGCTGCAAGCCTCGCCCGCGTTTCCCCAGGCTTTGCTTGATATTATGTTCTCCCCCGGGGCTGCTGAAAAGCAGAAAAACAAACTCCTGCCGGAGGAGGGAGGAGGCAGCGGGGGGGGCCAGGGC
>VZTD01002612.1:81747-115330 GCA_013397725.1 Rhagologus leucostigma
CACCCCCGAGCAGAATTCATGGAATTAGAGACGTAATCCCGGTCCCCACCCACTCCGGGGTTCTGCCAGGCCTTAATTAATGTCTGCAAATCGCTCCAGGGTCTGCCTGGGACCAGCTCCCAAGAGTGCACAAAGAGTGGGAATTCCTGGAATGGAGCTGCCAGGGGCCACTGATGGGAGGGGAAGGAAATCCAGGCATGCAGGGTGGGACTCGGTGGGAATTGGGGCTCCCAGGGCCCCTGGGTTTGTTCCCTTGGGAGCCTGAGGCTGCTGGGTTTGCCCTTCCCTCTGCTCCAGTCCAGGGTAATCCCATTCATCCTGAAATCCCTGGAGTCTGTTCCCACTGGGAGCACTGATGGTGCCAGGAGGGCCTTGCAGCATCCCACACTGGCTCCGGAATCAGTCACTTTTCCCACTGGGATGGCTGATACTGGACCTGGGATGAGCTTTATCTNGATGGAAGTGTTTGGAAGAGGAGGAATGGGAATGTTTGGGAGAAGAGGAATGGGTGTTTTTTGGGAGAGGAGGAATGGGAATGTTTGGGAGAGGAGCCTCCGGCTGCAGGAAGAGGAGGGATTTTTAACAGGACTTTCCTGTGGTTTTTTCCCCACCTGCTTTTTTTTCCCTTTCCCATTGATTCCATTCACCCATCCATCCGGAAAGGGGATTCCGGGTGCTAAAGCTGCAGTCGTCACCATGGGTTTGTTTGAGTTTGGGATAGATTCCCAATAATTCTTGCCCCCCCCCCCCCCCCCCGCAAATCCTGAAAATAGGACGAGATCACACTGCCNTGGAATTAGAGACGTAATCCCGGTCCCCACCCACTCCGGGGTTCTGCCAGGCCTTAATTAATGTCTGCAAATCGCTCCAGGGTCTGCCTGGGACCAGCTCCCAAGAGTGCACAAAGAGTGGGAATTCCTGGAATGGAGCTGCCAGGGGCCACTGATGGGAGGGGAAGGAAATCCAGGCATGCAGGGTGGGACTCGGTGGGAATTGGGGCTCCCAGGGCCCCTGGGTTTGTTCCCTTGGGAGCCTGAGGCTGCTGGGTTTGCCCTTCCCTCTGCTCCAGTCCAGGGTAATCCCATTCATCCTGAAATCCCTGGAGTCTGTTCCCACTGGGAGCACTGATGGTGCCAGGAGGGCCTTGCAGCATCCCACACTGGCTCCGGAATCAGTCACTTTTCCCACTGGGATGGCTGATACTGGACCTGGGATGAGCTTTATCTTTTAGCTGTGTTTTCCCCATCCTCATTTATCCTGGAATCCCTGGAGTCTGTTCCCACAGGGAGCGTTGATGGTGCCATGAGCAATCCAGGCTTGCTCCAGGATCCGTCACTTTTCCCACTGGAATGGCTGAAATGGGAGCTGGGATGATCTTTTTTCTTTTGGCCTTGTTTTTCCCATCCTGTCACTTATCCTGAATTCCCAGGGCCTCTGGAGTCTGTTCCCACAGGGAGCACTGATGGTGCCAGGAGGGCCTTGCAGCATCCCAGGCTGGCTCCGGAATCAGTCGCATTCCCACTGGGATGGATAAAACTGGAACTGGGATGAGCTTTTGTGTTTGCTTTTCCCATCCCGGCCGAGGGTTTTCCCTGAGCTGGGATGGAGGGAAGCCACTGGATTTTCCTCTGGAGCAGCAGCTCTCCATCCCGGGGCAGGGACCGGCTGCTCTGCTGCAGGGATCCCTCTGGATTGTGTATCCCTGGAGAGGGCTTGGCCTGCCCGGGGAGCTGCTCCTTGTCTGGGCATGCTACAGCTGGGTCATCCAAGGGCTGATTCCCAGTCCTTGGCCATGCAGGGGGCCAGGCTGGAACTGGCCTGGATGCAGGGATGGGGAGATGTTCCTTGGGATGGTGGGATGTCCTTTGGGATGCCCTTTGGAATGCAGGGATGTCTTTTGGGATGGTGGGATGTTCTTTGGGATGCAGGGATGCCCCTTGGGATGGTGGGATGTTCTTTGGGATGCCCTTTGGGATGCCCTTTGGGATGCTGGGATCCCTTCTGTCCAGCTGCAGGGATTCCTGTGGGGCAGGAGCTGGGTGGGAAGGTCCTGCCTTAATCCCAGGCTTTGGAAATTAAACCGGAGTTCCAAAGGTGGGAATTGTCCCCAAACCCTGCCCAGCCCAGCCCAGGCGGGCTCAGGGCTTCCCGCAGGGCTGCTTGATGTTGGAATTCCCATTTTTCCTGTATCTCTGCTCCGTGTGCCCTTCCCGGCCCTTGTCAGCGCTTCCCCCTTCCCGGATCCCTTTCCCAGTCCCTCTCTGGGGAGTCACCCGTCCATCCCGGTCTGCCTAGGAATGCGGGCTCTGCACCTCTCCCCTGCTGACACCTGGGAATCCCGGTGCTCCAGACCCCTGGGATAACACAGCTCATTCACTTCCCTCTCCAGCACTTCTGGGAATTCTCTTCCGTATTATTTTCCTTTCCCCCTGTGATTTCAGGCAGTGGGAGCAGGAATTTTAATTTTTTCATGGATTGCTCCGCTCCTCTCTTCCCAATTTTATCATTTCTTCCTGGAATAAGACAAATTCCAGGCAAACTTCCTCCCCAAACCCCTGGAGAGCTGAAAGTTTTTCGATAATAAAGTGGGAACATGAATTAGGAGCTGGAGCTGTTCCCAATCCTGGGAGCACAGTGCTGCCATCCCAGCTCTCCTCGGCTTTATTAAATCAGAAGGAATGGCCCATTATAATCCAATTAACTGTGATTCCCAGGCAGGAATTCCTGGCTCCAGGGTCGGGGAAAAGTTGGATAAAATGATTGGGAAAGGCTTCAAACTTTTGTGGTTTGGGATTTTTCCCTTTTTCCCTTTAAAAACCCTTCAGCAGCTGGAACCAGGGGAAGCCAGTGGGGGGGGAACTGGCTCCTGGGTTTGTGATAAATCCATGGAATGATCCCAAGTGGCTCCCTGTGGGCATGGAGATCCTGCTGGGCTCCCAGCACATGTTCCTGCCAGGAATAATCCCATCTTTTTCTTGGGATTCACGGCTCAGTGCTCCCAGCACTCGGGTGGAAGCGATGGCCCCAGTCTGGGCAGGGACAGAAGGATCAGCAGCTTGTCCATGGAATTCTGTTCCTGCGGCTCCCAGCAAACCTGGCACAGCTTGGAGGGATCTGGGGGGGGTTGCAGGCAGGTGGAAAAATGGGATCATGGAATGGTCAGGGTTGGAAAGGACCTTAAAGGACCCTAAAGGACCTCAAAGCCCATCCAGTGCCCCCCCTGCCATGGCAGGGACACCTCCCACTGTCCCAGGCTGCTCCCAGCCCCGTCCAGCCTGGCCTGGGACACTGCCAGGGATCCAGGGGCAGCCACGGCTGCTCTGGGAATTCCATCCCAGCCCCTCCCCACCCTCCCAGGGAAAATTCCATCTGTCCCAGACCTTCTTGCTTTGCTGAATTTTGTAGCAATTCCCAAATGCCTCCAAACCCGTGGGACATGGACAGTGCAGCAGGAAAACAGCCGGGGAGATTCCCTGGAATACAGCAGCCTAATATTCCCACGGGTGGATGTGATTTTATAACAAGTACTGTGGAATAGCAATGGATTCTCTGAGGGGGGGATGATCCTCCCCCTCCATTCCCTTCCTCCGTGCCCGGGATAAGGGACGGGAAGGTTGGGATCAGCTCCCTGTGCTGGAACAGCTGCTCCCAGCATTCCAGATCAGCTTTCCAGCTCGTTCCCTGCTCCATCAGCATCTCCTGCTCTCCAGACTCTGCCGAATGCCGGAATCTCTTCCTTCAGGGAGTGCTGGAGCACAAGGCCCCACCCTGCCCGAGTCATTCCTGGGGAACAATCCTGAAACCCCAACTGAAGGTGGCAGATCCCGGCGCTGTTCCCACAATCCCAGCTTCCCGCACCATCCCAAACCCTTTGGCATACCAGAGCCATCCATCCTGGTGTTCCTGGTGATGCCTGCAGCCAGATCTTCCCCCTCTGGAGGCCTCCTCCAGGTCCTGGATGATTTGTGGGACCGAGGGCTCCAGCTGGATCCTGCTCCGGGTGTTTCATGGACACTCACCGCCACATTCCAGTGACGATCCAGCCAGGGATCCTCCCGAGCTCCCTGTTTTCCTCTGGAAAGTCCATTTTCCTTTTACCCTCACAAACTTTGCACCCTTTTCTTTCTCCCTGCGTTGAATGGAGCTTTCATTCCACTCAGCCCTTCCCTCCCCCAGATTTCTCCCGGAGGTTGGAATCATCCATCCCCCATCCCTCCATCCATCCCTCCATCCATCCCTCCATCCATCCCTCCATCCATCCCCATAACATTCCATGACCTTCCATAACCTTCACCACCCNCCCCATCCATCCATCCATCTCTCCATCCATCCCCGCTCCCTGTGCCCTCCATGTGGGATTTGGGGACACAGCTGTCCCCTCTTTGTGCCCAGGTGGTGGCCGCAGTGCCCGGGGGGAGCTGTGGTGTCCGGGGCTCTGTCAGGGTCGTGCTCCCTGCTCCCTCCTCAAACACTAAAATCCAGTTCCCAGCAGTAAACGTGGGATCTTCCTGACCCCAATCCCGTTTTCCTGACCCTGCAGGGCAGAGGCTTCCCTGTGGCTTCTGTGCCACGAAAGGAGTGAGGGGAGGGATGGGGCCCATGGATGCTGCTGGGATGGGTTTTCCTGGTGCTTGGGAGCTCCCAGCTGCTCCCAGCTCCAGGTGTCCTTTGGGTTTGATGGTTCTTGTAGGTCCCTTACACCCAAAATTCCTTTTCCTTTTCCTTTTCCTTTTCCTTTTCCTTTTCCTTTTCCTTTTCCTTTTCCTTTTCCTTTTCCTTTCCTTTTCCTTTTCCTTTTCCTTTTCCTTTTCCTTTTCCTTTTTTCCTTTTCCTTTTTTCCTTTTCCTTTCCCTTCCCCAGAATCTCCTCTGCCTCGGAGTTTTCCAAGCTCTGGACACTTCCCACCCTTTCCTGTTCGTGCCCTTTAATCCAGCTTTGCTTTTTCTGTGCCAAATTCGTTGTGTTAAAATCATTTCAGTGGATCCAAGGCGCTTGGAGAGGGGAGCCACTGGGGGCAGGTGGAAACAAAGCTCCTGTCTGGGCAGGGAGATTCCCACATTCCTCAGTGTCCTGTGGCAGCTGCTGGGACAGGATCCATCTCAGCTCCTGTTTGGGGGATTTCTGGCTGGGGGATGAGCAGAGGGTAGAACCCTCGTGTTTCCGTACTCACATCAGTATTCCTGCTTTTCCAAAGGCCTTTCCCTCATGGAGCCAGCGTTCAGCTTTCACTGCACAGGAGGGAATTTCTGCTCGCCAGAATCTGATCCCCGCAGATGAAACCATCACGAGCAGTTAACTGGTGATGCGGGAAATCCCAGCTCCCTTTTCCCTGCCCCATCTCCCCTTCCCAAGGCAGGGTAGGTTTGATTTGGGATGACTCCCAGATTTGGGATCTGCCACATCCTGCAGAGGATAATCCAGTGTGAGAAGGAGATGCCTCGACATCAGTGGCAGCTTTTGGGGCTTTCCACAGGCTGGGATTTGGTGTGGAATCAGCTCCCTGTGGGATCAGCTGCGTGCCTCGGGAGAGGGGGGTGTTCCACCGAGGGGTTCAGCAGTTCCAGATCCCGAGGACTGGCTGGAGCTGGATAAAAAACATCATTTTAAGATGGTTGAAGATTTTTTTCGCTGTTTGTGTTTTGCCTCCAGCCTGGGCACTACTTCAGATGAAGTTCCAGAGCCGTCCTTGATGGTTTTAAGGATTAAGGATTAAGGATTAAAAGGAGATCAGAGATTTTCACACGTCCTTAGTGTTGGCTTTAAACGTCCAGCGCTGGGGGATCCCAGGGCCCAGGGGGGGAATGAAATCCCAGGATAATCTGATGATGGCCCCACCTCGAACCCCGGTTCAGTTCTGGGCTCTTCTAAACCAGGACCTGGAGGGGCTGGAGCGTTTCCAGGGCAGGGAACGGAGCTGGGAAGCGCTGGAGCCCCAGGAGTGGCTGAGGGAGCTGGGAAAGGGGCTCAGCCTGGAGACAAGGAGTCTCAGGGGGGCCCTTGTGGCTCTGCACAGCTCCCTGACAGGAGGGGGCAGCCGGGGGGGTCGGGCTCTGCTCACAGGGAACAGGGACAGGAGGAGAGGGAACGGCCTCAGGCTGGGCCAGGGGAGGCTCAGGTTGGACATCAGCAGGAATTTCTCCATGGAAGGGGTGCTCAGGCTTTGGCAGGGGCTGCCCAGGGAGGTTTGGAGTCCCCATCCCTGGAGGTGTCCAGGGAAGGCCTGGAGGTGGCACTCAGGGCTCTGGGCTGGGGACAAGGTGGGGATTGGGCACAGGGTTGACCTCAGTCCTGGAGGGATTTTCCAACCTCAGAGATCCTGGGATTTTGGGATTCTGAGCTGGGAAATGGAGTTAGTAGAGAAGGGGAGCTGTGTGGGTTTGATGAGCTTGGGCACTGCCAGGGATCCAGGGGCAGCCTCAGCTGCTCTGGGCACCCTGTGCCAGGGCCTGCCCACCCTCCCCGGGAACAATTCCTTCCCAAATCCCGTCCATCCCTGCCCTCTGGCAGTGGGAAGCCATTCCCTGTGTCCTGTCCCTCCATGCCTTGTCCCCAGTCCCTCTCCAGCTCTCCTGGAGCCCCTTTAGGCCCTGGAAGGGGCTCTGAGCTCTCCCTGGAGCTTCTCCTCTCCAGCCGGACACCCCCAGCTCTCCCAGCCTGGCTCCAGCCCCTCTGATCCTTTATCCAGGATCCTGTGATCCAGGCACAGGAGCCTGAGCCACTTCCCATGGAAAATCCTGCAGTTTGTTTTGCTTCCTGTCCACTTTTTGAAGTGATTTTGCTCCTTTGGCCTCGGTCCCCTCCCTGCCTTGGGAAAGGGGAGCTCCAGTGGGGATGAAGGGGACGCCAAGCCCTCAGTGCTGACCCCGGGATCTCCCTGTGTCCACACCGGTGATTAACGGGACTGGGGATTTTTGGGATTTCAGAGGCCGGTGCTGACTGAGGTGGCAGCGCCGCGGTTGGGTCCTCACCTCTCGTTCTGCCATCGGAAGGATCAGAACGTGCTGTCAACTCCCTCTGCGTAGACTCACCCCAGAGCTTTGGCTCGGCGGGGAACAAGGGCTGTGCCGGAGGCTGGGAGTGCCTCGAACCTGCGGTTTCCCAGCAACTGAGCAGGAGCAGGGAAAATCCCGAGGAATCCGTAATGTCTGGCAGCCGTTCGGCTCAGAAGTGTCGGGAGCCACCAGTGCTCGTCAGTGGTGGTGACACTCGAGCTTCATCCTCCTCTGTCACAGCCAGAGGGGCCCAGCCCGGCCCAAAGTCCCTCTGCCACGGCCGGGGAGGGACAGGAGACAGAAACCATCCAAGGAACCCACTCAAACCCCACCCAATTCCATCCAAACCCCACTCAAACCCCACCCAAAACCATCCAACTCCACCCAAACCCCACCCAACCCCACCCAAACCCCATCCAAATCCCACCTNCGAACCCCCACCCAATCCCACCCAAACCCACACAATCCCATCCAACCCCATCCAAAGGGATCCAACTCCCTTTGGATGGGGACATCCCAAATCCAGGCTCTTGTCTGCCCGTGGGAATCTCAGTGGAGCAGGGGTGGGATCCAGTCCTGCTGAGGAAAACCACTGGGGTGACAGCCAGGGTTCATTGGCCAATTCCTGTTTCCTTACAATTTCCGTCGTGAAAGCCGCAGAGGAGCGATGGGAGCAGGAGAGCTGCTGCTCACGAGGCTGGAGCTGCTGGCCGAGGCTGTGCTGCTGCTATGGGACAATCTGGGATGAGCCGTGGGGGGGTTGGTTCTCTGCCTCTGGAGTAAATTGTTTGGAATTTCCTCTGAGTGTCCTTCCTGCAGGAACTGGTGCAGATTTGGGGCTTTCAGGGGATTTTTGCAGCTGCAGCAGCGTGGGAAGCCCCGAGGGAGCGTTCAGGCTGTCCTTGCTCTGCAGGGGTGCTGGAGGCTGCAGGACCTGGCTCAAACCCTAACCCTAATCTTAACCCTAACCCAAACCCTAACCCAAACCCTAACCCAAACCCAACCCCCAACCCCAACTCCAACCCTAACCCAAACCCAGCTCAAACCTCATGGGAACAAATCCTGTCAAAGCCAGCCCTGCAGGGAGGATCTGGGAACCTGGAAAACCCAATTGCTCCAGGTGTGATGGAGCAGCAGAAGGGTTCCTGTGTACCTCAGTGCTGGGTCAGCAGAGCTTGGGAGTCCCTCAGGGTGGAGCAGGGGGAAGGATCCCACAGAGGCCTCAGCCCTGGCTGGGGTGACCGGTGGGGATTTGCTGATGGGTTTTTTGTTATCTCTGCCTGGATCTGCTGCTGGACCTCGGGATGGAGGAGCTGCACTTGGGCTCCTCCTCTGTGAGCCTGGCTCCAAGTCCCGCTCCCCAGGGATGGAGTGGCAGCAGGGACACAGTGGGGGGGGAAACTGCTCCAGGGGCCTTCCCGAGGGTGGAGGGACCAGGCTGGGCTTGGGTGGGGTTGGGATGGGTTTGGAGGGGGTTTGGGTGGGGTTCAGATGGGGTTGGGTGGGTCTTGGATGGGGTTTGGGTGGGGTTGGGGTGGGGTTGAGTGGGGTTCAGGTGGGATTTGGATGGGGTTTGGGTGGGATCCTTGGATAGGGTTTGGATGGGTTTTGGGTGAGGTTTGGCTGGGGTTGGGTGGGGTTTGAGTGGGTTTGGATGGGGTTGAGTGGGTTCCGTAGACAGTTTCTGTCTCTTGTCCCCCCCTGGCCGTGGCAGAGGGACTTTGGGCCGGGCTGGGCCCCCCTGGCTGTGACAGCAAAACAAGAGCAGGGACTGAGCACAAGAATTTGCAAAAAGAAATAAAACCACAGAACCCTTAAGGCTGGAAAAGATTTCCAAGATCAAGTCCAGCCTTCATCCCGTTCCTCAGATTTCTGGAATGGCTTTGCTGGGATTACAGGGCTCCAAAGGAGCAGCTGGCACCAGTGAATCCCAGTCCTACGTCGAGGGGACCTGGCCCACATCCTGTTTTCCTCCTCCTGTTCTTCCTTTTCCCTCCGTGCTGGGCTCAGCTCCCGAATCTTCATCTCCCCGTGAGCACAACTGGGGAACAGCTGGAAACTCACCAAGTCCTGATGGATTTGGAGGAGGGAATACTCGATCTGCGAGGGAAAAGGGCTTTTTTTCACTGCTGGAGGTATTTTTTGCTCCAGTTTAATGGGATTAGTGCTGGAGGTTTGGGGCCAGCTGTTCCCTCTGCAGACAGGCAGGAAAACATTCCAGCGTTCCGATCCTGCTGCTTTCATCTGGTAATGAGCTTGTCAGCAATTAGCAGCTCTTGGAAGGGCACCGAGTGACAACAGCGCGAGCTCAGCGCCCAAACCCTGCGTTTTCAATGGGAATTGGGTGGGAAAGGGCTGGGATAGGGGTGGGTTCGGGATTGACGGGCAGGAAGCACCAGAGCTCCGGTTCGAGGCATTTCCTCGGTGTTCTGTGGAGGGTTTGGCTGAGTTTGGGGTTGTTATACACGGATATCCTTTGGGGATTTATAGGGGTACACTTGGGGATTTATAGGGATATCCTTTGGGGATTTATAGGGGTACACTTGGGGATTTATAGGGGTATCCTTTGGGATTTACAGGGGTACACTTGGGGATTTATAGGGGTATCCTTTGGCATTTATAGGGGTACACTTAGGGATTTATAGGGGTATCCTTTGGAGATTTATAGGGGTATCCTTTGGGGATTTCTTAAAATGTTGAACATTTCTAGCCTGGAGTTTTCCCTTCTCCTCTCACAGGCAGGAGGGGAGTTTGCTGAAGATCTCAGGTCTGTAAAGTCTT
Source organism: Rhagologus leucostigma (assembly GCA_013397725.1). Classification (NCBI taxonomy): domain Eukaryota; kingdom Metazoa; phylum Chordata; class Aves; order Passeriformes; genus Rhagologus; species Rhagologus leucostigma. The sequence continues at coordinate 91,521 of VZTD01002612.1, forward strand.
TTTCCAGCCCACACCTAAGGAAACATGGATGGCACAGCCGGTCCTGGAAGAACGGGATGTGCAGGGAGTTTCCGCAGGGCTGGGAGAGCTGGGGATATTTTTTGGGCAGAAAGGAAGGGTTTTTGTCCTGGTTGTTGGTTCAGATCCTGGATTTTTCCCGTTTCTTTCCAGGTGGAAATAAATCCGGGATAGGTTTGAAAGCCCTGAACAGATGTGGGGAAAGGCTGACCTGGAATCTTGGAGTTTGTGCTGATCTCCAGCCCTGGAGAAGACTTGCAGTGCATTGTTGTTGTTATTATTATTATATTTGAAGGCATCAGGCAGAGAAAATTCCTGAGCTTTTCCCTGCAGTTCTCCCCGGGAGCCGTTCCAGAGCCACGGTTCTGCCCTGGATTTTGTAGGTGGATTATTAAAGCTGAGCTGGAGGTTGGGACTGGGACTGGGATTTGAGGGATTTGTCTCTCCGAGGTTTGGTTGTGGAAGTGTTGAAGCAGCTCTGGGAGCTGCTCGTGGTCCTCCCAACCCTTCCCGTGGGATTTGCTCTCCTGCCTGAGGCTGGCCAGGACTGGAACAATATTCTGGAATTGTGGAATTGCTCTGGTTGGAAAAGCCCTCAGAGCCCCTGGAATCCAACCATCCCCAGCACTGCCCAGGCCAGCCCTGACCGTGTCCCCAAGTGCCACATCCCCATGGATTTTAAATCCCTCCAGGGATGGGGACTCCACCCTTGGGCAGCTCTTTCAGGGAAATTTTCCCGGAAATTTTCCAGCCTGAACTGTGGATGTGGCTGTTTGCCCTGGCCCAGCCTGAGGCTGTTCCCTCTCCTCCTGTCCCTGTTCCCTGGGACAAATCCCGACCCCCCGGCTGCCCCCTCCTGTCAGGGAGTTGTGCAGGGCCAGACGGGCCCCCGAGCCTCCTTTTCTCCAGGATAAACATTCCCAGCTCCCTCAGCTGCTCCTGGGGCTCCAAACTCTTCCCCAGCCCTGTTTCCTTCCCCGGAAGGCTGCAAATGTTCCCATTCCTGGGACACTTCCATCCCACAGGAAGCGGCTCTGTGGGTGCCCTGCCAGGGCTTTGGGGTGCCAGGGACGGGGACAGAGGGGACATCGCTGCCCCTGGGCCACACCCAGGGCCGGGCTGAGCTCATCCAGCTTTTCCTCACTTTCCTCAGCACCCCGAGCACAAACCCTGCTGCAGATTCCTCACGGTTTGAACTCCCAGCCCGGCCAAAACCTGAGGGAATTTGGAATGTGGTCGCAGGCTGAGCTGTTCCCCCCACCAGGAGCCTTTGTAAAAAGAGCCCCTTCCTTAAAATCCAAGGGAAAATGGAGTTGAGATGGGATTGTGGCTCTTGCCCAGAGCTTCTGTTGCTCCCTGCTCCTGCTGAGTTCCATCCATCTTCCCTTCCCAAACCCACCCAGCCGCAATGCCTGCAGCCCCCCGAGCCAATTAATCCTCGGGAAAGCAAAAAAAAAAATTAAAAATCAGGTGAAAAATTTGTCCTGTGGGAATGTCCTGAGGGAAGAATAAAATCAGGGACAAATGAAGCTGAGTTTTGCCAGCTGCTGGAATTTCTCCTCAACGACTGCGGCCCTCGGATGTGGCTGCTGAGGGGCCCTGGGGCCACCGAGGCTCTGCAGATGCCACTCCGTGGTGTCCACGTTCTGTGCCGTTATCCCTGGTTTTGGCAGGAATTCTGCTCCTTCCCTGCCCCCCTGGAAGTTGATGAGCGTTAATTGAGGCTCGGGCTGATAACGAGCTCTGATAACGAGCTCTGCTGCAGAGGCTTATCTCCAGTCACGGGAACCCCCAAAGGTCACTCGTGTCACATCCCCAAAATCTGGGATTTGGACAGGGAAGCGTTTTCGAAGGGCTCTGCTCCTCTGGAGCTGCAGCCGGGGTGGGTGAGGGGGAACATTCCCTGTCTGGGCCGTGCTGGGTGGAAATTTTGGGATTTTAGCCCAAAATCTGTTTGTCAGGGACAGGCCGAGGCCTGGTGGGTTCATTCCAGTCCCGGAGGGGTTTTATTGTGGAATGCATATCCCTGCCCCAGCTGAGGGAGGATTCATCTGGAAGTGCAGCCCCTCAGCAGGAATCCTTCATTGGTTGCTGCCCCGTTTGCCCCCAGTGACTCCCAGGGACACCCCAGGAAGAGCCATCCCTGGGAAGCTGCTCCAGTTCTGGATCATTATTTGTTCGTCATCCCCTTCTCCCGTTCCCTCCCTGCAGGCCCTGGAGCTGTCCCAGAATCCCGGGATGCTGTGGGCTGGGAGGTTGCCCCAAGCCCCACTCGACTCCGCTGCTCCCAGTTTGGGGTCTGGTGTGGTCGGGCCTGCTGCTGGGGGGACGCTGGGATGGTTCCTGCTGGGAATGGATCAGGAAGTCTGAAAAGGTTTGGGAGAGACCCTAAAGCCCATCTAGACCCTGAGGTTTGGGGTCTGCAGGAGGGACCCCAGGCCATGGAACTGGCCAGGAGGGACCCCGAGCATTGGGGTCTGCAGGAGGACCTGGGCTGTGGGGTCTGCAGGAGAACCCTGGGCTGTGGGGTGTGCAGGAGAACCCTCGGCTGTGGGGTGTGCAGGGGGACCTGGGCTGTGGGGTGTGCAGGAGAACCCTGGGCTGTGGGGTGTGCAGGGGGACCTGGGCTGTGGGGTCGGCCGGAGCTGCTCCCCTCGCCGCTGCCCCCAGCCCGCGGTGCTGCGCAGTCTGACCAAACCCTTCCCTGGCCATATTTAGTGCACGGCCATGACCCCCGCAGTGCCTGGTGAGAGGAAAGGGACACCAGGCCATTTCCTGGCGAGGAATGAATTCCCATTTCCCCGTCTGATCCCAGCCAAGGGGATTATGTTGTTCCAGCCCTGTCCCCCTCCCGCTCCACTCTGCTGCCCGACCCCTCCGGGCTGGCTGGGATTTCTCCCGGCCTGGTTTTTGGGATGTGCTTGTGCTGAGCCGCAGCTGTGACAGGATCTCTCTCTGCTGGGGCCCGGGTGAGGGCTGTGCCGGGGTTTGCTGAGGGCCCACCGGGCCAGGAGCTGCTGCCGCGGCTTCGGGCTGGGAGCCGCTGCTGCTCAGTGGGACACGAGCCAGGCACGGCCTCAAATCCCTCCCCAAAGCTTCCCAGAATCCCAGAATGACCCAGCTCGGAAAAGCCCTTGGAGCCCGTGGAGCCCAGCCCCTGACCTGGCACCCCCTTGTCCCCAAGTGCCACCTCCAGGCTTGGCTTCACCCCCCAGGGCCGGAGCCAACCCCGTTCCCGCTGGGGCTGGGGCTGCTGCTCTCCGTGCCCCGGATTCCCGGGAATGCCCGGCTGCTCTCCTGCATTCCCAGGGCGGGAGGCGGCAGCCGCGGCTCCGGGCTGTGGCAGGGACAGGGAAGGGACAGAGCAAGGGTCACCTGCGCTGCCCGAGGTCGCGTTCCCTGCCCCGGGTGCTGCCGGAGCTCGCTGCAGTTCATTAACACCGCCCAGCCGGGCCCTGCGGGAGGCACGATTCCCGCCTGGAGCAGCTGCTCCATCCCAAACCCGGTGCCAGCTCGGCTCGGGCCCTGCCAGGCACCGGGAGCGTCAGGAAGGAGCTGCTGGTTCCCAACGGGATCGTTGGATCCGTGCTCCCAGATCGTCCCAGGGCTCCCCCGGGTCTGCCCCAGCTGCAGGGAATTCTGCGAGTCCCCCCTCACTGGATCTCTGCTCCCTCCCTGTCCGAGTGGGAAAATCCCCCCCGGGCTCCCCTGGATCTCTGAACTCCTCCAGGGATGGGGCAGCCACGGCTTCTCTGGGAAAGCTCTGCCGGCCCCTCCCCACCCGCAGGAGTTTTTAATCCAAATTCTTACTGAGCTTCCCCCCCCAAAAAAAAACCCACTCCTTTCTTCTTGGGTCACCATCTCCTTGGATTTTGTCCAAACCATCAGAAAAAAAAGGTGTGGAATTGGAGAAAAATCCTCTTTGGAGCCTCGGATTCCAAACCAGGGGTTCCTGAGATGCTCCCCAGGTTGGGGTCTTGGCTGTGGAGCTGGAGATGGGGCTCTGTGGGGAAAGCCCTGGAACTGGGAGGGTGAGGAGTGGTTTTCCCTCTGTTCTTCCTGTGTTGGTGTGCATTTCCAGGCGGGATGGCTCTCCCAGGGATTGGAGATGGAGCATGGATCCAATAAAAACAGCTCCAGGGTGGGAGAGGGAGGAGCTGCCCTTCCCTGGGATTTTCCTTCTGGGGGATCCAGGATGTGTAGTGATGGGAGCAGGGATCGCCCTGGAGGTCCCTCCCTGTCCCTCTCCTCCAAGGGAGGAGAAAAAAAGTGGAAAATCCATTGAAAATCCATGGAAAATCCTTGGTTTTCAGTGCTGTTCTCAGCTTCAGTGCTGGGGACAGCTCTGGGATGAAGACTTTGGGGATCTCCTGTCTTGTAGGTGTTTTGTGGAATAAGGAGGAAAACTCCTTTCCTCCAGCCGGAGCTTCTCTGATGTATCCCGTGGTTTTCTATCCAGCTGCCCAGGATAGCAGCAATTCCCAGGGGGAAATTCCCTCACCCCAGGCGCTCCCAGCATCTCCCGCTGTCATTCCTGGGGGAGGCTCTTCCTCTCCTGCTGTGTTTTGGTGGAGCTTTGATTCCCCCCTCCCCTCCCAAATCCAGTTTTCTTGACTCCCTCATGGAAAAATCTGTCCCCTTTTCTTCCTCCCCCGCCTATGCCGGGTGCTTTTCCATCATCCCGGAGATCCCTGGCTCTGGTGCTGGGATTATTCCCACTCCCCATCTGAGCCTGGGCTTAATCAGCTCGGGGTGAGCTCCCCCCTCCATCCCAAAATCCGGTTTGTTCCCGGTTTATGGCTGCACCCTTCGGGGTGATGGAGAGGGGACCTTGTGGATTCAATCCCACCTTTGTCCTCCTCGTGGGACACACTCCAGGAATGAGCCGGGAATGCTCCCAGGACCCAACCCTGTGCCTGGAATTGACTCTTTTTGGAGCTGGGTTTGCCTGGGATCAGGTTTGGCTGGAATTACCGGCATCCGTGCCGTGATTCCACACGGAGCACAAGGAGAAATCCATGGAAACTTCGCTCTGAAAACTCCGCCGTGGCTGGGCTGGGTTAGACATTAGTAAACATTATCCTGGGATTTCTGGCCAGCTGCTTTTCCTGCTGGAAAAGCCACTGGAGCATCCAGGAGTGCTCTCCCTGCCCTTCTCCCAGGCGGAGCAGCTCTTGGAGAGGCTGGGAATGCTGGCATGGAATGTTCTGCTCCTGCCCTCGTGGATCCCCAGCTCCTGGCTCAGGAACTGCATTTCCCAGTGGTTTCCCTGCTTTTAAACCAGGATTAAACACAAGGATGGCTCCACACTGACCTGGATCAAGGAGGAGCCCAGGGACACCCTGGAGCAGCCTCATTCCTTGTGGGAATTTTGCGGGGCCTGATGACAACATTGTTATTATTATTATTGTTGTTGTTGTTGTTGTTGTTCCATTTTCACCTCCGATTCTCTCCCCATCCACGGCCAATTCCATGCTTTATTGTGATCCCAATGTTTTAGTTCCTGCCGGGAGTGGGAAGCGCTGTCAGGGTTCCCAGGAGCTCCTTAGGGCCCATTAAAGGCTCTCTGGAATTGGAGCTTTCTCCTTGTTCTGTGAAAATTCCAGGCTGAGTGTGGCCATGGCAGCCCGGCAGGGGAGGGTTCACTCCCAGGTTAATGCACTTCATCCATCACTCGAAATTCCCGGCGTTTTTTCCGGCTGAGGCACCGAGTTCATCCAGGCAGGAGCTCAGGGAAAAGCCAGGGAGCTGCTCCTGGAAGCGTCCCTGGAGCAGGGGGGAATGCACGTCTTGGGAGCTTTTGGGCAAAAAATGGGGCAGGAAAAGTGGGATTTTTCCTGAAAATCCTGGCTGTTCATCCCGGAATGGGATTGGAAGTTCCTTGGGGAGTTCAGTGCTGAGCCCAGCCTGCAGCGTCCTTAACTCCTCCATTCCAGGGAATGCCATGGGCTCTGTCACTGCTCTTTTTCCAGCTATTCCCAGCTCAGGACTGACTTACGGGATGCTGGAGCTTTTCCTTGTTGTTCCTTTGGCCTCCTCCAGCCCTGCCTGAGCCATGATCCCGTTCCCTTTCCCAGCCCTGTCCTGATCCATGATCCCATTCCCTGTCCCAGCCCTGCCTGCTCCATGATCCCATTCCCTGTCCCAGCCCTGCCTGCTCCATGATCATCTGCAGGGACAAAGGGACATCCCCAAGGTCCTGGGGGGCATCTGGGGCAGAGAATGGAGATGAACGGGAATTTTGGGGCTTTAGGCTCAGGTTGGATATTTCAGGGGGACACAAAAGGGGTTTTGTCAGTGGGATCCAGTTCCTCAGAGGAGATTCGGGGGAGGCTCATCCAGCTCCAATCTCTGCTCCCGGTGAGCGGGGTCAGGACCCAGGGAAGGGCTGGAGCTGGGCCAGGGGGATTTGGGATGGAGATCAGGGAAAGGTTCTTCCCCCTGAGGGTGCTGGGCACTGCCCAGGCTCCCCAGGGAATGGGCACGGCCCCGAGGCTGCCAGAGCTCCAGGAGCGTTTGGATAGCGCTGCCAGGGATGCCCAGGGTGGGGCTGTTGGGGGGTCTGGGCAGGGCTGGGGTGGGACTGGGTGATCCTGGGGGTCCTTCCCACTCCAGATATTCCAGGATTCTGCTCTTTCCAGGGACTGAAATTCTCCTCTTGGCCCTGCCCCGGGTGGGAGCTGCCTCAGGGAAAAAGGAAAAAGAAGCAAAACTGGGGGGGAGGTTTGCCTGGTGGGAAATGATTGGAGTCTGGCTGTGAAGGGCTGGGATGAGTGCCTGGAATTTGGCCAGGGAAACATCCCTGGAAATCCCTGGAGAAGGCCCTGCATGTGTGGGGACAGTGGGGACAGAGGAGCTGCTCGGTCCCTGGGCTCAGGACTGTTCTGGAGGTGTTTTATGGAATCAGGGGGAAACAGGGAAAACTGCTCATCCCAGGCATTAATCCCAGCAGGATCCATTTATCCCTTGGCTGAGCAGGGCAAGGTTTGTGTGCTCAGCACTGGGACAGCAGCTTGGAATGGGAATTTGGGAGCTTGAACTTGGGGTTACTCACAAGGCCTGCAGGGAAATCAGCTCCAGAGCCCTTTGGGAATTGGAACTCTGGAATGGTTTGGGTGGGAAGGGATCCTAAATCTCACTCAGTGCCACCCCTGCCATGGCAGGGACTCCTCCCACTGTCCCAGGCTGCTCCCAGCCCTGTCCAGCCTGGCCTGGGACACTGCCAGGGATCCAGGGGCAGCCACAGCTGCTCTAGGAATCCCAGCCCCTCCCCAGCCTCCCAGGAAAGGATTTGTTCCCAGTATCCAGGAGCTGTGGTGGTGTGGGACAGCCCATGGAGCAGGAGCAGAACTGTTTCAGATCTTGCCTCGTTTCTTGTTCCTGAGCTCCAAGAGCAGTTTGAGATGTCACAGAGCTCTGCTCTGGGCTGGGCTGGCTCCAGGCAGGATTTTCCTGCTTCCCAGGGCACCTCTGCATCCCAGAAATGGCAATTCCTTGCACAGAATTCCCTGGGCTCTGCAGCCAGAACAACCTGGGCGGTTTTTCCGTGCTTGGTGTTGCTGCCGAGGTGATCCCATGGTCAGGATCTGCAGAAATCCCTTCCAGAGGATTCACCCATGGATGCAGCAGGATCCAGGGATGGTGCTGGGAATTCACTGGGTTGTTCCCAGTTCCGGGGCAGGGCGGGGTCACACAGGATGTGGGTTACAGCGCTGCCCAAAAACCAGGCAGCGGAAAAAGCTGGAGGAGCTGAGGCTCCCTCATTCCCTTAGCCCTGGGAAGGGATCCAGGCAGAGGGATCGGAGCATCCTGGGCACCAAAGGGAGCCCCAGATTCCGGCTGCTTCCTCAGGGAAAGTCTCAACATCCACCAGGGAATTTGGGGGGGTTTTTGTTGGTTTTTTTAAACTAAAATCTGCAAAATCCACTCAAAGCCAAGCGCTGCTCCTGGGGCATTCCAGGAGGGAATCTCAGAGCCACAGGTTTTCCTTGAAATTAGGGAAGAGCCTCAGACCTCTGAGGGTTTTGGGAGTTTTAACTTGGCATCAGTGGAGCTCTGGAATTGGGGTGGATCCAGCTCATCCCGAGGTACAGGACAAAGGGAATTCTGTGTCCTTGCGTCATCTGTGGGACCTGGCGGCATTAATTGGGATTAATTGTTCTGCCTGATTAACCCCCATCGCTCTGGGAGAGTTACAGAACACCTGGAAACCTTCTCCAGGGGGATTTTCCGTGTTTTTCCTCTTTCTAGTCCTTGTTTTGGATAAAGGAATTGGTTTTTATGGCCACCAAAGCCAGGGAAGAGCCACAGGGAAGTCCCAGGCCAAGGGAGAAGGGGAGGGAACCGAGCTGGGTCTTGACCATGAAACAATGAACTCTTGGATCCCATGGCTGCAGATTCCCTGGATTTATTTGAGGATTAGGAAAAGACTTCTTAAACCTGCGGGTCCTCAAGCCCAAATCTGCTTTCCCTAGGATGAGCAGGATCAGGAGAGCGGGATCAGGAGAGCGGGATCAGGGAGAGTGGGATCGGGAGAGCAAGATCAGGAAAGCGGGATTGGGGAGAGCAGGATCAGGAGAGCAGGATCAGGACAGCGGGATCAGGGAGAGCCTGATCAGGGAGAGTGGGATCAGGAGAGCGGGATCAGGGAGAGCGGGATCAGGAGAGCAGGATCAGGAGAGCAGGATCAGGAGAGCGGGATCGGGGAGAGCGTGATCAGGAGAGTGGGATCAGGGAGAGTGGGATCAAGAGAGCAGGATCAGGGAGCCCTTAATGCCGAGGAGCTCCTGGGATCATCAGGACTTGGAAATGTCCTGGAATTGACCAGGGAATTGTAGAGGGAATTGAAGGGCCTGGAAGGGGATCCCGGAGTTCTGGCTGGGTTATTCCAGCAAATCCCTTGGAAAGGGCACGGAACCATCGCTGATCACGTGGCCGTGGTCACTCAGAGTGACCCTGGTGGCCAGGCTGGCCCTAGGCTGAGCTTTCCGTGATTCCCAAATATTTCCCTCCAGGCAGGAGCTGTGGCACTCAGGGATGTGAGCAGGGAAGACTTCCCGGGCTTTGGGCCTCAGCGGCTGCAGGGAAGGAAACCCACTTATCTCAGTGGATGTTTGTAGTGGATCTGGATCCTTCCAGTGGATGTGGCAGTTTCCAGTGGATGTTTTCCATGGATGTGGCTGTTTCCAGTGGATGTTTCCAGTGGATGTGGCTGTTTCCAGTCCATGTTCCTGGTGGCTTTTTCCAGTCCATGTTTCCAGTGGATGTGGCTGTTTCCAGTCCATGTTTCCAGTCCATGTTCCCGATGGCTGTTTCCAGTGGATTTTCAGTGCTTCTCTCCCTGCCTGAGGACGATGGAGCTGCTTTTCCTCCCTGGGAGGCAGGAGCTGGAGTTGTCCCACTGGGAATATCTGGAGCTGTTTGTCCTTCCCACGGGGCTGACGCCTCCTCCTGTGCTTGTGGAAGGGCCGGGAATTCCAGGAAATGGCCTCAGAATTCCAGCCATGGAAATGATTTTATAGCAGGGAGCAAACTGCTGGAGCCTCCCGCAGGATCCCAGCGTCCGGAGGCTGGGGAGGTGCCGGAATCCGGGGCTGAGCAGCCTGGATGGCCAGGACAGCCCAGCTCCTGAGCGTTTCCCAGCCCCTTTGGATCTGGGATGCTGCTGGGTGGGTTTAAGACACATGGGAGATGCTCAATCCCTATTTCCTGGAGCATTCCCGTGGTGCAGGACATCCCTGTGCAGCTGGAGGGTTTGGGATTGACAGGACATTCCAGCTCCAGGTGTTTTATCCCCCTTTTTCCCAAGGCTCCGTGGCAGTGCAGGGCCTCTCCACAGGGACGGGCACTGAGGGGATCCGGGGCTGCTCTGGGACACTCGGGAGGAGTTTTGGGATGCTGGAATGTTGTCGGTCCCCAAGCCGGGCACGGAGTTCAGCAGAGGGAACGGACAGGAATTAATTAACGGGATCAGTGGGGATGGAACGGGAGCACAGATTGTAATTAGGATCCAAACGAATCCCGGCCCGGGAGCCATTCCTGGCTCCTGTCCCGAGGCTCCGGGGCTGGGCTGAGCCTCGGTGGCCTCGGAGCCGAGATGGATCCCCCCTCACCCTCCCTGGCTCCTCTTCCCGCTCCATCTGCTGCTTCCCGAGGGCCTCCTCCAGGTGCCTGTGGCCTCGTGTGACCTCGGCCAGCCCCGAGTGGGGACATCAGTTTGAGGTGGCCCCGGCCAGTGACCTCAGGTCACCTCTTTGCACATTCCAGGTGACCTCACGTTTGTGCTGGGGCATGGATTTTAATGGATTTTAATGGATTTTAATGGGTTTTTATGGATTTTTATGGATTTTTAAATTTATTTTTACGGATCTGTAATGTATTTTTTATTGATTTTTATAGACTTTAAATGGATTTTTATGGATTTGTTAATTGATTTTTAATTGATTTTTATGGATTTTTATAAGATGAGAAACTTTCTGTTAAAAAAAGCCCCACTCTTCCCCCAAAATCTTCCCAAATCACAGAAAACCAGAGGATGTGTCCTCTGCAGTGATCCCCGGTGGTGTCCCCTGGTTGCAGGTTGGACTCAGTGACCTTGGAGGGCTTTTCCAACCTCAATAATTCAAATAATTCCAATAATTCCTCATGTTCTGCCAAACAGAGCCTTGGGAACTGGAGTTCCTGGGTTCCTTTGTGTTCCCATGAGAGATGGGAATATCCAGGTGTTGTTCCCAACAACCCATGAATTCCAGCAAGCCCCAGCCCCTGCCCTGCATCCCTTGGTTGTGTGTGGAGGGAACCAGGGATTGATGGAATCAGGCGGCACGTCCTGTGATTTAGGGACCACCATCATTCCCAAATATTTGGAGTTGATCCATTTGCTGCCGGAATTTTGGGGCTGTGTTTCCTGTTAAACACCCACCCAAGGGAGCTGCACTGGGGGTGGAGGGGGATATTTATGGATTTATGGCAGCTCTGAGGTGTCCTCCCCATTCCCACACATGCTGGCACCAATGGGCCATTCCAGGGAGGGGCTGATGGCACAAACCAGGAGAAAATGGGAATATCCCGTAGGGAATTAAACACAGAGCCGAGTGCTCCTCTGCCAGTGCTGCCAGAGTTTAACTGGAGTTGAAGGGTGGGAGGAAAGGCTGGGAATTGTGAGCCACTGGGAATGTTTGGTGCCATCCCATAAAACACATTGGAGAGAGCTGGGCATGTCCAGTGGCGAGAGCTGGATGGGAAGGGAGGGATGGATGCGCTGGGAGCGATGGATGCATTGGGAATGCTGTGTGTTCGGAGCAGCTACGGCAGTGCCAGATTTGGGCTCCTGGTTTGGGAAGAAAATTCCCATTAATGCTGGGAATGGGATGCACCTGCCCTCAGGTGGTGCCTGGGACCGGGATCAGTCGGGATTGGGAGCAGCAGCCAGCAGGGAAGCAGAGAGGCTCAGGCAGCCCTGGAGCTGCTGCAGGGGAAGCTCTCCTGCCTTCCCTGGCAGCACTGCCTGGCAAATCCCAGCGGGAATCTCAGCCTTGGAAAACCCTCTCAGTGTAAACACGGCCCTGATGACGTCCCTGCCTCTGCTTCCCGCGGCTCCATCCCCATCCCTCGGCTCCGCGGGGACACCGGCGCCGGCAGGGAGGGATGAGGTTTTCCGTGCCTGACATCGGCTGTGCCACATTCCCGACAGCACAAACAAACAGGGATTTGTCCCGGGATCCAGGATCCTCGGACAGGGAGCAGATGCCAAAGCTCCTCCTCTCCAGGGAGGATTCCCCTCCTGGATTTTGTTCATTTTTGGGAGAGCTTTGCCTTGTGGACAGGTGGGGGTGACCCAGATCCCCTTCAGCATCCACGGCTCTGGGGTTTGTGCATTCTCCCGGTGTTTTTGTGGGACTAGGATGTGGGTAACGCGTGAAGAGGATGCCCTAAAGGCTAGGCTTGCATCCCCCTCTGCTGGGACTGGGATTTGATTCCTTCCCTCTGCCCTTTGTTGGGAAAGGCCGTTAAATCCTTTCTGCCCATTCCCAGGAGTTCCCTCCTTACCAAAGGTCAATCCCCTCGGAAAGGGATTCCTTTGGGGATCTGTCAGACACCCGTGGGCATCCATCGGGATTTTCTCCCCATCATTCCATTCTAAAGAATGTCCCACTGCCTGGGAGGACAAACAGACCTTTGGGATGCCTGGGATGGAGCATTGGATGGAGCTGGGATGGAGCCAGGATGAGCCTGGGATGAGCCTGGGATGGAGCTGGGATGGAGCCTGGGATGGAGCTGGGATGGAGCTGGGATGGAGCCGGGATGGAGCCTGGGATGGAGCCTGGGATGGAGCTGGGATGGAGCCTGGGATGGAGCCTGGGATGGAGCTGGGATGGAGCCGTTCCTCACCTCCAGGGACATCAGGACAGGGCTCGGTGCCCCCCTCGGCTCAGTGGGAGAGCTGGGAGCTCTGGGAGTGGATCTCTCTGGCAAAACCTTGGGAATAAAGCCTTCTCTCCTCCTAAACAGGATCTTTTCCCCATCCTCCCGTGGGTGTTCTTGTCCAAACCCATCCCAGTTTTTCAGCTCCACGTTCCTCTTCTCCTGGACCCATCTTGAAAATTGCTTTGTTTTCCTTTTTCCTATTATCCATGATTCCCTTGGATGTGGCTTGCAGGGAAATGTCTCCCTGAGCCTTTGTGTCCCACAGGTGTGGAGAAATGACTGCACAGGGTTCCAATTCCCTCTTTTTCCCATGGTTTTACCTCCAATTCCCTCTTTTTCCCATGGTTTTACCTCCAATTCCCTCTTTTTCCCATGGTTTTACCTCCAATTCCCTCTTTTTTCCGTGGTTTCACCTCCCTCTGACAACTCCCTCCTGCCTCGCCAGCGCGGCCTCGCCTGCATCTCCATCTGCATTTGGAAAAGTCATTCCCAGGCTTCCAGTGAGTTCATTTTCCCTTCATTTTCTTCTTGATCGAAGGGATAATTTCTCAGCAGAAAGGTTTTTTCTGTGCATCCTGGTAGAAACTGGAGTGCCTTGTTTTCCATGACTGCGGGCAGGCCTCTGGAATCTCAGTGCTGGGCCTGATGGATTCACGGGCAGCAGGATTCCTTTAGCCAGGGATGTCCTGGAGCTTTGGGTGTCTGGTTTGTGCCTGGAATCCGTTTGGGATACCCCTGGTCTGAGTCTGAACTTCCCAAAACAAACATTTTCCCCTTGGCAGAAGAAACTTCCCGAAATGAACGTTTTCCTTGGTTTTCCCCTGGCTGGGGAAGGGCTCAGGAAGTCACTCCGTGGCAGTTCATGGGTTGGACTCCATTGCTTTAAAGGCTTTTCCCAACCTAAACAATTCCATCAAATCCCGTTCCGCAGATTTAGAATTGTTTCCCTTTATGCCCAAGCTGGGAATTTCCGAGGCGCTGTTAAAGGCCCCGTGCTCCATCAGAGGGAACAAATTGGGATTTTTATGGACTGTTCTCAGGGAACGTGTCTGGAGTTTTGTTTCTGGCCCTTTTTATTGGGAGTTAAAGCATTTCCAAGAGCCAGGAGAGGTTTTCCCCTTCACACAAACTGAGCTTAAATCATCCTGCTCTGCTCGCGTTCCTGCCTCCGCTGAATCCCAGACCTTCCCAACAGCTCCAGGTTTTATCCCGATGATCTGATAGTGCTCCGAGTCCTCCCCTGTTCTCAGGGAGCCTGAAAACAAGAGGAGAGTCTGGAAAACCAATGTTGTGTTTTCCCAAATAATCGCTCCCAGCAGAGGTGAGAGGGGGAGGAACATCCTCAGGGGGAGCTGAGGGAACAGGAGAGGGGCAGGATGAAGGGAATGGCTTCCAGAGGGCAGGGAGAGAAGGGATATCGGGAAGGAATTGCTCCCTGTGAGGGCGGGGAGGGGCTGGGATGGAATTCCCAGAGAAGCTGTGGCTGCCCCTGGATCCCTGGCAGTGTCCCAGGCCAGGCTGGAGCACCCTGGGATAGGGGAAGGTGTCCCTGCCCGTGGCAGGGGATGATCCTTAAGGTCCAAATCCAAACCATTCCATGATTCCATTGATCCTGTAACACCACGATCCCATTTAATGGGAGCTGGAATGGATGCACGTGGATTTTTGAACTTGGGAATATCCTCAAATGCCTTTAGGAAGAATTTTTTGTATCTTCTTTGAGGAAGAGGGGAATCATTGGTATCCTCGTGGCTGAGAGGCCAGTGCTTGTCCTTTCCCAGTCCCCATGAGGGCTCTTTCCCTGGGATTGTGATCCCAGCCTTTTCCGTGGATAAACACATCCTAGCGGCAGCTTTTATAGGGAATTTTTGCAGCTGTATAAAAGCCCCACAAATGGCCTGGATTTATCTGCCTGCAGACGGTGCTGAGCAGGGCAGCTCCGGAATCCTCATTCCCTGGCTGTTCCCATTCCAGCTTTGTTGTTTCTCCCTGATTTCTTCCACTGCAGCTTCTCCTCCTTGCTGCATTTTAAACTCTCCTCGTTAGGAATATTTGACTTTTGCCTTCAGAGCCTGTCTGGGAAAACCCATCCATGGGGCTGCTTCCAGAGGCTCAGCTTCCCTTTCCAGCCTGAGTTGTTTAATCGGTCAGGCAAGCATTAAAATGGGATTTTTTATTTGGATAGCAAATCTTTTTTAAAGGATGTATTTTTTTCCCCTCACAAAAGCTTCCTATTTGAATTTAAATATGATTTCCTCTCTCTCCATCCCACCTGCTTCCCCAGCACTGGGATTAGTCAGGATATGTCAATATTTGAGGGAATAAATCGCTGCTGGCTCCCGCTGCTGTTTGGGTTTCTGAGTCATCTTGGGGTCAAATGAGCTCAGCAAATGTGGGAGAGACTCCGGAGGGGCTGGAGCTGCTCCCTGCTGGCTCCCTGTGCTCTGAGTGCTCCTTGCTGGGGTTTACTGGTTGGTACTGGTTTCCAGACTGGGCTTTCTGGAGTCTTTATCCCAGGAAGCAGCTCTGGATGTCCCCGGGCTGTCAGTGCAGGGCAGAGGAGGGATTGGTTGGGGTTAAATCTGGGATTTCTGGGAGTTTTCCCACTCGGAGGGGAAGGCTGAGCCTGGGCTGAGCCCAGGCCCGGAGTGTCACCAGCAGCAGAGATGTGACATCCCTGCTGCCCCCACAGGAGCATTGGGATCCCACTGGGGAATCTGTTATCCCACTGGGAAACCCGTGTTTACTCCACTTGGCATCCCATTTGGAATCCTGTGTTCCTCACAGGTCCATCCCACTTGGAAACCAAGGTCCCTTCCTCTTGGAAATCCATGTTCCTCTTGGAAACCCCTGTCCATCCCACTTGGAAACCTCATGTCCACCCCACTTGGGAACACGTCCATCCCACCTAGAATCCCAGGTGTCCCCACCTGGAAACCCATCTCCACCCCCCTGGAAAACCCATGTCCCCTACGTGTCCATCCCACTTGGAAACCAGTGTCCATCCCACCTGGAAATCCGTGTTTCCCCACTTGGAAACCCATGTTCACTCCACTTGAGAATGCTGTGTTCCCCACTGGAAAAGCCGTGTTCCCTTCCTTGGGAGCCTGTGTTCCTCCACTTGGCAACCCACGTGTTCTCCCACTTGGAACCCTGTGTCCATCCCACTGGGAATCCCATGTTCTCCCACTTGGAACCCTGTGTCCATCCCACTGGGAATCCCATGTTCTCCCACTTGGAACCCTGTGTCCATCCCACTGGGAATCCCATGTTCTCCCACTTGGAACCCTGTGTCCATCCCACTGGGAATCCCGTGTTCCCCACGTGTCCCTCCCTTTGGAGCCCCGTGTCCACCCCTGCTGGACACCGATGTCCCCCTGCTTTGCAGCGCTGGTGGTGCCTGGAAGTTCCACCTGGGCTTTACCAGGAATTTCTTTTGGGAATCAGCCCGAAACGGGAGCGAAGAAGAGCAAAATGATGGAGGAAATCTTCCCTCATTTCCTGGAGTGTTTTTAACTCTTCCTATTTTCCGAGCTGTGGCAGAGGGAGGAATTTTGGGGATATTGGAGGTTTGGTGTCAGGAGAGCATTCCCACGGCATGGATGGGCTGAGAATCCAGCCAAACCCAGGGAATTGCGTGAATTTTTAGCAGGAGCTCAAGGCCAGTTGTGTCTGTGAGAGCCTGGGCTGACTGGAACGACTCCGGGAGCTTCGGAGCTTTCCCTCTAAGCAGCTTTTCTTTCCTCTCTTCCCTCTTTTCTTTTCCATAAGGAGAACACAAATGATTAAACCTGGATGGATTCCTGGGGATATTTGTGGGGATATTTTGGGGGATATTTCTGTGGATATTTCTGTGGGTATTTCTGAGGATATTTATTTCGATATTTCTGAGGATAATTCTGTGGATATTTCCCCCTGACCTGCAGCTCATGGCTGTTTCCCAGCCCTCTGCTGGCTGGGAATGGCCTTTGATTCTGTGGGAAATATTCCCTAATTCCTCTCTTTTTTCCCCGCAGGTGTTTACAAAATACGGGAAATGCTACATGTTTAACTCAGGAGAGGAGGGGCGGCCTCTCCTCACCACGGTGAAGGGGGGGACAGGGAATGGCCTGGAAATCATGCTGGACATCCAGCAGGACGAGTATCTGCCCATCTGGGGAGAAACAGGTGAGAGCTTCCTTTTCCTCAGGTGATTTCCTTGGAAAAACCATCCCACACCATCCCATCCCCATCCCATCCCATCCCATCCCATCCCATCCCATCCCATCCTAACCCATCCCATCCCATCCTTCCCAGACAATGCCTCAGCCAGCTCTGGGAGCAGGATCCTGGCCAGCCCTGGATGTGTCCCTTCTCTTCCTGGGGTTTGTGGTGGCCTCCTGGGACCAGCATTTAGGGGAGTGCTGGGCTGGCGGGTCTCAGCCCCAAAGTTTGGGATGCCAGGCAGGAATGTCACTGCCTGTCCCGGGCAAGGGTGGCATTTGTGGGTGGCAGGAGTGCAGGACTCCTTCGGAGGGTCTGGCGCATCCCGCTGCCCTGGAAAGGCGTTTTCGGGAGGCCGTGTTGAAGGAGGACTCCAGCTGCTCTCTGAGTTCTCCTTCTCTGTGGAATCTGGGAATGTTTGCTGCCCTGAGTTGTGTTTGCTGGGTTGGTGCTGTCTGGGTGGGCCGAGGACTGGGTTCCTTGGAGTTGGAGCACTTGGGATGGATGGAATCTGTCAGGGAATGAGCCCAGCTGGGCTGAGCTCTCCTGAGGGGCCGGAGCCCTTTGGTCCCGGAGCAGGAGCGCTGGGCTGTGGGGTGTCCCCCAGGACATGGACTGGGATGGCAGCTCCTGGAGCAGATGTGGAGTTGTGGGAACACTGGAGTCAGATCCTGGAATGAACCTGCTGCACGAAGGATGGGCAGGAGGAGGGGGGGATGGGATGGGGACAGGATGGGGACAGTGCCACCAGTGCCACCCGGTCACGGCTGCCCTTAGCGGTGCCCAGCAGTGGTGGCTGCAGCTCTCCTGAGCCCATGGTGACATTTGAAACAAAGCAGCCAAAAAAACTGCTGGAAAACTGCCCGGAGCTGTTCGTGCGGCAGAGCCCTGCGGGAGACTCATCCGGGAGCAGCTGTGGCTGGTTTGGGTATCAGGGAAGGGACGGGAGGAATTCTCACTCCAGGTCAGTGTCGCCGTGGCTCTGTCACCCCCTCCAGCGCCTCTCAAACTCCTGCTCGGAGCAGAGAGGGGATTTGGCTCCGTTTGTTCCCAATTCCCTTTTCTTTGTGTGGTGTTCGACCCTTCCAGACGCATCCCTGTGGTACCATCAACCCCTCCAGCTGCACAGGCTTCTAGAGGAGCTTTGCTCCCAGATTTTGGCTCTTGCTCCAAACCAGCCTGGTCTGGCCCAGGTGACAGGGTGGACACGGAGATTTGGGATCGTCATTCCTTTGGGAATTGCTTTGAGGCCTTGTCCTTTCAAAGGGAAAACAGGGAACATGAGGAGCAACTTCCCCTTCAGGGCTTTGTGTCCTACGGGAAGAGATCTCCCAGGGGAGGTGAAGCTGCCCTGGGGGATCTTTGGGGACAGGAACCACCCCAGGGAGGGCCTGGGGACATCCCAGAGCTGCTGAACACCTGGAGCTTTGTGTTCAACCCCGCTGGGGTCTCATCAGGGAATCCCAGGAGGATTTGGGCTGGAAGGGACCTTAAAAATTATCCAGGGCAGGGACACAGGCAGGGACACCTCCCACTGTCCCAGGCTGCTCCAAGCCCCGTCCAGCCTGGCCTGGGACACTGCCAGGGATCCAGGGGCAGCCACAGCTGCTCTGGGCACCCTGTGCCAGGGCCTGCCCACCCTCCCAGGGAACAATTCCTTCCCAAATCCCATCCATCCCTGCCCTCTGGCAGTGAGAAGCCATTCCCTGTGTCCTGTCCCTCCATGCCTTGTCCCCAGTCCCTCTCCAGCTCTCCTGGAGCCCCTTTAGGCCCTGCAAGGGGCTCTGAGCTCTCCCTGGAGCTTCTCCAGGTGACCATTCCCAGCTTTCTCAGCCTTCTCTCACAGGACAGGACCCCGCTGAGGTTCCCCAAGGAGACCCAGCCCTGGTGTCCCACCATTCCCACTTTGCTGCCTGTTTGGAGCTGCCCTTTGGAGAATCTTTAGGAGGAACCATCTGGGAATGTGCTGGGAACGTGCTGGGCTTTTCCATCCCTGTGGTTCTGGGGAAGCTGGATCAGCCTCAGGAGGGGAATCAGCCTCGCATTGCACAGGAGGCGAAAAAAGGGAATAATAAATAAGTGAGGATAAAAACTGGGAGGGAAAACGCTGAGGGAGGAGTTTTCCAGTCTGGTCCCTCCCCATCCGTTGGCATCAGCTCCATCCCAAGGGGTTGGGGGACGGCAACTGCTGCTCCGCTCCCTGCTTTAAACACCTTCCACGCCCTGAGTGTGCCAGAGGTGCTGGCGATCTGTGCTGGCCGTGGGCCTCGAGCCTGAGGGAGAGAAAACCACCTCGAGTGTTCGTTTCTGTGCAAAATCCCAGGGCTTGTGGTGTCCTCAGAGTCCGGCTCTGGGCGAGGGCCCTGCGATGTTCAACCCCCGCCGGTGCTGCCTGCCCCCGACCCCGTCAGTGCCCAACCCTGCCAGACTGAGCTGAAACTCACACTCGGCTCCAGGTCAGAGGCTCCAGGAGGAAGTCCCGTGTCCCAGGGTCTGGGGTGGTTTGGATTCTTCTGTCTCTGGACCCTTGGGTTAGTTTGGATTCTCCTGTCCCTGTGTTGATTTTGGATTCTCCCGGACCTGCACCTGTGTTGACATTCTGGGCTTGGATTGCACTGGGAGTTACTGAGGTCTCTTTAAACCTGGAACTCTACAGGATTCAAGGAAAAGCTCCGCAATCAGGGCTTTGATTTGGTGACGTGCTGCAGGAGAAGCTCCTGGGCTCATTCCCGGGAGCCTTGGTCGTGCTCCCCCAGCCCCAGGAGGACCTGCCTGCCCTCGGCCTTCCAGCAGGAGCCTTCTCCTCTCCCCCATCCCCTCGGCACCCGGACAAACAGTCCTGGATCCTCTGGAGCTCCCCGGACACCACTGGAATCCCCAGTGGGATCGCTGGTGGCGGAGAGTGGCTGTTGCCGTGGCGACGCCTCACTCGGCTCTCCCGAGGGGAGGGCAGGACTTGGTTATTTCCAAATATTTGCATAATAATTCCAGTGTGTTTGGAATTCGATCCCCGGCTGCTGCCACCGGGATGGCCCAGCCGGGCTCTCCAAGGGAATTCCAGCCCTGGAGGTGGACGCGGGGCGGGATCGAAGTGCTCCAGAGCCAAAGGAATGTGGGCACGGGGAGATCCATGGGATGGAAGGAGTTGAGTTTTTCCTTCCCACTGAGTTCCTGTCTCCATCGTCACTGGGAGGGTGGCACAGGTTTCCAGGGAAACTGGATCCCCTGGATCCCTGGCAGTGTCCCAGGCCGGGCTGGACGGGGCTGGGAGCAGCCTGGGACAGTGCGAGGTTATCCCTGCCCATGGCGGGGGGGGCACTGGAGGATCCTTAAGGTCCCTTCCAGTCCCCCAAAACCTGGGATTCTCCAGCAGGAGCCAGGAATAGGAGCCGTTTCCCAGCCACAGTGAGGGGCCCGGCTGCTGGGAAAGCAGGAGATGAAATTCCTGCAGCAAACAATCCTCGGGATTCCCACTTTTTTATTATTTTTTTTTAATTCTGGCAGTTCAAGTGCTCAAACAGGACCCCGAGGATGCTCCAAGAGGTGCTGAGAGCACCAGGATGGGCTGGAGATTCCTTAGAGCAGCTCCCGGCTGGGCCTCAGCTTCAGCTTATCCTGGAGAGCAGAGGGACTGAGGGACAAACATGGGAGTGTTTTCCATGGCTTCCGTCCCTGCCTGCTCAGGAAACCCCTTGCAGGGAATTTCAGGCTCCTGCTCTCTCCCAGCTGCCAAAGCTGCTTTTGGTGGCTAAAAAATCCCCTCTTCTGGGCTCAGAAATCCCAAAGTGGCCAGAAACGAACATTCCCCTGCTTATTAAATCCAAACAACCTTTGGATTTTAAGGAAAAAATCCCTCCCAGCAATTCCACTCCTCCCACACCACCAATCCTTGGGGCAATCCAGGCCTGGAGCAGCTCCTTCAGATCCCTGGGCACATGGAATCAGCAGCTCCTGCTCCAGCACAGCGGAGCAAAAATTGCTGGTCAAGCCCTGCCTTGGCTCTCCCCAGCTCCAGGGGAATTCCAGAGGCCCTGGAGAGCGATTCCCAAACCCAGGAGTTCGTGGGGTTTGTGACAACCTCGGAGACCCAAACCCTGAGGAGCCTTTGAGCTGCTCAATCAAAAATAATTCCATTTTAGGGGCAGGATAATCTGGGAATTCTGGCTAATCCAGGGAATCCTGGCTGATTCAGGGAATCCTGAATAATCCAGGGAATCCTGGCTAACTCGGGGAATTCTGGCTGATCCAGGGAATTCTGGCTAATTTGGGGAATTCTGGCGAATTCAAGGAATCCTGGATAATTCGGGGAATCCTGGCTAACTCAGGGAATCCCTACTAATTCAGGGAATCCTGGCTAATCCAGGGAATCCCGGCTAATCCAGGGAATCCCGGCTCTCATCAGGACAAGGGCCAGGGCCCAGCACGTTTGAGGTGACACCGAAGGTCCCCCTGCCTGGGCTGATCCAAGAGCAGATTTCCCTATTCCATGAAAACCAGCAGCTTCTCCTGGCCTGAGCCCCTCTGGGTTATTCCAGGCCCCTTTTCCTTTCCCATTTATTCCCGTTTCCAGAAGGATGAACAGCCCCGAGCCACTGGGTTTGGGGGATTTTCCTGGTTATTGCTCCTGGGAATGTCCAGCCTCTCCAGGAATTGAGATTTTCCCTGGGCAACCCCAGCTGGGGCTCCTGAGGGTGGCTTTTCCCAGTGGATTTTTAAGCAAAACAACTCTGGGAATTCCATCCCAGCCCCTCCCCACCCTCCCAGGGAACAATCCCTTCCCAATATCCCATCCATCCCTGCCCTCTGGCAGTGGGAAGCCATTCCCTGTGTCCTGTTCCTCCATGCCTTGTCCCCAGTCCCTCTCCAGCTCTTCTGGAGCCCCTTTAGGCCTTGGAAGTTTCCCTGGAATTTCTCCTCTCTGGAACTGTCCCAGGGTTTTGTTCGGCCAAAGGCTGCGAACCCAAACCCAAGCCAGGAAAATCCTTCCAGGGCTGAGGATGCTCCCAAATCCTTTAAAAAGGGGAAAAAAAGCCCCAAATCCAGGGAAATGTTCATTGAAGGCAAAACCGAAGGAATCCGAACCCTCTGGCTCTGGGAATCTGCGAAAGCCGAGCTAAGGCCCTGAAAACCACAGGATTGAAATGAAATCCGCATTTCCAGCTTTCCTCGGAGCCTTTGCTGCTGTCAAGTGCCCACAGCTGAAGCAGGACCCCTCAGAATAGCAGGAACACTTGGGAATCCATGGAAAAAATGGGAAAAACCTTGGGATTTGGGGTGCTGCCACCAAGGTGACAATGTTTGGGGCCATTCCCTGTCCCGGGAGCTCCGAAGGTGTCAGCAGACATTGGGTTTTTATTCCCGCTTTTTCCAAACACCGGGAGCAAGGTCTCGGGGCCTCAGGTGAGGTTCGGGGATGCTCTGGTTTCCCTTGGGAACAATCCAGGTCATTCCCAGCCTCTCTGATCCTGACCCTTCCCTGCACGGCTCCATTTCCTTCCTGGAAGAGCTTGGAGTGTTTCAGTCAATCCCAGGGAGAGTTCAGGGCTGGAAAAAGCTTTGGAGATAAAAGTCTCTTCCAAGGGCTAATTAAGTTTAATTGGATTGATCCCTCTGGCTCAGGGGGAGCCTTTGCTCCCACTTTGTCTGGTTGGTGCTTCCTGAGGGCAATTCCTGAATTCCCTGTGCTGGTGTGGGAAGGGTTTTTCCATCCCGGGAAGGATTTTCTGCTCCTGGAAAGGTTCTTCCCCTTCTGGGAATGGCTTTTCCCTGCTGGAGAGACTCTGGAAGTGTTTTCATTGTGCTGAGCAGCAGCAGGAGCTGGGAGTGTTCTCTTAAACCAGCATCACTTGGGGCAGCTCTGGAGGGAAAAAATCATCTGCTCTGGAATATTTAATTATTTTATCTGGAATATTAAATCATCTGCTCTGGAGGAGCAAAGAATCTGCTCTGAAAGAGAAAAAATCTGCTCTGATAGGACAAAGACTCTGCTCTGGAATATGAAATAATCATCTCAGGAGGAGCCAAGAATCTGCTCTAGGGGAACCAAAAATCTGCTCTGGAGGAATAAATAATCTGTTCTGGAAAATGAAACAATCTGCTCTGGAGGAAAATAATAATCTGCTCTGGAGGAATAAATAATTTGCCCTGGAGGGACAAAGAATCTGCTCGGGAATATTAAACAATCTGCTCTGGAGGAACAAATAAACAGCTCTGGAGGAGCAAAGAATCTGCTCTGGAGGAGGAAAGAATCTGCTCTGGAGGACAAATAACTGCTCTGGAGGAATAAATAATCCACTCTGAAGGAGTAAATCATTTTCTCGGAAGCAAAAAATCATCTGCTCTGCAATATTAAATAATCTGTGCTGGAGGGGCAAAGAATTCACTCTGGAGGGACAAAAAAATCTGCTCTGGAGGAAAAAATAACCTGGTCTGGAATATGAAATAATCTGGTCTGGAGGAGTAAATCATTTGCTTTGAAGGAATAAATGATCTGCTCTGGGGGAATCAATAATCAGTTTTGGAGGAGCAAATAAACAGCTCTGGAGGAACAAAGAATCTGCTCCGGAGGAATCAGTAATTTGCTCTGAAGGGATAAAGAATCTGCTCTGGAATAATCAAAAACCTGCTCTGGAGGGACAAATTACCAGCCCTGGAATATGAAGAAGCTGCTCCGAGGGAACAGCTGAGCTGCTCCCAAGGCTCCTGCTGGGCTTTCCCGGAGCTGGGAAGGAGCCGATGGGTTCGGAGGGGGTGGAGGGGAAGAAATGGATCTGCAGGTGTGGGGAGGACCCAGCTGGAGACAGAGAGGGACAGTCCAAGGGGGCAGGGAGAGGATGGATCTGGGTGTGGGAAAGGCGCCCAAATCCATGGATTCAGCCCTTTTCCTTCCGTTGTCCCGTCATGGAGTGAGGGAAGCTCGTCCTCGCTGTGCTTAAGGGACAGCTGGGCACAGTCCCTCGGAGGGGCTGGGGGGTGGCCTTGGTGGCTCCCCAGGGCTGTGGGCACAGCTCCCCTGGCACCTGGGGACAGTGCCAGGAGCCACGGGTCACCTGTGCTGCCCGTGGACCCCTTCCCTGGGCCCTCGAGGCCACATTCCCGATCCCTCCTCCTGTTCCGGCCCAGCAGGAGGTGCCACCGCCTGGCAGGGACAGGGCTGGGACAGG